>CM022679.1:23494501-23602001 GCA_012295275.1 Chrysomallon squamiferum
TGAGATTTTGTTTACTTTTTGGAAAAGATAAATTACAAGGCAAATAATTGCTTTTAGACTGATGTATTGGGGTGTGTCGTAAAACTTAGACGTGAGGGGGGAGGACCGATAATACCATGGACTGTTTCACAATAGCACTAAACAGCCATCTCGAAATCCGTGATTATTTAATTATATTTATTTGTTCGTGCCTATCATTTGTCAAAATATTCAGCCTATAAATCCAGATTACCTCTTGGAATATCATTATTATTTATTTATTTATTTATTTATTTATTTATTTATTTATTTATTTATTTATTTATTTATTTATTTATTTAATTATTTATTTATTTTATTTTATTTTATTTTATTTGTTAGTTTGTTTGTTTAATATTTATTTAGTTGGTAAGTTAGTTAGTTAGTGAATATAATTATAATGATTATCTTATTATATCACAGTCATTATATCAGTATCATTAAATCAATATCATTACGATTTCGTCTTCTCGTTATTATTATCAATATAATCATTAAATGTAATCAATGTAAACATTATATGACCATTTTCTTTACAATCATATCTTATCATCATCATATTTATTATCAAGTTCAGTTAATATCATCATCGTCATTTTTTGACAACTCTAACGATAATCACTACGATAATAATAACATCGTCGTCACCACAATCAACAACGACATCAACAATTAGCCATGACGCTATAAGAGTTACCTGTACGAGCCGAGAGATGTCTGCCTGAGTCGAGTGAAGACGAAGCAGCACTCTAGAAAAACCGCGGACACTTCAGATAATCCTCTGTGTTCTTCTCTCAGACAACTGTGGCCTTCCATCACATTTGAAAAGTTTTTATAGCGAGGAAAGAAAGTTTCCTTCACACCCGACCAGTCTACATTAATTGATAGTTCTTCCATATTCAGTGGCGCCAGTACCCACACCGACTGCACCCTCTGCCTCCGTTCAACACAATTACTTTGGAACTCTTCCCACTCCGCCATTTTGGTTGGGGCTTCATCTGACCTAGTTTTTCTTGGCTTCTTATCATTAGCACCTTTTTTTTTTATTCTTGTTTTTCATTTTATTAATATTTTTTTGTTTATGCTTTCTCTATATCTCATTCTCTCCTTTTGATAAATAATTTCTTTTCATTTGTTAGTGAAACGTGTTTGTATGACTGTATGCGAGTGTGTGCGTGTGTGTGCGTATATAACAAAGGCATCTGGGATACAAAACGGTTCTTAAGCTCTGGGAGGCGAGAAGTGAATATCAAACGCCGAGACTTCAGTTATAAGAGCACTCGAAAACGTCAGACGCAGCCGTAGCATGTCGTTGACGGCACTTCGCGGGTTTTCGCAGTACCAATTGCAGACGACATCGCCCAGGGTGCTATTTTATTCCAGAGACATTGTTTTCTCTGGTTATTTTCATTTCAGTGTGAATGTTTCGATTGCGGCTCACAAGTCCCGAGTTAAGTGTTTTTTTTCTCGCCTCGGTGATTGGAAAATTGACTCGTTAGCGAGTCTGATACAGCTAGTTAGTCTAACAGCAGCGGTTCTTGGCGGGACCTGGCGTCAGTGCACCGCCGCGAAGACATTTAGTTTGAAACTTTCTTGTACTGCTTCGCAGATTCCATCGCTTTTCCGTGTCTTCTCAACAAACATAAATATTCCAATAATTCAGAACTTTAAACAAAAAAAAAGTTAAAAAAAAAGACTTCCCCCATCTCTCTCTCTCTCTCTCAGTTGGAAACAGTTGGAAAGAGAGAGAGAGAGAGAGAGAGAGAGAGAGAGAGAGAGAGAGAGAGAGAGAGAGAGAGAGAGAGAGAGAGATGCTGTGTGACAATCTTTATTTGACAATCTCTCTCTCTCTCTCTCTCTCTCTCTCTCTCTCTGTCTCTCTGTCTCTCTCTCTCTCTCTCTCTCTCTCTCTCTCTCTCTCTCTCTCTCTCTCTCTCTCTCTCTCTCTCTCTCTCTCAGACACAGTGGTTATTTAATCATAGATCTGTATTTGATCAAGTGTATATCTATGTACAACATATATTTACGATTACTGAATCTACTTTCGCACATTTTTGGAATTCTCAAAACTGTTGGCAAAGTGTACTTTTTTTTCTATTTTCAAACTACGAGCCAGATAAGAAGAGACTGAGACAGGTAGAAAAAAAACAACAACAACTAAATAACAAGATGTCGGAACTGATCCCGTCTGTGGCACCTAATAGACCGCGCTGTGTTTTTTAATTAGAATATTTGTCGATATTTATTTTCAAATACGACGCTTCAGGTAGCTCTATTTGGCGCGAAGTTCTTTCCCGCGCTTCGCGCCGTCTGCTCCTAACGATCCCTATCGACTATGTTCGTTAACGTTTGTGACGCTGTGAGTGTGTTAATCGTGTTCTCGCTCGTGCTAACAGATCATAAAACAGAGGTAAAAAGTCACTTCAAAGCAGACTTAGGTGTTTAGCTAATAGTAGGCAAGAAAAGTAACGAAATGAAGATGAAGTTGGTGAATTAGTGACGTGACAAGATCAAGTGAAATTCGACAGTGTATCCAGCCCGTTTATAATCTATAAATATCTGCCATTTGTTATTATTAGCAGCAAGATATCGTCTGAAAGTACCTTCTCAGTGAGTACTTTTGGATGGGACGATCGATATGGCCTGGTGTAAAATACGACGTCTGTGTGTCTGTCTGTCTGATAATTTTAGTATGTTAATGAAACAAACTATTCAATTTAAAAGTAGCATAGCATTATTTTTTTCCATAATTCAGTTCCACGACTCATTTTGACCTCAAAACATACAGTAATTACTGTATGACAATAACTGCGACTAAAACTATTTCAAGATATACTAGACATTAAATAGTCAGATTATATACACGGGAGAACAACAAAACGCAGAATAAATAAATAAACAAATAAACAAAATATTAAAGCAATAAAGAAACAAATGATGAAACAGAAAGAAGAAAAGAAAACGAAGGTGATTTTTCAAAAAATAATATTTCCAGAGCAGTAATCCTTTAAAACAGCAGCGACCAATACGAGTAAAATAAAACAAAACTGATGAGAAAAAGAAAAAAAAAATAACAAGAAAAGAAAAGAAAACACACACACGCAAGCGCCTGCTCAACTGGTACCCCAAACATAATTTTGATAATTTCACATTTCGTTGATAAAGAAAACACAGCTCACACTGCAATGTTAACCTTGTAAACCAATTAGTTCCTGCTACTTCCCAAGACATTGATAATTCGGCGAGCCTGTGCTACACGAAACAGGCCTGTCTACGTCACAGGCCGACACCAGGACGATATCTACCGAGTCAGTCGAGACGAACTGATCCCGTGACGAGTTACACTTCACGCATGAGCATTACAAACAAGATGCAACTTGTTATTATTCAATTAACTGTAAGAAGGACGTTAAAAATACTTTTATCTTTGTTTCCTTCGTTAATAAGACCCACATGTACTTACTTCTCGAACTATCGTATTAGTAGCTTTGAAAATGCAGTCATAAAATATTAATTTTACCTATAAGTATATTTTAACGTTTTTGCCTGTCAGTTTAAGTTATTGGCATAATTATTATTATTAATATTATTAATATTATTGTTATTATTATTATTATTATTATTATTATTATTATTATTATTATTATTATTATTATTATTATTATTATTATAGTAGTAGTAGTAGTAGTAGTAGTAGTAGTAGTAGTAATATTAATATTATTATTATTATTATCATCATCATCGTTATAAAACTACAGAAATGAGCAGGATTTAAATTAACAGTTATACTGAAATCCATTATTAAATTATACTTTATCGTGTACCATCATCAAACTGATTTATATTTCTTTTATTCTGTTATTAACAAAACTGCTCCGATTCTGTTTATGTACACATTCCTCGTATATTGTGTTCTCGGTGAAATAAAAGTATCTACACTCAACAGACTGTTAAACTAACTCCTATTAGTTTCGCCATGATACCCTTTAACAGGATTAAACTATTTTTGGTCGAGTCCTCAAGTTCTTCAAAGACTAAATTTGGTCAGTAATAATCCCTTGATACATTTTTTTCTATACTGTTGTGAAATTGTTTTCAGTAGTCACAATTTAATTGCAAACATGATCCGCCTTTTCAGGGGGCCTCATTAATCGGATTAGTTGTGTGTGTGTGTGTTTGTTTAAATATATATATTTACATGCACATAATAATATATACATATCTTTTTTTGTTGTTGTTCGGATATATTTTTTCAAATATTTCTGAGATTTTTATAATCCCTTGTTCTTCATGATAAGTAATAATTCATAGTGTAATTTAGAAAAATCATGTTTTTTTAGGGGTTTTTTTAATTTCATATTCATAGGACTAGACAATTTTTTTTTTTTTTGTTACAGTAATCATATTTGCACAAGCATTATTTGATTTGATATTCTCCATACATCCTCATTGCTCAAATATTTCAAAATTAATGATATGATTTCATAACACAGTGTGTGTGTGTTGTGTTTTTGTGTGTGTGTGTGTGTTTGTGTGTGTGTGTGTGTGTGTGTGTGTGTGTCTAGAGAATATTGATCTCCATTAGTAGATACTGTTTTCCAAATAATAGGATTAAATCCATATTGTATGGTTAATCAGGTTTTCACAGATATTTCAGTTCTGTAATAACCCCCAGTTTACATTGCATTCTCAGCATACTTCAAAGATTAAATAAAATCTGATTTGATTTCACAGTAATCCTTTGTTTATATAGTGTATTGTAGTATACTTGGGGGATTCTTTTTGTGTGGCTTTTCTTTTTGAGTTGTTGTGTTTGTTTTGTTTTGTTTTTTGGGAGGTTTTTTATTTTTTGTGTGTGTGTGTTTTGTGTGTGTGTGTGTGTGTGTGTGTGTGTGTGTGTGTGTGTGGTGTTTGCGTGTGTGTGTGTGTTTGTTGTTTTTTTTTAGTTAATATTATTTTGAAAAGAAAAATAACTGGATCTTTTCCTGAATAATTTGTATTCCAACAAGTTTTTAACTTAATGTTCGAGAATATTTATTTCAGCTTAATATTTGTTTATAACAAATTTTTAATTCTCACTAATTGAAATTTACTTTTATTATCGAATATTTTTATATATATATATTATGTATATATATATTTTTGAATAGATTTCTAACATCAGACGCAGCTTCTGAACTTATAGATGAAAACTTCAATTATAATGAAATTAACATCCTCATTATAACTCATTGTTACAATAATATTCTTTCCTCACTGCTCTACCCTTCTCCCATCCGCATCAGTAAAAAAATTAAATTAATAATAATAATAATATAGACCTAAATGGTCTATTTCTTTTTTTGATCACAATACAAATCTGGTAGTTTGCGAATGCAGAGAAAGTATGATTTATGTATGTAAGTAAATGAAATAAATAAAATGTTTATTTAACAAAAATTAAATCTTTATACATTTTGTTCATTGTTTTATGATGAATATTAATTAATAACGTTACGTTGAGATCTTGCTAAGTATTCATTTTATAAGGAACAGGTTGAAATCAAAACTTGGAAAACAAAAACATAAATGAAATAGTTTTAGGTTATTAATTAACATATGAAAGTTTTGAGTACATCTTTTTCATATTATTTAATCATATACATGTTAAAATATGTTTTCATTATTGTTTTTGTTACGCCTACCTAAATTCAAAGTATTTAAAGAAAACAGAAAAAAATCATTTGGGATTGAATTTAATTAAAGTTGTCTGTTTCAATCAGAATAATGCTAAGAATAATTTCGCTGTTTTTTACATAATCTTTCATAAAAAAACATATATCTGGATCTAAATAATTAGGAACTATCTAATTCAGATACAATTTCTGTCATATTTCGATAACATAATTTAATATTATACCAGGAAACCAAAACAAATTTAATCTTGAAATGAAAGTTGGAAAAAAAAAATCAAAGAAAGAAAAATCAAAGAAATCCCCATTCAAAAAAAAAAAAAAAAAAAAAAAAAATAGAAAAATATATTATTAAGGGTGGTAAAAAAATAATAATAATAATGAAAATTCACTTACCTTCTTCACAACTCCGTTTATCCGATTTCAACACGATATTACGTTCCAAGTTGACAGTCTTTAGTTAACGTCAAAAATAATTACCGTTCATTTCCTACAATACGGCAAATTTACCGCATAAAACCTTCTGAAATGAATCAACACTACGCCCTAAATCTCTTCTCATTTTCACTTCGAACTTCTAAGTGGGGCAGGGAGAGAATCGTTTTCTTAACAAAGCCAATTGTATACAGCACTTATCGGCCTAGCAGGAAATGAATACTCATGTACGAATGTTATGAAAACAATTTTAAAAAGGGATGCATCAATTGTGTCAACTTCCGGTGTTTTGCACCTGCGCGGGAAGGTGAGAAAATAATGATGAGTGAATAGTTAAGTGTTTATCGTTTGCATATTTGTGAATTGGAATTTTTTTTTATTTTTTTTTTATTAATGTACTAACGTGATTATAGTCATGTAAACGGTTAAAGCACGGATTTTCGTTCCGTGTGAGTGGATGTATTCGATTGTACAGAAAAAGTAAAAGCTAAATTCGATTTTATCTAAAAACCTACTCTAGTCATTATCTCTTATAAACACAGTGGGACGTTCTTGTTTGTTTGTGTGTTTTTGAATAAACGTGTTTTATACGCATTTACTGATATATAAAAACGTATACACGTGTGTATTTTTGTGTATTTGTATGTATGTGTGTGTGTAAGTATGCATGAATGCCTGTGTGTGTGTATCTATCTATCTATCTATCTATCTATCTATCTATCTATCTATCTATCTATCTATATATATATATATATATATATATATATATATGTATATATATATATATATATATATATATATATATATATATATATATGTATATGTATATATATATATGTATATGTATATATATATGTATATGTATGTATGTATATGTATATATATAATGTGTGTGTATATATATATATATATATATGGATGGATATATTTATGTTTATACATATACTGCTTGTATCGTAATGCGCCTGTGTATTTTCTACGTATTCACTATACTAATCAGTATGTATTTCGTATAGATATTTCTTTATTTCATGTTCTTTTTTTCTTCTCCATTTTTTCTTTTCTGCAAGGGTCAGAAAGCCGTACTTTAACGACAAACATGATACATCAGGTCAAATATGCACAACCGAAAAGGCAATAACCGCAACGTTTACAATACATTAATGTAAATAATCACGCATGCATTCTATTATTTTAAATACAGTGGTGATATTTAACACACAGAAGGTGTTAACCATATTTTAGGTATATGTTCACACCTAATACTATCGCGTAACAACTGATTTTGCTTTTAAAATAATGGCTGAATTTTCGGAATGAACACATGATAATTACACTAAGAAGCAGAGAGTGAGTAAAAAAAAAACGAAAGGGGACGATTAATTTAGGGAGTTAATAAGATAGTAAAGCAGAGAGAGAGAGAGTCAAATAAAGAAAAAGGGACTGATAGATAGAGTCACTCAGCATATCTCTCTCTCTCTCTCTGTTCTCTCTCTCTCTCTCTCTCTCTCTCTCTCTCTCTCTCTCTCTCTCTCTCTCTCTCTCTCTCTCTCTCTCTCCGTATCTCCAACTATTTTTTCTCTATATCTGTTACTTACAGTAAATTATTATTTACGTATACACCACTATATTTAAACAGCGCAATAAATTTTTATAAATAAAAACACACCCGAAAAATACGTCTTTGGGGCAAATGAAAGAAGAAAAGATTTTTTTATATTACATTTCTCTTTTTAACATGTGTGTCATATATAAATAATGTGAATCACCCACAATCAAAACACTGAAATTAATTTCCTATCATCTACACATGGGTGTGTCGGCGGATAGTTTATTCAAAAGGAAAAGGAAAAGAACGTAAAGGTCACCTGGTTTAATCCATCTTACCTACCAGGTAGACCTCTGTCTTTGATCCTCCCCCGCCAGTATTTATCTCATAAACATTATTTTCCCATTTCCAAGGCAGTGTTTATCTGACTCGTATAGGTTTTTGGTGTGGTGCTGTGGGGGTTTGTCAGTGATTGAAGAAAATGATTTCCTTCTTGTACAGTGTTTAAGTTCATCGTTATTAATTGACAGAAACGCCATGCTGGTGTTGCGAAAACAAACACTATCTTTATTAATTACCAATGTTTATAATACTGAACTGGGACTGTCACTGAACTTCAGTTTTTTTTTTTTAAGGGCGAACAGAAGTTATAGCTCAGAATAAGATACTTTCCCGTTCCTGCTAGTGTTGCAAGACAGCTGCATCTGAGGCCATGGCATGTGCCGTCGTTTTTTCATTTTCCAGTTTGAGATTTTTAACCTAAGAGCAAATATTTATTATTTCAAGGAAATATGTAAAATCTTCGTGAACTTTACGTACATACATACACTGACTTCTCCACGTGATTATTTTTATATACTACGTGAACGACAGACGTGTTCTTTGTGCTCAGTTTCGTTTCACGATAAACTCTTTTTTCCGTTCTGACATGGCCGAGCTAGCCGACGTGGCGACTCGAATCGTCATCCACATCGTGCCCGACGTCTTTAGGCCGTGCTTAACGATGTCTTGGTCAGGTGCGGTCAACAAATGCGAGCCGGACCTATGACCCGGACTGTTTGTCGACATTGATTCTCGGACCTCGGGGCACCACAAAAAGTCAAACCAGGTAAGTAGACTGCAGACAGTTTTGCTTTTAAAAACCTTCAATTTTTTTTTTTCCTTCTCTATGTCTCTTTTTCTCTCTCATAACGTCTAGTCAAACGTGCCTGCATCTTTGATTTGCAGTTTAAAAAGCGGCTTTTATTACTACATACAATAATAAAATGCCTTTTAGCCCGTGACCTCCACTCCTGTGTATAAATGATGGCTTTGTCACGTTCCCAGATGATCATCAGGATTAGGTTCATGTCTGTCAACAACGATGATTCGTAGTCCTCAATCCCAGCCCGTGGTGGGCGTCCCCCGAGAGCGGCAGTTCTACTTGATGTCCAGTTTGACAGTCGAGTTCAGATTTGTTGCAGGTTTAATGGTCTATTGCATCATCTGCGTTAAAAGAAAAGGAAAACCATATATCTGCCCTGCTATATTAGAAAGATGTGGATATGGTGCACCAATCGTAATATAGAAAAATAAAATTTTATTTTAAACTAAACACAGCTAAACTAAAATAATACCTCTGTCGCTTCTATAATCACAGTAAAGTGGCTGTTATTCACTGGTTAACTGTTTTCTGATTCGGTAACCAATTCTGTGTCCAGAAAGTGTTTTTAAATAACAAATTTGTATGTGGTTTAATACTGCAGCAATATAAATAAAATACAAATGGTGTATAGTCTGGGTATAATTGTTAATTCGGTGTAAATTATTTACTTAATGAGATAAGCTTCAGTTTATTTTTCTGTGTGTATGCTCGTGTACTAGTGATATATTATTAGAAATCTTTTTTTCTTTTTTTCCCTTGGATTTCTCATTTCAACCAAAATGTCACACACACTCATACATATATATAATTTTATATACATACATATACACAAACTTTTACAGAGATACATACATATACACAAACTTTTACAGAGATACATACATACATACATATATATATTCACACATATATGCTATCAAATCATACGCCTACTTACATACACACACTCGCATAGTTACAGACACACATACACACACAAGTACGATTCTAGGAAAGAAGTCACAATTTTTTATTAAAATTAAGAAATATATTAGAAATGAAAGATAGATGAAACACGTTCTTTGATTTTAATGTTGGTGGTTTAGGCGGGTGTTCCAACTAATACCACGAAGAAATTCTGCCACAGTCGCAAATTGTGGTCCTCAAGGCTCTCTCTGTAAGTCTGTTATCATTTAACCTCGACAGTTGCAGTTAGATTTGTTGTCGCATTTTCACCACAACTTTGTTTTGCGAGTTGTATGGTTTGGTATACATGAACCCCTCACAACAGATTTTGTTACCACCCTTATTGCTATGAACAACTTCCATATTAAACATACTTCTGATACTAGAGCAACTGGATAATATAAAGTGAAACACATTTCAACCTGGGACATTTTATAAATCATTTACAATAGGAAGCCCTTAATTTAAATCTATCCTAATCAGTAAGCTAAACCCAAGCAAGACCCAATATGAAGCCCCTTTCTTTAATCTAGCCTAATCAATAAGCTTAAGAATTACCCCATGCATACTATTATGCCACATTCAATACTCTACAAACCCATATGTTTTGTGACTTTCTTTAATGTGACTTTCTTTAATGTGACTTTTTTTCCGTGACTTTTTTCCTGTGACTTGTCTTCCAGTCACCACATGTACACACATACATAAACACACAGTCTTTTCATTTTTCTTCCTGATAAAACCAGAAGATATTTTTACCTCTAACCAGAGCACGATAATGTCGTGACCACAGTTACGAATATAAGAAAAGGCGGCTCAGATATTTTATAGCTATTATTTTATTACCGCATTTTATTGTTTAACAATGTATGGTGCCACTATAAATGAAGTTACAACTTGATAGTATAATTAATTTAGGCTGTTTATTAGAACTACTGGTAATGTATTTACTATGCTACTCTTGCTGTTTTTATTATCGGGTAGAGAAATGACTATAAGCTAAATTTAAAAAAATATGTGATATTTTAACTGTGTTATTTTAATATATCATAATGAACAGTAATAGGCATCTACATAACTCAAAGTGTTTTATGTATTTCAGTTTAGTGTTGACGTAATTAAATGTTAAAACTATACTGACATTAAGTAATTAATGTTAAACAAATTAATATCTGAGAGATATTAAAGGCTCTCTCTCTCTCTCTCTCTCTCTCTCTCTCTCTCTCTCTCTCTCTCTCTCTCTCTCTCTCTCTCTCTCTCTCTCTCACCGTCCTTCCTCTTGCTTATTAAACTATTTCTTGTTTGCTGTTCATATTCCGCAAGATTTATTTATATATATTTTTTTTCAATTTGGTTTAGGGTGTTGCCTTTTTTATCATTTTTTATTTCATTTTTTTTCCCCCATAAATTTATTACAAGATATCTAACACTATCAGCATCTGTATGATTCATCAATCTGATACTTTTCGATCACATTTGTGGTCGTTTTACCATTTAATCATACAACCGCTATTAAAACGAGCCGCATGTAAACGTATCTCTGTGTTTTATGACACCTGTTTAAAACCTAATTCTGCTTAACAGCGGTGTTTTCAAGCGTATTTTTCACACATAATGGGATGAAATAAAAGCCAGACACGCGGCTTCTCCGAGGTGTTACTCTCGTATCAAGAAGAACCGAAATGAAGCAATAAACGTCAAAAGGACGACAGTGATTACCGCTGCTGACCGCATCGCGCCATTCTGGGATCGAGAAACAATAGCCGTGCCGTGTCTTCAGTTGACGTCTGCGTCAAGAAGTAAGACTCCTGCTCGATGTTCGCCGATAACGGCTCGTGTTTGACAGCCAGTACCGATATCGTGTTACGTTATCCCCTACAGTATCTGAATGATTAAGTATGGGTGGTGGTTTAGTATCCAGAGGTGTTTTTTCCAAGGTGGTTTACCAACAAAACAAAAAAAAAAAAACGTTTTGGAAATATCAGCATAATATTAAGAAAGAAAAAGAAAAAAAAAGAGGAAGAAAAAAAATATAATAAATGAAAAAATAAAATTGAACAAAAATGAAATAACTGATATCATAATTAGTGTCATTTTGTCAAATTTAATACTAGTTATTATACCGACTTTGGCGTGAAATAGGATAGATGACATAAAATGTGGATATCAAAACATGCATACATGCATATTTACATATATCAGTCTTTATTACTCTCTCTCTCTTTCACACCTCTCTGTAGCTGTCACACCTGCAGAAATAATTTTACATTTTTGTTCCTGGTATCTCCGAAAAAAAGAAAAGAAGAAGAAAAAAAAAAAAGAGAGAGAAAAAAAGTGAAACATCATCCTTAATAATTTTTTGTAATCAGACCATTTACGCGTCATTAAATAATAATAATAATAATAATACATTGTTTATACTCTTTTATGAAGATGAATACAAGTATAATAAAAAATGTAAAGAATCCATTTTAAAACATTAGATATGGATGGGAATGATAAACAATATATTATTATTACTGTTAGAAGTAGTAGTAATAGTAGTAGTAGTAGCAGTAGTAGTAGTAGTAAGCTTATTTTTAATAGTTTAAAAAAAAATATATATATATATATATATATATATATAATACATTTTTCCCTGCATAATGATTTATATAAATTATACCGTTATAGTTTATAGTAACATAAGGTGTTGTTTTATTCTATTTCATTTTAACATTATAATCTTAATATGGTAGACATTTTTTGAAAATAAAATGTTTGCTTTATCTCAGCAGATATTAATCGTTAACAATTCTAATGTATATGATTATCTCCGGATTGTTCGAAGCGCCTCGGTTTCTCTCAGGTTGGATCATGTCTGTTAGAGTTATGGCCCTTGGAGTACTTGACAACATTTCCGGAAAGACTGACGCCAAATATTTTCGGGAGAAATGTTTGTTGTTTTCACCGTTTTATTAGCCACTGTTCATTTATCAACCTGCAGAAATGAAAGCATACGTCCAGCAGGCGTTTCAAAAGGTTTTTGTCAGAAAGATACTCCCTGTTTTGTTAGTTGTCTTGCAGGTTTAGGCAGTTTCATTGCTATTCTGTTACCTGTTTAAATGTGTTTTCAGAAATCGATCGACCAGAACAAACTGAGAACGTTTTGGTTGATTACTTTACTCTCTTTATGTAGTTTGTGTTTCACCTTATTTCCCATGTTTTTGCAACAGATATAAACAAATTTTTAAAATAAATCGCGATTAATTTGGCTTCGAAGTTTATTAATTATTTATTTCATTATTCATTTAGCAATATTTTATTGGACTGTGTAATTTTTACTGAGGCGTATTTTATTTTAGTTGCTATTCTGTGTTTTACTGTTTTTCGTGTTTTTATAACATTATTGTCACCATCATTATCAACAGAAGTACTGTTTGTATTTTAACGGTATTTAATTGCTTTTTTTTTTGTTTGTTTTTTTTTTTTTATATATATATATATACTTTAAGACATAAGTGCCATAATAAAAATCTTAATTCACCAAAACAACTAGTATCAGAATATCTGTTGTAATTATCTTAGTTAAAATGTTTCAACTGACAATAAGTGCCAACAGTAAATGCAATTTAAAAACAAAATTTTTTTTGAAAGAAATAGAGAAGAAGAAAAATTAAGGAAGTAAAAACGATATTTATGGGCCAATTAAATTATATTATAAATAAATATTTTCATTACTGAAATTAAATTGACAACCCCAAAATAATATTAGTTTTAAAATATGTGTTATTTGTGATCCTGAAACATCTTTTATTTTATTTTTATTTTTATTTCAGAAATATACTGTATGGGCTGTGAATACACGGTGAAAGGTCAGTAATTTAATAATTGATCAAAGTTTTGTTGTCAATGATTTTTAAACTAATAAAATATTGCTCACAGAAATACTTTTTTTTTTCATAATTGGAATGGATTGTAGTCAGAGATTACAGAGCAGGGTTGAAGCATCTTTAGGCTATTTCCCAATCGTGCAAACTTCATCTCTCAATTTCTGTATGGTCCTTAGCCATAAGTGAGATGCCATCTAACTGCAGGTTAAAAACATTTTAAATAAAGCAGTTTTTCCATTATCTTCAACAATATTAGGATTATTATGTTTTAATTTTTTAAAGAAAAACCTTATTTGTGTTTCTGCACAAATTGTGAACATTCTATAAACAACATTTTGAAATTAATAATAGTTCATGAATATTTCTGAACAAATCAAGTGCAGCAACTCAAATTATTTCATTATTTTTGATTTTTACACTGGAAGGTAGGTAACTCTTTTTGATAAAGATTTTTTATTTTTTATTTTTTGGGAGGTGATTTGGTGTCACAGGTTTCTTTTTTTAAATTATGTACTGATTGTCCATAATATTCTGTACACTTGTAGATCAAATATTTTTACAGTTACAGTGATATAATTTACAGTGTTACTGAATAATAATTCACACACACACACACAGACATACACTTGTTTTTATTTATTTACTATTATTATTATTTACAGCACTTGAAAGGATACTTGCTAAACCCTCACATGACTTCATGGATGTCCGTGTGGTTGAAGCACTGGAGAGTGTTTGTGTGTCTGACAGTTTTCAAGGAGCTGATTTTTCATCAAGTTTATTAATAGAATCCTGCCAGCACTTACTGGGTAGATTTAACACGTGATTTAATTTCTTTAAGAATTCTGGTTATGCAAATTTAAAGCTTAAATAGATTTCACAAAGATATATTATAAAGATTTTGAGAAACGGGAAGACGATTTTGTTGTTGTCTTTAAAATTTTCAAACAAATGAATATCATTTTAAAGAAGAAAAAATTGGTTTGTGAGATCAGTATATGTTTGTATATTTCTATGTGAATCTTTTACTTGTTCTATGTTTTAATCTTAGAGTTTACATTTTCTTTTTTCATAAACACATGCATATATATGGAAGTATAACAAAAAATAGAAAACTCACAATTTTTCCTTTTTCTAAATTACAAAAACAACTTCAGGTTAATCTTGTTTAGTTTAAAATACCATAATTTATTTATTTACATGTCGTTTATTTTTATTTATTTTTATTGATCTATTATTTATTTTTTTAATTTAATTATTTATTTGTTTATTTGTTTGTTTATTTATGTTTGTTTTTTGTTATTTATTGTTTTTTTTATTTAAAATATTTGTTTCAGATCAGCACAATGATGTTATTGAACCACTGCTGATAGGTCACTATATCAGACATGACAGACCCAGTTTCATGGAACTTGTACAACAGATATGCATTGATCTTACAAAAGCCTGCCCAGGAATCAGCCCAGCAATGAACTCTCAGCATGCAGTAAGTTGTTAATTAAGTGAATGAATGACAAATTAATTAATCAATGAATGAGCAAATAAAAGAATATTTAAATTTGTTTTATTTATTACTTCCATTTTCTTTTTTTATCTCTGTGAGATTAAATATGCCCCTAACATGATATTGTTCAGTTAATGTCTGTTTAAAAAATACACTCTTGATTGTTTTAGCTTCTGTTTATTTGAAAAGAATTGTATAACAGTTTTCTGGAGTTTATATATAAAACACACACACGTACACACACACAAACACCAAACACATAATAATAATAATAAAATAAATAAATATAACAACTAAAAAAAACAAAAAACAATATGGAACTTATGTCAGTATTATAATCTAATATCCATATTAAATTTTTTTATTTAAATTAATTAAACATATATACATACAAATACATACATACATACATACATATTCATATACATATACATATACATATACATATACATATACATGTACATGAACATGTACACATATACACATACATACATACATACATACATACATACATACATACATACATATATATATATACATTTTCAGTTTTTGTTTCAACTTAATTATAAATAATTTAAGGTATTTTGATATGTGTATGTAGTGACATTTTTCTTGTTAAATTTCAGGACAGTCATGTCTATGTTGAAAGCAGAACAAACAAGTTCAAAGTGAAACCAGGAAACAACCTCAAAATTGCCAGCCCTGTGAAAGAAGAGTTATAGAAAAATAATTCTTATAATAGAAAACTTCATATTTTATTTTTATTTTTAATAAATTCAGAGAATCTAAACTATGACAAAATAATGGGTAATTTGTAACATACAGTGTGGGCTACAAGTTCTCTTTTCTTCTACAATTTATTAATAATACATATTATTACTTTGTATTTTTAAAAATTTATTAATAATGTTTCCTTAAAATCAGTTATTTTCTTAAAATTTTCATTTACATTAACTGGAATAGATAATCAGAAAACATTATAAATTCATTATGAAATAATTAATCTCATGATAATAGTTATCTATTTAGATGTTTATCCAACTTCTGATCATAGAACATGGTGCAGTTATTTATGTAGAGAAATGATTACAAACAGTTTTACTTTTGTGAAAAAATACCTAAAATATTTGTTCATGTATTGTGAAAAGTCTCAACCTGTGTTTACAGTGGGTAAACATACATGTATATATTTTATTTTATTTTTTTATATTTTATACTTATTGCACAAATGTGTTTCAGAATCTTTGATATTAGATCAGTATGATAAGCACGCTTTTTTACATCATTATTATTCATGTATTTACACACACATAGATTTTACAGGTGGGATTGGAAATTTAACTAGATATAGACCAAACTTTGAAAGATTTTTTTTATTATTCAATAAGTGTCAAATACTCTTCATAAAGTGGACTATTTGCACCTAATGCAATCCCTGGTACAAGATTATAAAACATTTCATTTATCATTCTGTTTTCTGTGAAAATTCTGGGTATGATTTTAATGGGGATCAGGTATATTTATGATGTTTACTTATTAAAGAGTGATATTAAAGAGGATCAAGTATATTTATAATAATTATTTAGTGGAGTGTTGTGTTATTATATGGATTTAAGGTATTTATAATAAGTTGTGTTATATGGGGATCAGGTGTATTTATAATTAATTGTTTGAGAATAGAGTTATTTGATGATCAAGAATTTTAATAACATTTAATTATTTGAAGTAGAGTTATTATAGGGATCACAATAATTAATTAAGAGCTGTGTTAAAATCTAAACTGGAAAAGCAAAATAATTAACTAACTGGAAATAGATAACTAGGAAACAAGAATTCTGTCCCAGAAAATATACATCAGTAAGTAAAATATGTAATTTAATAATATTCAGATTGGTGCTCAAAGTTAATGATAAAATGATAAATCTGTATGATTATGTTACTACTGCCATTAAGCATTTTCATTTTTAAAGCTTTTAGATAAGATGTCATTTGTAAATATTTCATTATAAAGTTTTAAAATAATTGATATTATGATATTAACTTAACCAGCATCCACTGATTAAAGAATGTTTTCACTAAACAAAAAGCTGAACTGAATCAGTTTGTGATAATACCAAGTAATTTTGTTAATTTATATCTCCTCACAATAAAATTAAAGACACTCGCATAGCAAGGATGCCCCTTTAATTGATTTAATTCTCTGTACGTCTTAATTTAATTTTCAACAAACATTTTTGATAGAGAGGTTTCAAACCTTTTTGACAAATATTTGTGAAATGTGTCAGTATTTTATACATTTTTTGCAGTCAGTTTTGTTTGTATGAATTTTTTTTATACATTTTATATCTCAATACACGTAGTTACTGTGTAATATAGCTAGCAATCTGTGTTACTAAATTTCTGTGATATTATATATTTTTGTTTTTAATAAAACTTAAACTTAACTTTTTTCTTTGTTGTTCATTATTCCCCTTTGTTTTTTCAATGTTTTTTGTTACTTATTTATTTTTGTATCTTTTTTTTATTCATTTGTTATTTAAACCATTCAAATTTCATATAAAAATAAAAAAGGCCAAAGAAAATCAGAGTAAAAATAAACCCCAAAAAACTAAAGTAAGCAAGTTTACAAAAATACACCAATATTGTTTTGACTGAAAAAGAAAACCTGATATTATCGTACAACTATTGTTAACTGTTAACAAGGAATCTTTTTTCATACAAATTTTCCACAGAAATGAATCTATTACAGTTTTTATGATACTGACAAATCATTGATAAGAATACTTTACTATGATTTTAATTTTTAAAAGCTTCCATAAACTGTAAATACTAGGCCATTTTATTTTATTTACTATCTTTTAATTTTAACTTCACCTATAAATTCTTTTATTGCTAATTCATTCTTCATCTATACATGTTATATAGTGATTAAAAATATATATAGACTTTAGCATCAAAAAAGTACATTTAAAAAAAAAAATGACAAAACAAAGTTATGACTTCACAATATTTTAATATAAATAAATACATTTTTTATACATAAATATACAAACTCTCAAAAACAAAAATATTAAATGTGACAGACGTGAATTTCATCTGCTTCACATGCGCTAAGAATTACAGGACGGAATGAATTTTATTCTGAGTTTATTAAGTATTTGTTTTGAATATGAAAATCTTTCTTTCAGGTACTCTTGTCCCTTGAATATCTGCTCATATCACATCACCAGAAAAGAATTTTGGAAAAGAAATACAATACTTTGATAATCAGTGTAAAATGTATGACAGTAAAATTCTTTAACTTTTATTAAAGCCTGCAAATACTGGAGAAATTAAATTTTGAGTATCATTTAAATGTCCATTAAAAGATCAGTCATAAAGTCTAAATGTAAATAACCAGAACATTTTAATTTTAACTAGTAACTTTCAGTATTATTTGGTTTCAAAATAGGTAAATTTGAATATTTTCCAAAAATAACAATTAAACGGTCTGATTAATAATTGCAGTGTCATCTGAATAATCATTTGCCAGGTTTTAAATGTCAACTATTTAAAAATGAATAATTTTAACTAGGGTCTAAGTATGGATGGATTTCAGTTAAGTTGAAGTAAAAGACTTTTCAACAAGCGAGCTTCATATGCAACAGTATTCTTCCCAGGATGCATTGGTTCTTCCTCCAGTGGTTGTTCTATTACAGCCTTCACATCACGACCATACACTGTGGAAAATACAAAAATTATGTAAAAGATTTGATTTTACTGCTGCATGTAGTTATTGCCTCATGACATGAATGAAAACAAATACTCTTAAAATAAATAAACAAATACTTACATTCACAGCACTCTAAGAACTGGATGCACTCTTGGACGACTGCATCTCTGATCATGATCATGTGTTTGGCCATGTTTTCTATCAGTGATAAAAAGTTACGTTTGGCGTAGAACCACGTGTCTGTTCCCAGCTTCTTGTTGTATGGTTCCAGACTTTTTATCACTCTTGAAATACCAAACTCATAGTTGCCTTTAGCACAGTACAGTGTCCTGATAGAAAACAATAAATATTAAAACAACACATATGAATTAAGACACCTTGTTATTAATATCTGAAATTTTCTTTAGATTAAAAATGTTGACTTTTAAAATACCAAATTCTAAACTGATGCTATGTTACCTGGATTTGTGTAACACTATGATTACTTGGTTATTTGCAAGTCAGTCTAATGTATTACACATTTTTTAATTAAAGGCTGTTGTTACATGTTTTCATATCTCAGAAAGATTCTTTACTGCTAACACCAAACCATGTACTGAATGTAGTAAGCTTTATCTTTCAGTTTATGATCATAACCAAAATATTCCTGACATCTGTTAACCAATGATACGGGTATATGTGAAGATATTAAATAATTTGACATTCACACATACTCACCCTATGACCAAGTTAACAATACAGAGATGATAAATCTTTTTGTCTGGATCCTGATAAGCTACTCTCTCTTCTTCCTTTTCTATCTTCCTCATCAGTTCTTCAGCCTACATAAATAAATAAATAAATACACTGAAGTGAAGTGAAATTTATATATTCACAAAACAAAAGGAACGCTCTAGTGAATGTAGTTTATTTTCTCTACAAATGCTACTTTAAAAAAAAGTTATAACAGTATTATAAATATTATTTCCTTTTTAAGAAAGCATTTTTATGATAAATGAATACTTTTTTCTCTCACTTCTGAACTCCACATAGATCATTCTCTTGTAATACGTCTAGAATTCACTTACCTCTTCATTTTGACTTGTCATGATGTATGATACACACAGATTGGCTAATACACTTGCACTGACACTCAACAGCTGAAAAATTATAAATTAGTATGTACTTAAAAATAAATAAAACACATAAGTAAATAAACATATAATAACTGGCAACATAAGAAAACAATTAATTTAATTAATTAATAAACTTACATCATCATAATTCTTTTTAACAATGGGCTCATAAAACCCAGTGGCCTCTTTGTACTTGTTTTCCTGCATGAATAAAACATGAGCAACATTGAGTTTCCACACATCATGTTCGTTACAGAACTCGACAGACTTGCGGAATATTTTTTCCACTTGTTGGTAATTTTCCATTTCCCAGTATATCTTTGCCTGCTGCATCAAGATGGGAATAAACCTGCAAGGAAAAATGAATAAGCAAATGAATTAATAAACAAATGAATGTATGAATATCCTTATTTATTTTAATTCAACAGGATATGGAATATCCATTCCTTGCCTTGGTCAGAGATAGTAATAAAAATACCATGGATATTATTTTTCAGATTGTTTGTTTTTGCTTTGTATTTTATTTATTTTCTTAATTACCAGATAAGTTTACTGTTATGAACACCTTTTGGCTATCGTAATTCTAATATTGTTGTGTTGTGTTTTAAAAACATTACCTTTCCAAAACTTCATCATAATCATTTACAGCTCTCTTCACTGCATCGTCATCATGGTTTTGTCTTGCCTCTTGTACCTAGCAATAAAATAAAACATACATGTAATTAAAACATCTACACAACAGAAAACTATCAGCATAGATTAAATAATTTTTCAATAAAGATTCAAAAAAACAGATAACAATAATAATCTTCTGAAATACATATACATTCACATAATATTATTTCTTCATGAGCTGGCATGATTCAATGTTTTTGAGCCC
The DNA here is from genome assembly GCA_012295275.1 of Chrysomallon squamiferum. Lineage (NCBI taxonomy): Eukaryota > Metazoa > Mollusca > Gastropoda > Neomphalida > Peltospiridae > Chrysomallon > Chrysomallon squamiferum. Next base: position 23,515,348 of record CM022679.1, read on the forward strand.
AGCATAATACTAGATTTCAAATTTTTTTCAAACATGACTTCGCATATATAATGTGTATTTTTTTAAAATATATTAAAAAAATTAAATCATGTCACCTGTTTTGTTAGTTTTCTTAAAGTTTCTGTCTGTTTTGTTGCCATTTCATCAAGTTTTCTATATGCTTCTTCTGGAGATGTTTGTCTTGTAATCACAGCCTCAAGAAAGTCATACAAATACTACAAAAGAAATATAATAAAACACATAATATAAAAATATTTTTGAATCCCACATACAATACATTAAATTGACCTTCAAATATAGATTGAACTATTATTACAAATACATTGAAATTGTTTTACCAAGTACTAAATTTGATTTTTAAAATATATCTAATTATTAATGTTTTTTTCAAATATATTAAATTGAATTTTTATCTTTATATCTCTCAAATGACAAAATGCATATTAGTTTTGGGTTTTATTAAATATGAAACTTTAAAAACAAACTGCAAAATTATTTATCTCAACACTTTCTATAATAATAAGTAATTGAAAAAAAAACTTACTGGTGTTAGATACTTGTATGTTAAATGAGCATTTTCTGCCAAAACATCTGCTGCTAAGTCATAGTACTGAAAATAAAATAGCAAAAAAATATATATTAGATTTTATTTATACTTAAATTAATATGAATTAAGAATGACTAGCCAGATATATATATATATATATATATATATAAGGCATCTGTACATTAGAAGTAATCCAAAGTCCACATGAATTCATTTAATCATGACAATGACTATTATATGTTCAGTTTATTCTCTAAACTATAAAACAAAATAAATAAATAAATATAATAAATAATGCAATGCCATACAGTTTTCCCTAAAACACTATATTAATTATAGTTAGTTCTGACAACTGGTCTACAAAAACAGATCACAAACTGTTTATTTATTATACCTCATATTTAATATACAGTAGCAACAGATTTCCAAAAGTTTCTGGTGGAAAAGGATTCTGCTGAAGTAAAAACTGCATTTTCTGGAATCCCTGTGTGGGCTGCTGGTCCATGTTCATAAGTGCCTGGTTGTGTAGTGACACTGCGTCAAGTTCCTCCTCCGACCGAGGAGGCATGTCTGTTAATGCCTCACAAGCTGCCTCATCTTAATCAAAGAGAAAGATATTTGTGACTACATCTTTGCTCTCACATCATCCTGTGAAAGCATTTTATTATCAGAATTGTAAAGTGATTCTAGTGGAAGGTGGATTTTTTTTTTTAACGGATTAAAAATGCTGTTCTAAAAGAAGTTTTTTTAAAGATCAAAATGCATATTTCTAATAAGGAGTTTAGTAAGGCAATGATTGGGTTTTAGTGCAATATGGGAAACCTTACAGGATTAGATCACTCAAACCATGACACCCAAATCTTAAGAATTTATAATGCAGTGTATATAACATACATGCTGTACCGTATTTAAATATTAAAAAGCAATGCCTGATGGAATGATTCTATAAAAGGAAGGTATTGGTTATGAACTATCTTCATATGAAAAACATGCTAATTTAATTAAAATTAAATTAGATAACTTTTTTAGATATTTCTCATTGATTAGTCCTCTGACATTATATAAATATTGTTTAAAGATACTAACAATTTCTCAGCTGGTACTCAATGGCTGCCTTCAAATTAAAAGCTTCAATCAAAGCAGTTTCATGTAGTGTTAGTGAATTTCCTACACTTCGAACATCAATGCCCTCTGTTGTCATGCCAACACTAAGTTCTGCAAGACAATAAATATTTATCAATATAATTTTACTGTTTACTCTTTTAATAGAGATAACAAATTTTATACTGCAGATAGAAACACTGTTATGTATTCAACAGTCACTGAAATAGTTTGACACAATAGTTTATATTGCTATCGTTACAAAAGTAAATGTTATTTAGATAGAAGATAACAATAACCTCACAAAATAATTCTGACTAAAGCAGAACTAAGATGTTTAATTGAGAAACAAACAAAAGTGAACTTCTAACTTTTCAATTACAGCAAACGGAAAATTAACTGGATATATGGTAATTAAGCAAACATTTATCAAGTATAATATAAAAATTTTATTTCTTAATCTTACAAAGACAAAGTTGTTTTAAATAATATATTTTCCTAAATAAGCAACTTCAAGAATTCTTTAGTCTTTAGATTTTATATATGTATGTATGAATTTGTCTCAGAATCTAACATGACTTTTAGTGTTAGTTACAGTCATCAATATTAACTAAAACTTTCAGAATTATCACATTTCACACAAACCAGGATGTTCACGAATTCCTCTCTCAATAATGTCTGCAATGTGTTTTAGTGCTGGTGCATACTGCTTCATCATGTAGTGACACAGGGCAATGTTGTAGGACATGTCTGATCGATAGCCAAGAATCTGCATCGCTGTTGTGAATTTCTGACAAGCTTCCTCAAAACGGCCTTCCTGCAATTTAGAATGTTTTAAAAATTTATAATATAATAGTATAATGCAAAGATCTTTTGGGATCAGTCTGGTACACAATTTGTATTATACAACTAACATTTATCAATTTAAACATGTAAACTATGTGATATTTTTTGGTGTATATAAATTTAGATAGATAAGAAATTTTAAATCACCAATAACAATATATTTTTATATACTGCAAATATATTAAACATCTGCTTTTGAAATATGACTTGAATGTACACCTTTTGTAATCACATAAAATTAATATAAAAATTCATTGAATTCTGCTGAGTTTTGAAATGGTACAAGTTAATGTACCTTAAATAAAAGACATCCGAAGTTGCTCTCAGTATCAGGATCATCTGATGGACACTGTTCAACCAGACTCTACAATCATAATTAAAAAATAATATAAAAAATAAATAAAATCTGAAATATTTTTTTATTAAACTTAAATACATGAAATAATCATTTTAAAATTATAAAGCATCATCTTTGAAATAAATGCATTAATGTAAAGAAAATTACATAAAAAATGATTTGAAACATTTGTTGTGCACAATCAATTATTGAAAGAGTAAAAATTAATCACTTTTAATATGTTTCACAAACCAAAAGACCCACAATTTTATTTGATTGTGTATAAAGTAATACCTTAGCTCCTGGAAGATCTTCTTCACCATACTTTATAGCAGCTTGCAATTTTGTAATCTATAATTAAATTTAGAAAAACATATAACAGTTATATATTTTTAATGTAATAAACAACAATAATTAAAAGCAAATTTATATTTTCAGTTTAATTGTAGGAATATAACCATTATAAATAAACCAGATAGTCTTAACTATAAGAACTACCAACATTCAGTGCAGGATTTTAAAAACCCCCATTATTTTGTGGCTTGGGTGTAAAGAAGGGGAGGTAAGTTTAAACTGTTTTGTTTCAGAAATAATATTTTCTACAACTATCATATTAATAAAAAAAACTATTAACATGACTAAACTGATTACTTACTTGACCATGGTATTCTCGATTATCAATCTGACAAGCCACTTTCATTGCCTCTTGATAGAGACAAGCTTTGTACAGTGACTGTGCATAGTGAAGTTTGTACTCTTCCACTTCGGGATGCATAAATGTTAACTGTTCATAGCAATCAGATGCATTGACAAAGTCCTGTTGTTGATAATAACAGTATGCCAGCAAAGACAATGCAGCCCTAGACTATAATAAAGACAAAACTTCAGAATGTCATATGAAATGAAACATCTTTGAATGGGTCTCTAAATGAAAATACTTTTTCTGAAGAGCATTAGTTATAAAAAAAAAAAAAAAAAAAAAAAAAAAAAAAAAGCAAACAAACTGAACACAAAGACTTCCATTTAACATACTATGGAAGTAATAAGAAAGCCCCATTCATATGTATAGATTACAAACGGAAATTACATGAAATAAATAAACAAACACAGATAGATAGATAGATACATAGAGATACACAACTGTTACCAACAGCCCTTCTTTTTTCATTCTTAGTCTATTTAATGTCATTAAGGACCACAGAAAAAAATAAAAATTAAATAAATATAAAATTAAAAAATTATATTACAAATGGTAACAAAGAACTTACTTTAGGGTGACTCTGTAGCTGATTGTTCAATATCTGAACAGCTTCTTTGTAACGCTGATCTTTGATCTAAAATTACATATTGTCATTGGAAATATGAAATTGTAAATTATGAATCTATTTGCTATTTAATCTGTTACATTATACATTAGATAAACAAACTATTATAATTAATAAATAAATAAATAAATAGCATGTAATAAGAACCTTTTTTCCGAAATACAGTTAAATACACATGTGACAGTTACATCTGGCATTCTTAAGCAAGTTAAGGTTAATAATACCTGAATCATTTAATGATAATACATTTATTTAACGTACAGTTCTAAACAAAGAGAACTGTTAAATTTAGACTGGATTATAAAATCCATTCTCTATCATAATAATGTTTAATGAACAGATTATTATTATCATAGTTAAAATGTTATTTTCTAAGAGCATTTTCTTTATTGATTTAATATGATTTACGATTAAATTTTAGCAAACTGCATTCAGCATTGTATTAATATTTTAATAAAATAATAATTGGACAAATAACCTACTTTAATTTATTATTAACTTACATGTCCATATATTGTCGATGTATATTCTCCTTCTTTTAACTGAATATGTGACATTTATTATTTTTGCAAAAACATAAACTTAAAATATGTTTGTTGTCAATGGAATGCTATCTACTTATCCTTTTATTTGTTACGCATTTATTCCTCAAAATGCAAATGAGTGAAAATCAGCCAATGGCAAGTTCTGTAAGGGAGTTAACTCTAATTCAATACATATATATATATATACAACGTGTTTACGATTTTGTAAAACACATGTGTAGGTTATCTGTTTATAATTCTATATAAATTTTGATGTTCTTTATAAACATATATTTTATGATATATAGAAAAATATATTTTCCTAGTCGTTTATAACATTTAATTTCTCATACATAATAATTAATATGTGAATAATTCATTTAAAATGTTAAAACTAACTTAATAACTACTGAACGTTATTATATATATTACTCATTTTACTGTTAACTTATTATTAGTATTATTTATTTAATTATTAATGCATAGCAACTTTGGTTATATTTATTGTTTTTTACACTTTTTCAGGTTTATGCACATAGTCTTCCTCTAAATTGAATCAGTATACAAATCACTGTTGTTTTTAGAAAAGAAAAAGAAGAAAACAGTTTAGTATAACTATATGTGATAATTTATATGAATTATGACTAAACAAGACAAGTTGCCAGATGTTGACCCTATTACTGAAGACATAATATTACGTAAAAAGATGAAGCATGAGCATAAATCAAAGAAGAAAGAACAAAGTAAAGTGATTGAAAATGAGAAAAAACTTGATATTATTGATGAAGATGATAAAGAACTAAAAGTTAAAGAGAAGAAAAAGAAACATAAAAATAATGGAATGGGCATAGTAGAGGGCAGTGTTTCAACAGATATGAATGAAATCAAGTTAAAACATAGCAAAGACAGTGAAATAGAACTATTAGTTAAAAAACATAAGAAAAAGCATAAAGGAAAAAGAGCAACTGATAAAACAACTTTCAATGAGTCTCAGAATGGTGTGGATGTGGAAGAATATCCAGTTAAAAAGCATAAAAAAAGAAAACACAGAGACAAACATGATACTGGAGAAACACAAAGAAAATGATAAAACCTAAAAAAGAGGAGTCAGTTAAAAAACATAAAAAAAGAAAACACAAAGACAAAAATGACACAGAAATAAAAGGTATAAGGGAAGAAAATGGAAATGATGTAGACAGTTTTGGAGAACATTCAGATAAAAAAAGAAAAAAAAGAAAACATAAAGACAAAACAAACAATGAAGAAATTCAATCAACAGAAGCTAATGGAAAAGAAATAAGTAATACGACATGCAACAGCAGTTCACAAGAAATAGCAAATGCTGAAAAGAAACTTGGTTACACAGCAGAATATTTTGGTGAGAAACCTGCAAAGACAAAAAAGAAGAAAAAGAATGAGAAGAAAATTAAATCAGACTCAAAAGAAAAGTCTGACCAGTTAGCAGATCCATCAAAGAAAGATGCAGCTCTTGAATACCTCAAACAGTGGAACTCACATCAGGATAAATGGAAATTCCAGAAAGTTCGGCAAGTTTGGCTTCTTCAGAATATGTTTTATGTCAATGAGGTGAGTTGAGTGCATTGTTTCAAGAGAAGTGTACTTTTTTTTTATTATACTGACCAGAAACATAAAAACATATTTTACATTTCAGGTTGCTTTATTTTTTAATAACAGTCAGTCTTTACTAACAATGATTTTAATCTTATGATGAGAGATTAGCATGTAATAGACCCTTATTACATAATTACTGTTATGTTCGTATATATTTTACATCTTGTTTTTGTGCAACAGAACTTTATTTTGTAATTTTTGTCAGATTATAATCTTTTAAGAAATAAAAGTTATCATTAGTGTTTATAATATCAACTAATTAAAATTCCCACTGTCACATCTTTTCCATTAAAAGTTGTTTTGTATTTAGGTTCCAGATGAATCGTTCACCATCTTACTCTCATATATTGATGGACTAAAAGGAAAAGCAAGGGAGGCAACCATAGCAGATGCTGAAAAATGTCTACATTCACAGGAAAATGAAGGTGGTGACGAAAGCACAACAGATATCAAAGGTAAACATATTTTGTTGTTTTCCCATTTATGGCTTTCTTGTTGCAGCCAGGGTAAAGTGAATTTGAATCCTTGTTTAATTATCTTTATGATGTCTGATAGACCTTTAGAAAATTTAAAATATAAATACATTTTATTTTCAAAACTTTCATAATTTAAATTAAAACTTTTTTTTTTTTTTTGGGATATATAATCAGTGATATAATTTATCAAAAATTAGTTTATGAATTTCTTTATAGTTTTTCTTACTTTTCAGATCCTTTGAAGTATGAAAGAGCCAGAAAAATACTACAAGCTTTATCTTGATCATTTTTAAATAAAAAATTATATTCAAATATATTATTTTGTTGTTATATAATTAATCTTTATGACTAATCACAAAGCATAAAAATATATAAAAACATTAAATAAAATTTCAAAATATCTATTTATTACAAAATATTTTCAGTTATTCTAGAGGTCCTAGAATATATTCTAGCTGTTTTTTGTCCAGAACTTTGTATTGATTTAAAAATATAATGAACGTCTGGTCACTGCTATATGTTCTGATTATGCTGTAGAACCGTTTAGCACTCTCCGACATGTCCATCAGTGGGATTAGATCATCAGGTGACAAGTACACATCCTTCCTCTTTCCCCAGAATGTCAGGTGTGACAAGCGCACATGGCTGGTTTCCTTGGAAACACTAATCATTCCAACAACTCTTCTGAAATACAAACTCATTATGTAGAGCATGACACAGGCTAGAGAGGTAATTCCAAACATTGCATACATGTCCACAGTTGAAATGTTTCCTAAACTGTGTAAGTAAACTGTCGGAGGGATGGCAAAGATTGTTATAAGTGTCTGATAAATCTTCATTCTGGACAGAACTCTGGTGTGGACAATGTATTTGAAAATGTAACATGGTTCATACTTGGCTTCAGAAGGGTTAAAATTTTCAGATGTACAAAATGACGAGTTCAAAGTATGGTGAAAATACCTTAATGGTTTTTTCTTGCAGTTTAACAGTGATGGCTGACTATTCAGAATTTGAACATCTGGTATATGTTCTGTAGTAACATTTCTACAAAGAGATACATCAGTATTTTGATAACAATTTAATCTCTTTATGCTTTCAAGCTTTTCTGGAATTTCTTTGTATGTCTGCTGTTTTTCACGTATCTTTGAAGCTGTTCTGCTTTTGTCCAGCCACAGTCTAGAAAATGTATTTTTTTCTACATGTTTTGAACATTTGGTGAGATGAACAAATCGACTAAAAGTCAGGTTTCCAAGATGTTTCTTCCATGTCTGACAAGTCTGAAATGGAGTCTTCATTTGAACTAAAAATAATAAATTATGTTAAATAAAAATTTTGTTATATAATGTAATTAACTTTTAAAAGCTGAATCTTCTTTAATCTCACTTTTGGATTCTAATATTTGAAATTATTTATTATATAAAAATCAGTTATTGTATAAAGTTTGCTTTAATTTACAAGATTACTTTATAGTACTAATAAACTTATAAAGGTCATTTGCAATACAGAAATAATGGCAATTTGAATTCAGTTGTAATGTATTACAGGCATTTAAATTAGTAATAATTAATCAATAATTTATAACAAAATTTAATATTTTTAACAAATAATATCTAGAGAGGGAGAGAGAGAGATATAATAAAATATTACGACAGTTAATAGTTCAGTACACCTAGAGAATGAAAGTGGGTGAAACCTCTACCGACAAAGCATAGACCAAAAGTCTAAACTTAGATTACCAGCGTCAAAATAACAAACGGCAGATTACTTACAAGCAGATATAGAAAGTGACAACTTATTTAGGACACCAGCTAGTATCTATAATTTATTCTTTTTGCGTTACAAGTATTATGTTTGTTATTTAAATCCAAAGCACGTCGTTTCCTAATGTCACTCGCAACACGCTTATATTGCGAAAACAGGACTACTTCCGGTCTTCTGTAAGTTCTTGTTACTGCACTGTTCGTTACAGGCTTTAGAATGCACCCAGAAAAATTCGGGTTCGTGTAATGATGTATTTTTGTATATTTTATATAATATTATAAATAATAATAATAATATATTGTATATAATATAGTAATAACCATTATAACGCATTATGATTATTGTTTTTTGAAGATCTTGATAATCTGGAGGACGTCGTGCACCTTCTCTCATTTTAAATTATTAATACTCGTTGGATTCACATATAATCAGTGATGTGACTCTTGCTTACAAAACCAAAATCCAAATAGCAACGTTATTTTTATTACCAACAAAGGTTTGTCACTGGACACACCCATAAATCGGGAAACCAGTGTAAATGTATATTATTAACCAAAAACATACACTTTAGAAAGACAGTAACAAGTTTATTAGGTATAACTACAAGCACTGATAGACCCAATGGACTATTTTTCATCACAAAAGAAGTAGTATATTCTTTTTATCATTCTTTCTTTTTTTTTTTTTTTTTTTTGTGGGGTGGGTTGGTGGGGATAAATTATAAGTGGAAGTGTTTTAGATGCTGCTGTGACAAAGTTTCAAGAATTAAAGTCATGGGTTGAAATGTCAATTCTTAAATAATATATTTTTAAAAGTAATTGGCTGAACTACATAAAGCCTTTTACAAATAAAAGGACATTTTTATATTGAGATAAAAAATTTGTACCAACCTTCTTATGTATGTTTGGATGTGTAGCCTTAGCTTAAAAAAGTCTGATGTTGAATTTATTCTAGTATTTATTGTGTGTTAGTCTGCTTGTATATCTATCTACCTACAAGCATGCACACACACACACACACACGATAAATCAGAATACTCAATAGGATATTCTTCATCATAACAGCTATACTCTTTATACTGGTTGTTCTATAGTGATTGATTGTTAATACATAAAATTCAGAGCTATAAGTGCAACAAAAGCTACAGTGCCAGAATTGTCAAATATTGTATTGTAGTTGTGACAAAGAGAAAATACTGATACAAATGATGCTGTTGAATACATTTTTGTTAAATACAAGATTGATTTTTATGACAAAAAAGTCAACAAGAGTTAAAGCCCTAAGATTTTATTGTTTCATAATTTTTTTAATTTTTTTTTAAACTCATAATAAATGAAGAAATATATCTGTAATTCAGTAGTGCAGTAATTTCATTTATTTAATAATAAAATCACTTTAAACAACCACAGAAAATCAACTAACATCTATATAAAACTACATCTCTCTCATAAAAAATACTTGAGGAGTTAAACTGATAAAATATCACAGAATGAAGATCTCAAATACAATTCCAACAATAATTCAATTTTCATTTATCTATCCTAAATATTAATTAATTATGAAATGAACATCAATCTTTAAGCAGCAGTAGGTGACCATATATTTTATGTGAAGTCAATAAATACAAATAGGACAAATTTCTATTTGGTACAAAAAAAGAATATTTTTAATAATAACTGTATAAATAAATTTTAAAAATACATGTTTATAAAAAAAATAGATGTATAAGTTCTGTAAAAATGCTTTATAAAATACGGAATAATAGTTTTATTTAGAACACAATCATAAAATATATAAAAGTTCTAATAAATATCACAATGTAGGGGTTTGATAAAAAAAAAAAATAAAGTCCAATATTCACAAATGAAACAAATGATAACATGCAGATATCTCCTTTATAACATATATAATCACAGTTAATAAATAATTAACTAACAGTTTAAGATTATTTATAATGATGCGTATTTTCATTGAATTTGTGTCCATTCAACAAAGACTAGATCCAATAACAGAACATAGAGTACAACATTTCAAAACCATGAAACAATTACTTTTTGTAAATCTTTTTAAACATACAGCTTGGGATTTATGGCATCAATATATTTCTAAAAACTGAAAGGTTAATAAAACATACTTCAATTTCAGATATTAAACAGATTTAAATATTTTTAAGTTTATTACCAGAACAGTTATTTTATTTCTGGGATACTTTATTATTTATAAAGATTGTTAAAGAAAACAAAACAAAACTTACTAAAAACATTGTTTTCGTAACAGCATGTAATAAATAATCACCCAAAGGAGATGCCAAGATCTGCAAGGATGATATGAAGCTGCCTTAAATATAGCAAAAAATACTAGACAATATGGCACTTACATGGTTGAATAAATATGTACAAATCTTTGAAATTAACTTTAAAAAGTCAAATTAACCTTTGTTCCAACCCAATATAATGACAATTGTTCTAATGCTGTTATGCAGAAATCTGGTTTTAATAATAGTTCTAATGCCCCTGATCTAAAACAACCTTTGTTTCACTTACATGAGATTTATTTATGTACATTACTCCATGTTACTTAAATCAAAAAAGATTTTATTTATGTTAATATTTCACATGTAAAATAAAAAGATGTTACTCTGTTCTAGTACTGACATTTCTTCTGAAGCATAATATAAAAATGTACTCTAATGCTATCATCCTAAAACCTAATTATATTTTATTAATCTAAGAGAAATTTAGCTCTCAAAAATGTCTCTATTTAATACAGATATCCTATAAAGTCCTGAAAAAAAAACCCACTGGTGTAAAGTCTAAAATTAATATTTGTTTCAATACTTTCATCCTAAAACATAATGTTCTGATTTAAAATGCCAACAATAAACTTTATCATGTGTGTGTGTGTCAGATCTATTAACTGGCTAATATTAATGTTATATATACAGTATTCCCTCGCTATTCGCAGGGGTTACGTTCTTTACCCCCCCACGAATAGCGAAAAACCGCGAATATTGGATGCAGTTTTAAAACGTCTATTATGAGATTATATACGGTACTAAATGCTTCCCAAACACTTTCTAAAGACACTCTTACTCATTAATACAGTAATAATGTAGTAATATTGCATGCAGTTATGTATTTCACTAATGTAGTAATGATAATGTAAACACATTTTAATTTTGTACTGAAACAATATTTTAATCAGAAAGAAACGTAAGTACAGGAGGACAGTAACACCGCATAGCACAGTAACCTATACAGTATTACTGTACCGTAAAGTCATTTTCTATGCGTACAACATATGTATTAGAATTGCCAGAAAGTGGAACAAATTTAAAGGCAAACAGACAGATAAATACAGTACGCACAGTTCAGGTAATAATAATACAATTCAGTAATAATATGAAATTAAAAACATTATTAATACACGGTCACAAATAATATGCACTGTACATACAGTGTATGAATTTATAAAAAAATACGTACTGTATTGCAATAATAATTGAAAAAATTTGATATTGTTTGTGCGGTTTACCGAGCATTTGTTTTTATGACGTTATGACGCTCGCCTGGTATACCAGCATACGATGCGATAGGGTTAAGAGCCTAACCCGCGAATGGGGAACCGCGAACAGGTGAGGGTATACTGTACTAATAATTATGGTAGAAGGAATTTCACTTGGAATTTATATGTCTGTCATTTGTCATGTCAACCACTAAAGTTTTCCAAGGAAACTGTTATACAGCAGGATCATAATAATAATATTCCTGAAAAGCAGTTCTAACAACTATTTTAATACTAATGCTCTAGCAGTTTATCACAATTTCATGTACACGATGGGACATTTATGTGTAGCTCTGGTTTGTAAAAATATCTTAGATCTTCATCCATATCCATGTCTTCTTCAATAAGAGCTAATTCTGCAAGACAGGAATCATGTTCTTCCTTTATCTGTTTCATTATTATTTCATGATCTCGGCAGAATTTGTGAATACCAAACTGAAAAACACAATATGTTAGAAACAATAAATTTGTTATATTCAGAAACTATTATTTTAAGTAATACACAAAAACATATAATTTTTAATTTTTCTAATATCCATATTTTTTTACTTAAATGCATATATATTTTTTTTTAATCTAAAAATGTATGCTTGAAGGTTAAAAAATATAAATATATGTATATATATATATATATATATATATATATATATATATATATATATATATATATATATATATATATACATACATACATACACACACACATACACACACACACACATGATTAATTTAGAGAAAACATCAAACTCACTGTGTCATCTAGCCTTGGACTATTTTTTAACCTGAAAATAAAATAAAACAAAATAGTTTTAAAATTGGCTTTAGAATTCTTTATGAAATTACTTTCTAACATTCGATTTGATCATATACACTAAAATCATGTAACATTTTAATTAGTTAAAACTGAAACTAATTAATTACAGCTTCTAAAACTTTGAATATGCATAATTCACTAATATCACTTTTCTGCACATTTGTAATGCTTTATTAGTAGTACAATTTGATTTTGCTTAGCAAAAACAATTGAAAGGATTTAAAATGCATTCAGTACCAAAAAAAATAGTTTCAACTTAAATCTATACCTATAAGGAACCCTGGCCAGGGCATCATCTGCCAGTTCTCGAAGTTGAGTGATGTCTGCTTGATACTGCACCATAGAACAGTCACTGTCATGGCTGCCTACACCTGAATGAAAAGATATGTTTCAAAATGAATGTTAAAATATATGTCAAACTATTTAATCTAAGAACATTTGGAGCAGACTATTTTCTAAATACAGTGATTTCAGATGTTGAAAGTACAAATTAAAAAATCCAACCTTTAGTTTGTTTTATGTGTTAGTTGTTATATATTTATAGTTTTAACTCCATATAGATTCATTTATACAAACACAGCCTTTGTAAATTAATTTTTGAACTGGTATACTTTTAAAAAAACAATGTCTTCAAGTAATATAAAAGCTTTTGTAAATTCATCTCTTCTTTACTTCTTTTTTTTTTAACCAACAATAATCCCCCATCCTGAAAAATATGAAACTTATTTAAGTGTTGTAACTTATTTGATGAATTCTTGAGGGTTACTGTTTATGTATTAAACAAATCTTTCAATTTATACTTGCCTTTCATTAGATTTTCTAATTCAATTATTTCTTTTCTAATAATTTTAGATGTTCTGATTCCTTGATATCTCCTGAAATATAAAATAATAGATATCTCTAATTTCACCAAGTATTAATAAAAATAAGAAGAATAAACTGCAAAACCTTTTCACAGATTTATTTAATTACCTCTATATTTTATTATTAGTGAAGTTTTCTCACCAATTTTTTAATCATTTGGTAGTACATAAAATATATTTAGGCCATTTCATATCCAAAACAAGTGTACAGTTGTGAATCCACAATTCAGGAAAAAGGATTATTTTTATTACTGAAATAACTCTAAATAAACTGATTTTCAGTGTAAAGTAAAAAACTGCTTCTTGACATGACTACATATAAACTTACTGATGAAGAACTGTTCCATCAGGAGCACAAATTTTGTTCCTTCTTTTCATATGGTTACAAATATATTCAAAGTTTTTCTGAAAGAAACAAAATAAAGATCGAGTATTATTTTTATTAGTTCTAACAACAAATTAGAAAATTCTGTAAATTGTAGATAAACTTTTATAATAGAGAATGTCACATAATAATTTACATTTTCATTATCATCAGTATAGTCTAAAAGGTTCTTGAAAATTATTTGTTTCTGAATGAAAACAAAAACATATATAAAAACTTGAATTTCATTAACAATAACAAGTTTACTGATATATATATCACCAATTTTCATATAATTGTTTTTCAAATGTTGAATACTTACTGGTACAAAGGGATGGCTATATTTTTTCAAAACCTGTGACAATAAAAAAAAATTAAGTTAATATTAGAAATTTATCAACACTATTTACATTAATTATAAAAAGCAATCAAGTATACTCAAACATAGTTTTTATAAAGTGGTCATCCAATAAAAATGTGTTCATTCAAATACATTATTTATAAAATTTATGTAGAAACTTGATCATATTGAAGAATTTGGATACATTTACAGAACAGAAGAAATAGGGACTTTTTCTTTCTGAAATAAATTTTATCTTTATACTACATTATTTTTTAATAATCTATAAAATCTGATATTCTTATTTGTGGGCAACAGATTTTGTTAAGCCTGTTTTGAATCTGTTTGAATGGTTTAAAAAAATAAAGTTTATTATTGCCAACTAATTATCAAATAAATTATAAATAAATAATGTCAAAGTAGTAAATAAAATTACAATTGGTTTTGATGGTGAGGGTCCATACTGTGCCAGTTCTTCGTGAGGGTCCTGTGGGGATGGAACAATGGGAAGATCTTCAAAGTCATCGGCAAGTGAAGGCAAGAAAACATGACAGGTGGATGGATTAACACAGAGGAGGTCTTGAGAAATACTTGTTGTAAGCCAAGGCCTCAGTGGTTCAAGGCAGACAGGAAGGGATCTGTTATGATTTTAAATATATTAGTGTTTATTTTAATCTGACTAAAATAACGACAATTATAATAACAGTATAATAATAATAGTAGTAATAATAAATATATCAGCAGCTATAATAGGTAATAGCAACAACAATAATAAAATAATAATAAATATTACTGGAATATTGTTATTATCAATAACAGTAGCAACAGCAATAATAATAATAATAATAATAATAATAATAATAATAATAATAATTATTATTATTATTATAATCATAGTTCACCATGTATTATATTAGCAGCAATTATTTCAACAATGGCAACAAAAGCAATGGTAAGATTTAATCTTTATTATTAACAGCAGCACAGCCATGGTTAATACTCCACTGAAGCTGCTGATGGAAATAATAATGTGTATTATTGATTTATTATTTGTAATAATTATTTGGTCCTTATCATCTTAACTGATGTAAGATGTATTTGTAGAAAAAACATAAACAGTTATCACTTATGCATGTACATACATTCACAAGAACAAACACACTGTCATTACCTTTTATGTTCTTCATCACCCTCTCTTGACTGCACAACTCGTCCATCTGATGACAAAACATAAGGAGATGTATCTGCCAGTGGTTTCTGCTTACCACCAAATATATTAGGATCACTTCCATAAATTTGTCTCTTTAACTTCAGTCCATAAACTGATGGCTTCACAGTATTATCTAATTCTGCATCCAAGTTATCAATCTCTGTACACTTGTTTTCAACACCTACAAAAGCTTTTCGGGCAGATGCAGGTCGACTTACTGACTTATCTGATGTAGAATTTCCTCTCTGACTCGGTAGAATCACTGCACTTCTTGGCCTTGTTCTTAATTTTGAAACAACTGGAGCTGTGGATGGAATGTCTGCATTCATATTCATGTTAACAACTGCAAAATTTCCTCTTTTGTTAGTTCTTTCCAACACTGCTTTGGCACTCTGTATTCGCCGTGGTCTGAGAACAGAATGTGGAGCCTTGGTTTGTAACTCTTCTGTATCATTTTTAAATTTTCTTTCAGATGATGAACCTTTATGACATGTCTCCTCATATGATTTAGTCCTAACATAATTTTTTCTTCCAGTCTGAAGCTAACTGCTGAATATGTTTGGTTAACTGGCCAATTTTTTCAATGGGTGAAGGGAAAAGACTACCTCGGTAATAAAATCCTTTCTGACTGTTCACTTGTTGTGGTCCAGATGGTGGAAGATGTTCAACTAAAAAACATCAATTATTGCACATAAATAAAATGTTATACTGACTACAAGAACTGATTTTTTTCAGTGATGTACTGATCAGTGCCCATTTCTTTCATAGACATTACCTCAAAAGAATGTCCAGTGATGTAAAAAAAATTCCAAGCCAACAAAATCTTCCTGGAGATAGCAAGTACAGAAGCAAAATACAACACACAGACAGTCATTAAGGATGTCTATGGTAAGTAGGCTACTTCCTTTAGTATATTCACAACAATAAAAACACCAAAAAAAATGAAATAAGATTTTACTAAAACCACAAAATAGCCTTCATTACATTATAGTGATATTTGACCAGTCAACACCTTTTAGTATATTTTGTATTTTTATACAACTTTTTATTTTGTTAAAAATGTTTGTGTCTGAATACATTAAAATGTCCCCCTTTCTGAATACACAGTAATAGGATCCCTTATAAAGTTATTGGCAATTCATAATCTTATCACAAACTGGCAACATATTTCTTTCCTCATTATCTCTGGGTTCGTTAACAACATGTATTATAATATATAACCACAGATATAAAATCTGAATTTATTTATTTATTTATTTATTTATTTATTTAAACATCAAAATCGAAAATACAACTTTGCATCTATGTAAAACGTATTAATAAAAAACTAAATATGGGGTTATGCAACTGATAGTTATAAATAATTTATAAATGTATGCAGTAACAAATAATATTTTGAATTATGAATATATATCAAACCTTTTTTTTCACCAAGTTCCCGAGGTAAGTCAATGATACCATTGAACCCGAGGGACGCCATGTTGTTTACATCTGTCATGTGGTTGTCAACGGAACACTTAAATATTTTATTACTATAATTATTAAATATTTTAACAAACTATTAAAGATTTTACACATTGATATCGATTGACATAATCTTTTACTTGATATTTAAGTTAATTTAAATCTCTGCGTTTCGAGATAAACACGAAGGTAGACTGACTTTCTGTCGTTCATGATTGCTGCGCTTCCTTTAATAAGAATGAAAAGGGAAGAAAAACAGTGTAATAAATGGATGAATGTATTTGCTTTATCATCTGCAGACAACATCGAATCGTATAATTAGTCATCTTCACCATTAACGATGTCCAAAACTATTGTAAGTTATGCAGCTCTTTCGATGTTTTCTTGTTTATTATGAACTGTCGTTGTTTGTTTAAACAATTTATAATTTATTCGTTTTCTTCTAATATTCTGTATGATTGAATTACGAATACTCAGAATATGTTGACGGAAAGTAAATAAAAATAAGCATTATGATTATAATCGTCAAGTGAAATACCAAATTTCATTTTTTTTAATTTTATTTCGATATTTTTTTTTTTTTTATCGGATTCGGTTTTTGTTGCTAAAATGTATATTAAAATGATCAATATTCCTAGTCTGATATATTTCATCTTCTGAAAGTGATAGTGATAGTGATACTAGTTTGTTTTTTTATGTGTCACTGTGTGTGTGTTATTTTTTTTTTTTTTTAAATTATATATATAATATACATTTTGTTTTTTATTTATTTATTATTATTATTATTATCATCATCATCATCATTTATCATTATTATTATTTTGCTTATTTTAAAACATTTTATTCTTGAATTTGGGTATTTTAATACTTAACAAAAACACTGGGTGATTAAAATTAAAATTGTCATAGTTAATTTATTTTGCTTTTTAAATGTTTGTTTAAATATTTGTATATTACTAATAAATAATAGTTTTGTATGTTATCAGTTTAGTAATAAATTTTAAAGACTTACTAATAATCATTACGATTATAATATATCAAACACTGTCAACTAATGATTGAACAGACATGATCTGATAACAAAAAGAGTGTGTACCATGTTAAAAATTTATATTGTCAATTATGTTTTTATGTAACTGATTGCCTTTTTAGTAAGTTCTTTTTGCTTCAGACTGTAAGAGTGCAATCTGCTGATCAGGGAACTAAAAGAATTGAAACTAAAGGTTCAGAAACTATTGCGAATTTTCTAAATAAGGTAATACCAATTTTTTTCCTTTATACTTAGACGTGCACATATGATTATATATTATCTGTTATAATAATTGTTATCTATTTGACTTTTGCCTCATTTATATGAATTTATAAGACTTCTCCACAATGAGACACGTACACACACACAAACAATCTGGTCTGCATCAACAAAGTAATTTTAAGAGAATAGTAGGCACTCCTGTTTTACACCATATTTGAACATCCATTAAATTTATGAAGAAAATGACTTTGTTCCTGTTTAAATAGATGTTAAACTAAACAAAAAAAAGCAACTGTGTAGGTGAATCCAGACTTGTGGATGTTGCTGTCTAGATAATCTTGAATTTGAAAAGGTTGTTCATGATTGGTCTATTGGTATATTATTATTTCATAACAAATTTGTCAGTCAAAAATCCAGAAAATTATGGCTATTTACAAATGTTAATTTAAACGAAGCACTAAACTTCAAGCTTTTTCAAACACTATCATGACTATGAATGTGCTTATTTATTTATATTTATTTTTTATTTTTTATTTTTTTATTGTTATTGTTTGTTTATTGTTGTTTTTGTTTTTTTTAGTTTACCTTATTTCATATTCCCCTACTGTATTCATTCTTGATTAAACCACCACTATTGATATTTTCTGCAGATTCAAGAAGCATTTGGCTTGGGTGACATTGGCTGGGATGTCTACCAGAAAAGAGACAAGACTGGACCCATAAGAACATCTCGAGCCAGAACTGTAGACTTTTATAAAATCAAGTAAGTTCAAATATTAATAAACAACCTCAGTTATATTTACGTTGGGTCAAAATACAAAATTATGCTTTTCTTCAGTTATTATTGATATCTCTTTTTTCTTTTAGAAAAGATATTTTAAAAAATATTTCTAGCTACCTTAGTTTTATTTCATTATATATTTTACATAATATTTAAAATTTATATTCTTTTGAAACCTGAAAAGATACATTACCTACATATATCATTATAGTTAAAGGTAACTTTGTATGGAGCAGTAGTATTATTATTAAAAATAAAAATTAATAAACTAATTTATGATTTGAATTTCAGACATGGTGACATGGTGTATTTGGTCTGTGAAGCAAAACTTAATGAAAATGGAGAACCTATGGAAACTGGGAGTGGGACATCACTGGCAAGTATGGGTGGAATACAGCCAGATGAAGTGGATATCATCCTTGAAAAAGAAGATGGACGAATTTACAGAAAGAGAAATGATCAGCTGTTAGTTTCATTTTTGTTTTTGTTTTTCGTTTGGATTTTGATTTGATTTTTTTAACCAGATATCCAGTAATTCTTCTGTTTCTTCAGCAAATGCTATCCAGTTATTCAATTTTATCAATTTTATCTTGTGTGATTCCATGTTATCAGTATGTAATGAGGTGCATAAATGCATTGGATTGGTTAATTCACAAAGCAAATGAGATTACAGTCTTCTGTTTCTATATGATTTAACCCTTTCATATTTGAGAGATGATGTGTTTTTCATAATGTCTGACACTATCAGCAGTGTGGCACACATAAATGAAAGATTACTAATATATATGTTTTTAATTTTCATCAGAAATGAGTTTTAGTAAGCAAATAATAACCAGTTTATTTTTCGAATATTGATTTCATTCAATTTGTTTGTTTTATTCTTATGTGTGTCTGTGAGTGTGCATGTGTGTGTGTGTTTGAAATGATGCTACAGAAAATGTAAGTTTTTATTTATTCCCAAGATCTTGTTATTTTACTGATAGTAGTAATTGGTTGCTCGAGGTTCAAAATACTGCCATTTGTTAATACTATCAAAGTACACTTTCACTATATTTATTTCAGATGCCATCATGGAGCCCATGGAAAATGTCTTCACTGTGTTCCTTTAGAGGTAGTTCAGACTCATTAATTAACTTTGTAAAATAAAGAAATTAATAATAATAAACAGTTTAAAAGTTTAAAGTCAGAAACTTTTTCTTTTTTTTTTTTACACATCAACATTATTCAAAAACATAATTATTTGTTGTTACATAAATTACTTTGTTACTTTTTTTTTTTTTTTTTTATTATTATTATTATTATTATTATTATTATTATTATTATTATTATTATTATTACTTTATTCTTACAGCCATATGATGAAGACTTTCTAAAAAGCTGTGATCCACCAATCAAATTTTTGTCTTTCCATGCTTACCTAAGAAAACTCACAGGAGGAGTGGACAGGTAATCATCCTGAGCATCATTGTTAATCATCACCAGATGTATTATCACAACTGTTTAACCTGAAATCTTTCTTTATTAAAATTTAGTCATAATCCCTTTTACTCTGTAGAGTATAATTGCTACACTTCATTGAATTAGATCCATTATTCACATAGATGGAAATGATTAGTCATATTTGTAAATTTCAGAAATATAAATTTATCTGTGACAAATTCTTACTCTGTATTATTGTAATCAGTTAACCATAAAATAAGCCTCTGTATGAAAGCATCAGTTAGTATGAGTTGGTTTAAACAGTCATCAGTCCCAAAATCTTCATTCTTTCTTAAGGTTTATTTTGTTGTACAGTCAACAATTTTATAATTAGTTATTTCTGCTAAATGCGTATTTTGTACAAATAACAATCTTAAAAATTTCTTTTTTTCTATAGACTTCTTGTTAAATTATATAGTTATATATATATATATATTTCTTTTTAGACAGTATTCAGTTAATAAATACAAAATTCTTTATCTTTAGGGGGAAGTTTGTGAACTTGGAAAATCTCAGCTGTAAGATTAAAACAGGCTGCAAAGAACATCCGCCGTGGCCCGGTGGAATCTGTACAAAGTGTCAGCCGAATGCAGTCACACTTAACAGACAGGTGAGTTTATTAATAACTGTTTTTACTGGCTTTAAAGACGGTTAGGTATGTTTTCATTAAGAAGCATTTATTTTATAAATAAAAAGAAACTAAAGCCAAAATTTTCAGCATACTTTTGTTTTTCGTTTTTTTTTTTTTGAAAAATGTTAAAGTAGAGAGTTTTGATTATGTTTTTACAAACATAAAGAGAGTAATACTGATAATAATATTATTAATATATTGGTATTTTCATGCAAACTGTTTTGTATTTTTGAAAATAATGACACTTTGAAGAAAAAAAACTATGCTCCACATCAGGCATATATTTCAGTAAATAAATCAAATTTTGCTATATCAGTGAGAAATATATACCTGAACAAGTCATTTTTTAAATTTTATTTGCATGTCAACTGTTACACATTTATTTCCAGAAATGTTACAAAACTTAGACAATTTTATTAACATTAATTGTAAAAAAATATTATTTAACTGTACAATTTGTCATTTTAAATTTCAGAAATATCGACATATAGACAATATTATGTTTGAGAATCCACAAGTTGCAGACAGATTTTTAGACTTCTGGAGAAAAACTGGAAGTCAGAGAATAGGCATTCTATATGGAAGATATGAACCACACAAAGATGTTCCACTTGGCATTAAGGCAACAGTAGCAGCTATATATGAACCACCTCAGGTATGTTTTTTTTCTACTGCTTCAGTCTACATGGAATTTAAATTTAAATTATTATATTCTTTTTCTAATTTTTCATGGAAATAAAAAATCAGATGAAAAGAAAGGTTTCAAGAAACATTTATACCTTTTTAAATGAAATATAAATGAAGTTTCATATTACCATGTTTATGAAACGTTCTCACTGTTTGAGTGTGATTTTATATCTTTTAGGGAACTTTGTCACTAAATATGCAAAAAAATGAAGAAAGAAATAGATAATTTAATCCTTTTAAAAACCACATATTATGATTTTTCTTTTTATTTACCCTTTTTTCTTTATTATTCTTCTTATTTTATGCTATAATAATTATTTATATTATCCTTATGTAAGTTACCACAGTTTCATTATTTTTTTTATTTTTTGGCTTAATTTTTCAGTTATGTTCAAAGAATAAAATTGAGTTACTGGAAGATGAAAAAGAAAATTTAATAAATCAGGTGGCAGAAAAACTTGGTGTAAAACCTGTGGGCTGGATTTTTACAGATTTGGTTGCAGATGATCTAACAAAAGGAACAGTGAAAAATTTCAGAGGAAATATGGTAGTACATGTTTTTAGAAGCAGACTGTAGTTAAGGATTTAGCTGTAATGGGAATTATTATTTTTTAAGTGCATCCATCATTCAGTATCCCAATCCAGCCTTTGCCTCGTGACAGGTATATGTAAATTGAAACAAAATTTATTATAGAAGATAACTAATAAAGATTACAGTTTGCAAAACATTTTGATGCAGCAGGTTTTATCTTAACAATATAATCACAGAAGTTACATCTTGTTATTGTTACTGGTGTATTTTAAAGTTTTGTCAAACATTCATTCTGTGATTATTAAATTCAACAGGACTATTACGTTCTATAAAACAGTCAAGAAATCATCTGTTACATTTGAATTCTAATATTTAAAATAAAGTAAGTTTCCTAAAAACTTTTTTTTTTTTTTCAGGATGCTCATTTCATCAGCTCTGAAGAGTGCATTATGGCAGGGCATTTTCAAAATAAATACAAAAATCCTTGCAAACTTTCTCGAGATGGCTACTTCGGTTCCAAATTTGTTACTGTGGTTGTCACAGGTTTGAAAATATAACATGTTAGCATAAAAATTTATTTAATTGAAAATGCATTAAAAAGTAAGAAAGACTAGTCTAAAAAAAAAATATCTAAATTAATTGAAACTGAAATTATTATTTGAATATTAAATAAAAATTTAAAAAATTAAAAAATGATGAAGAATGTTCTTCAGTAAATGTATTATTTATATATATTGTTAGAACTGTAAAACATTTCTTAATATTTTTGTGTTAATAGATGCTTAATACAGTATTTTGGATCTAAAATACAGAAAGCTCATTGCATTTATTATCAGTTATCTACCTTAACCCAAGATTTCTAATTTCTGTTTTTATTCAGTTTCATCCACATTTCACATAAAGAAAATTTTTACAATAATAAAATGTTAAATATCAGTTCAGAGTTTGTTTTCACAAACATTATTTTCTGCAAATAAAAATTTCCAAAAAAGTCACTTCTTTTCATCAGGTACGTAATCACAATTATTATTGTTATTCAAATTTATTTGGCACAAATATTCCTCTCTAATGTGACCTATTAGAAAATAATACTTTTTATTTCTTTGAATGACTTCAGGTGACAGTACTAACCAGATTCACTTTGAGGGTTATCAGGTAACAAACCAATGTATGGCTCTTGTCAATGATGAATGTCTTATTCCCACCAAAGATGTTCCAGAGCTGGGTTACATAAAGGAATCTAGTAATGAACAGTATGTCCCCGACGTCTTTTATAAGGTAAGTGGATTCTGTTGTTTTTTTTAAAAATAAATTCAGTATATATCCCTGATGTTCTTTATATGGTTGGTTCCTTTTCTAAAAATGTACAATGGTATAAATTTGGCAGTTTGTTTGTACCTGGTAGCATTTGATGTCTTTATAATAATATTTTGTTAAATATATAATAGTGGATTTTGTAAATGTACGTATATTTTTAGAACTTTCAAGAGTAATGTATTATTAGTGAGTGTACGTAAATATTTTCAGGCCCATTTTCAGGATTTACTTCCAATTGCAGATTGCTCTTTTGAGAAATAATAGTTTTTTTTATTCCTGTAATAATGTTAAATCATATCTTTAAAAAAAATTAAATTAAATCAAAAATTAAAACATAAGCTAAACAAATGATAATTATTAAAAAAAAATATGACTTTATCCCAAAGGAGTTATTGAAGTTGTTTAAATGGGAAACATATTTTTTATTTAAATTTTCGTGACAACAAAATATTATTATTATTATTTTTTTTTTTTTTTTTTTTTTTTTTTTTTTTGTACAACTATGATGTTAAATTCATTATATATATTAAACTTCACTGTTTATTGTTAGGATAAGGATAATTATGGTAATGAGGTGACCCAGTTAGCGCGGCCTCTACCCGTGGAGTATCTGCTTGTTGACATCCCAGCAGCTTTTCCAGTAGAGCCCCAGTACACTTTCAAACACAACCCAGACGTAAAACCATTTCCTATTGAAAACAGAACAGATCTGGGAGAAATACAGGCAAGTGTTGTAAATTAGAAACACATTTAGCAATTTCTTATCTCATTTTAACAGTCAATCTGTGCTTGTAAAGAAAAATATGAAAATTAATGACAACAATTCAATATTATAGATATACGCCTGGAAACATTTTGAGTCTTGATTATTTTTCTTTTATCATCATACAAATATTTTAAAAGAAAAAAAATATATATCTAAATGGTGATTTGAATTTTGCTATATTGGACAGGTATTAAAGTTTTAGAGCTTGAAAATGAACTGTATTTTTTAATTATTATGATTATTTCACTTAATCAGCTGGGCTTGTAAATATTTAAGTGAGTAACCAGTCTTGTTAATATGTATATATATATTGCATATAAATAAGTGTAAAAAATAATAATAAAAGTTAATCTTATCTTTCAGGACTTCAACTCTCTAGTTCAGTACATTGGATCTTTTCAGCCAAGTCAGTTTTTGGAATGCATGTCAGATTTTCATTTGTTGATCTTCCTAGCAACATGTGAAATGTTACCACTGAAGGTGATCAAATTCAAATCTATCTGTGTAAATGTTATATTTAAATAAAATAAATACCATTATAAATAATATTGTTTTCCAGCCATTTAATATTAAGCACTGATAGTTGAGATTATTTTGTTTGTTTAGTTCAGATATTTTAAGTATTTATAAAGGGTTTATTGACATGTTTTACGTAAAATTAACAATGCCATGAGGAAATTATTATTACTGTTGTCATTTTGTTTTACCTGTTAACATATTTTCTTAAAATATATATGATATTTAATTTGTTTGTTGTTGGGTTTTTCAAGACAAAAATGAATGTTCTGTTGGAAGCTGTGAAAACAAACTCTGAAAGTAAAGCTATGGAATTCAAAAAATCAGAGGAGTGGGCAACTGTTGAAGAAATGATTGCAGCTCATGGTAAAGAAAATAATAAAATTCAATTTATATGTCAGTTCCAGTATTTAACTAAACCTGAATTCATTTAGTTTAGAAGTATTATTAGAGAGTTGAAATATTTTATTGCTGCTTCTTTTTCTGTTTTCATTTTATTTTATTTTATATTATTATTTTTATTTTTATTTTATTTATTTTATTTTATAATATTATTATTATTTTTATTTTATTTATTTATTTTTATTTTTATTTATTTTTTATTTTTTATTTTTTTGTATGTGTATTAACAAAATATTATATAAAGCTGTAGTCTTTATTGACATAAATGTTAACACTTTGTTCCCTACTGTTTCAGCACCATCACCTACAGTGTCTCGACAAGCATCATATGTGGGTCCTGGAGCTGCACCCCTGCCCCCTATTGGTCAGTCAAGTAGTTTGTGGACATGTTCACATTGCACTTTTCTCAATCAACCTGGCCATAACGCTTGTGATATGTGCTCTCTGCCTCGTTAGCATGCAATATAAAGAACTGGATAAATTGGTTATTTTTTTAAACTCGGCTTTCAGTGTCAATAATGTGAATAAAATTCACAATTTCTTCTCCTTTTCTTTTCATTTTTTATTTCTTACAAATGATGACCTATTATTTATCAGTCTTTTCTCCTTTTTTTTTAATTTTTTTTTTTATATTATTATTTCTTTTTTATGTTTATGTAGAACTAGTTTCATACTTAAAGGACTTCTTTGAAGATTTATTTGGTTTAGGTAATAATTATGTTGATAACTGGCCATGTTTGTATGTAACCTATATTGTTATGTCACATGGTACAAGAAAACCTCAGTAATAGACTTTATATTTATTTGATCACATTTTGTACATAACTCAAAGATCAGTAACACTGTAACTGCTTTAATATTCTCATTTTAAAAGATTATATGTACTCCAATTTAGTTACTGATTTTTCACTGTTAGAAAAATAATGAAAAACAAAATCAATGTTTTAATTGGCTAATACACTGATAGCAATTCTTGCATCCTTATGTTTCTATTTGTAAACAATATTGTTATAAAGTCACTTTATATATATTTAAATCCTTTTAACATTAACATTTTTGATTTGTGAAGTCAAATGTGGTCAGATAACAAGAAAACAATGAAGACAAAAAAGGAAAATAAAAATTTTGCCCAACATTTATACAGAAATAAAATGTGTGTATACATTATCCCAGAAAATTTTGCAAACAGGTATGGCAATTGATATGATTTAAAGTTTCATATTAAATGCTGCTAAATTTATCACATAAATTTTATATCATTTATCAAAATTAGCAATTTATTGTTAGCATGAGAGAATATATGAAGAGTTTTTTGTGTTTATTATTTTTCAATTATTTTTCATTGTTTATACATTAGCATTGATGTCTGAAAAATTATGACTGTTTTCGACTGATAGATGTATTTATAACTGAATTTCAGAATAATAATTTTCAACATTTTTGCTGAATACCTATGGTAGAAAATTTTCTTTCTTTAAACAAAAATAAAATAGATGCATTTGTATATCAGGTAGGCTACATTTAAATATTTATTTCATTAAAAATACAATTACAGTTTTAAAAATAAAAGTGAAAGAAATGTGTACGTGGTTGAGAATAAAACATTGAATAAATTGATTGGTGTTTTTATTTCTCTCTCTCTCTCTCTCTCTCTCTCTCTCTCTCTCTCTCTCTCTCTCTCGTTTGTCTCTGAGAGTATGTGTATATTATTTTCGAATACATGTACAGAGATTAAAGTTCTGATACCTCAGTATATCCATGATTACCTCACTTTGCAGCCAGTTAATCAAAGAATGAGCTTTGAGCTACTTTAAGTTATTTTAGAAAGTTAACATAATATTAATGTCTCACAACATAACCAGTTTGTCTTCAAAATCTGCAGTAAGTATACTCTCCTACCTCTATATATATAGGGTCATTCAAAAGTCCCGCTATACTTTTATATTTTAATTAAATAAAAACGTCTTTACGTATTTAATAAATTTAGTCATGAACGTTCTGTAGACTGCTGCAATTTGTCCCATAACAAAAAAATCCCTGTTCTGTTTTCTTGGGCTCCATAGACTTCAACGTGAGCAACTTCTTTTTCGAGACACATTGCCCACCTCTTCAAGCATTCCTTTTCAACTGTGGTCAGCATCTCCCTTGTAACAAGATTACAGGCATTCCTTGTACGTTCCTCTAACTCTTCAAAGTTCATTTAATTAAAACTTAAACGTTTTGAATGACCCTGCATATACATATATGTATATAAAATTATAGTCCTTGATTATAGCAGATATATTTTGTACCATAGAGAATCGTTTTGGCACAGTTCTTGCAGTTTTTAGTGAATGGTGAGAAAGTATGTAGTATGTCATTTTGTTACTTTTGTTTTAATTACATCAATTTCTTTTCTCTTTTTTTTTCTTTTGTGTATGGGTGTGTGTGTGTCTATTTTTGGTTTAGTTAACTAATTTTTATTGAAAACAAAGTTCAACAATAAAATAACAATTTTTTTATTTTATTTTTGTCTATATTTTAGTTCAGTCAACTAATTTTTATTTAAAACAAAGTTCAACAATAAAATAACATTTTTTTTTTTATATATTTGTTTTAGTTTAGATAACTAATTTTTATTGAAAACAAAGTTCAACAATAAAACAACATGCACGGATGGTGTCATTTTCTTAAAAAAAAAAAAAATTATTTATATTTTTTTATATTTTTTAAATTATATTTTGTTGAAATGTAGAACAGGAAATTACGTAACAGTTGCTTATGGTAACTGGGCGGCGCAAGCCTGAATGATGTAATGGTTAAGGCGTTAGAATATTTCGATCACTTTAAAAGTTACTTATTTATTGAATCGTATGGAATTTTTCAGTTTCTTTTAAGGTTTTATACAATATGAATACAAAATGAAAATTAAAAAACTAAAAATGAAAAAAGAAATGAAAGTATGTATACTCCTTGCTCACAATATCGTGGTACCTCAGTATATGTTTATATAAAATTACATTTACAAGAATAGATAAATATTCGGTCTAGCCATTAGGCTAATGCTTTCTTTTTCCTGCACAATGATCAACCATAATATCCTCTCTTTTCTTTAATCTTTAAATGCAGTATGTTTTGAACAGACAGTATTGTATGTGTTTCTCTAACGTGTGCTAAATCTTCAGTAAAATATAAAGAAATGAACCTTATACCATCGTGCCAATAGTGCAGTCTATCATATTTTTTTAATCTCAATAATAATAATAATAATAATAAATAAAATATTTAAAACATAATTTAACACACACATACAAACTGGGGCGGATCTCTTATGAAAATAATAACGCTTAAACTTCAGGGACCCTATTCCCAGTGGGGCCCCAGAACCAACTTTTGTCCACATTTCTTCAAAGTTACAATCAAAATCCATAGAAGAAGACTAATTACCCAGACCTCGTTGTTGTTGTTGCTGCTGTTGCTGCTGCTGCTGGTGTGTGTGACTATTTAATGTCCTTCTCGCACATGTGAATTTTCATTGCATTTATTAATACGTGTACAGAGTTAATTGTTTATTTTGACTTAACGATACAGCCTATACATTATTTATTTGTAATCATCCATCCGCCACTACATAATGTGGCGAAAGTACCAAACGTATCATAATATGGAATATCCCCTTGCGTAATCTTTCCTGCCACTTCTGCTATAAATTATTTTCACAACATTCTTACAAGCTGTAGAGTATTGCTGAAAGTAAATGTATTTCTCGTTTCTTGTTTTTTTCATGAAACACAGAATGTAATTAAACCAAGTCACAAAAGATTTCTGGTGTTGGTGGTGGTGGGTGGTTGTTTGTTTAAACGATTATCGCTTTGTTAGCAAGCCGCCAAAACGAACGTGACAGTGAAATAAGAGCTCGAGCTAATTAGCATAGCTTTTGTTTTTTCGGTTGGCGTCTGCTACAGTTTCTGACTTGGTTCACATAAAAAGATTCCGAGGTGAGACAGATTAGATGGTTGTCACGCCTCAATAGAGACTATTAAAACTATTACCGACAAATCAATAATAAAATATTTCTTCCATTTATAAGTGAATAAAATATATTTCAAACGGGTTTATAACTTAGATGTAATAATAATACGGAGCTGAATTTTATATAGATATAACTGATTTTAAATTTTATTCACTTATTTCTTTTTCTTATTTATTTATAATTCATTTCATCATGAAATTCATATGCCATTTACTAAGACAACACCTACATTTTTTAAATTAGAAAACTTGAAGAAAACTGCTATATCGTTTCAAGAACGAAGAAAATCCTAAGCGACTGATCGTCCATGCATAACGAACGATCTTGTCTGCATTAAAATAAATAAATAAATAGATAAATAAATAAATAAAAGAGATGGAAAATTATAGATAAGTTCTAATAATAATAATAATAATAATAGCTGTACGTTTTATTATGAAATTATTCGTACATTCTCTCTCTCTCATACATGCACTCATTCAAACACTACATACAAAAACAACAACAAACAAATAAAAAAATACGATCACATTCGGTTTGTCGTAACCCTGTAGCTAACAATAATTATATCTCTTTATCGTTAACTGTCTTAAAAATTAAGTGTCTGAAACACCTACGATATTTATTTGACTAATATTGATCTATCATATTGAAACTACAAAGTCAATGAAACACGACAGCTGTATTTATTGACCAGTAACAGCATGATAGAAAACAGAGCCTGACTTGAAGGATTCCAGAATTCTCGATCCAGTAGCTTTGCTTTATTTTGTTTAAATAAAACACGAATAAAGTTAAGTCATACCGAAAACGTTATATATCTATATATATTTTTTATATTTTATTTTTCTCCACATATCATCGCTTAGCAAAGATTATTTTTTATAGTTTGTTATATCGTACGGCAGTCTGTATGTTTTCCCAATCCGTTCAGGAACACTTAGTCTCTACGGGCGCAGGACTGTGACAGGAGAACAAGATGAGGGCGGTCAACTGCTTTCCTAAATGCTGGCAGAATAGTGAAGAACATTTTAACAAAAAAGAACAAATTGACACTTGTGTTCCTTTTCTTTCTTTCTTTTGAATTTTTTATTTTATCTGTGTACAATTTCGGATGAATTCATTTGCCTCACTTAACCAAAAGCTCCCATACGCCCACGCTCAAATGAATCTTACAGGTCCTGCCTCGCATTAAATTGAGTTTTGGAATGAATGTGAACGATAAAGTCCCTTTTCTTTTTATAGTCTGAAAAAATATTTCATAGTATAATCCCTATGACAATGCACATAACAGAATAACAAAATTAACGCTGGTTCAGCACATTTTATTAATCACTTCTTTACGTTATCAGTCTTATGGATCGTCTATAATGATAATTATGTAAGAGTACATATCTCCAACAATTCATAAGCTACTATTATCGAACAGCAATCAAAGATTATTTTACATATGTGTTTTTAAGAACAGGACAGTAGGTATTTAGGGATTTCACAAAATATTCGTAAAAGACTGACAGAAACAGCAGATTACGTACAGGGAGCTACATCCCG
Source organism: Chrysomallon squamiferum (assembly GCA_012295275.1). NCBI lineage: Eukaryota > Metazoa > Mollusca > Gastropoda > Neomphalida > Peltospiridae > Chrysomallon > Chrysomallon squamiferum. The sequence continues at coordinate 23,546,442 of CM022679.1, forward strand.
TTCTTCCAAATGAATTCTAGACATACAAACTGGGATGCAGACGTAAGCTCCCCAGGACAAAAGATTTCAAATGAAAAACAATAAAATAAAATAAATTAATAAGTAATGAGGCCACCACCATCAACAAGAAGAATAAGAGCAATAACAAATAAAACAACAATATAAATATAAATATAAATATAAATATAAATATAAATAAAACAAACAAAAAGACAGAGGAGTCTTACGCACCTATCCTAGCATCTGAATGAATAATTTTGTAAAAAGCTTGACATCACCACCATAAAGAGTAAATAAATTAAGATAATAATTTTAAAAACTTAATGAAAAAATAATTCTTTGTTCAAATTTATTTCAGATTATTGTGGTGATTTTAATTAAATTTTAAGTTTATTATTATTATTATTATTATTATTATTATTATTATTATTATTATTATTATTATTTACTTCTTCCTTTTTTACAAATGTTTATTACTACTGTTGTTGTTGTTGTTGTTGTTGTTGTTGTAGTTAAGTTATAGTTACAGGATAAGAACAGTTATAAAATTTTAGTCTCTTTCTTTGTCAACTAGATCAGGGGAAACTATTCAAACCAATGGTTGTAGAGACATTTAGGTGGGTACATCACGTGCTATGATTTGGCCAATGAAATTATTTTGTGATTGAATCACGTGTGGTCTTTCTCTCGCACAAAGGCTTGATGTAGAAACGTGTGTTCCTAAACTTTTTTAAAATATCATTTGACAAAACATCTAACGCGTCGAGCGTATCACGATGACGGACACAGAATTCCAACAAGATACGACGTATCAGACATTTGAACAGAATGGAAAATTCGAAGGAGATGAATCTGAAATGGAAGGTCAGGAAACGACAGGACCTGGAGGCGACGCTGGCGATTCGGGCGAGAACGAAGATGACCGGTAAGTTCGTTAAAATCATGATGTTAACGTTTGAGAATAAAGTCGATAGTGGGTGAAACATACTGTTAGTGTGTTGAACGTTCTATATCTTTTTAACTTACTGTAACGATCTGTATCAAAATGTAATATTTAGTTTTCTTAGAGCACCGTTTCGTTGGTGAAAAAACAAAATGGCGGGCTTATCGCTTCAGCCATGTGCTAATAAAGAAAAGCACATCTGTTCACGTCGGTGACCTACTTTTTAAAAATCGTTTTTTAAACATGATCAATCCAGTCAGCTGGTATATATCTTGCATAGGAAAAAATAAATAAAGCATTACTGCAATACTGCATGTTATTAAGAGCGCTTTCTTCTTTTTATTAACCGTTAAGCAAATAGCGTTACAGAGCAGTAACTCAAACGAAAACTAGAGCATCAACCTCCCTGCATTGGAATGTCCTTGAGAAGTTATCTGCGTTTGGCTGCTTATTAAGTTTAAGAACGATCTATATTGTAATGGTTATGGATGTTATTGGATGCTTACAAAATTAGGCCGGTTCAAACCGTTTTACGGATATAAATAAAGAAAACAGCGCGAAATGTAACAAAGGAAATTTTGCCCCTTGCGAACAGGACACAAACAAAAAAATGGCGTCCGTCCACGTTTAATCATGGTACATTGGAGTTAGTGATTTTCTTCTTCGTTGAAACATGAGTTTAAAATTCTAAAAGTATACTTCATAAAATTCAATAAAATAAGAATAATTTTTAAAATCTGATGTTTCGTTTGTTGGTTTTAAATAAAATTCAGTTTTAAGAAAGATTTACTGGTGCAAAAACAAGAAATTTCTTAGTCAAACGTCAAATCAACCTACTTGCTGAACTAGAAAACAGATAATTTAATGTTTTGTGAGAGCATTTATAGATTAATAATGAAATATTTTGAAAAAAATTTTTTTTTTGTTAATTTGTTATTCTAAAATGACTTAAATGAAGTGGTGTTGGGAATAACTTAGGGATGGGTGTGATTGTATCGCCTAGTAATAACATTTAATCTGCATGTCTTCCAGATACTCAATTGAAATAAAATATTGGAAGACTTGTATTAAATTCCTTTTGAAATGAATCTATTCTAATCAGTACTACATAGTAACCACCTTTTACTATGAATTAAAACAGTATTTAATAAACATCTTTATAAAGGTTAATCCTTTAATTAGGCAAGTTGGCTGTAAAACTTGTTTTCTAAGCAGATTTTGACTTGCTGCATTAATTTAACAAACTTCAGAAATGATAATGTATAAAATGGAAAGGGTTGATACTTATCAATGTTATTCTTTGGGTATTGCTTCAGAACCTGTGTTAGTTAAAAATGTTTTGTCACAAGCATCTTTTGAAATGGTAAATTGTATACCTGATTTTTTTTTTAAAAATGACAAATTTATGAAGCTACTAGTGGCATGAATCCACTAACTCACTGGATTCAACTGAAAAGGTAAAACTATTGACAGCCGATGACCAATTCAGCATGACAACCAAGTAGTATGTTTTTGAAATGTAATTTTTTTTTTTTTTTATGACTGAAAATTCATTGATTACTAAAATGTACAAAGGATAATGCATTTTTAAAGATATTGATATATATATATATTTTTTTTTTTTTTTTCCAGAAAATTATTTGTTGGTGGATTAAGTTGGGAAACTACTTCAAGTAAGTATTTAAAAAATGATTACACACATTGCTTCTTACATAGAGAAAGGTTTGATGCTGGTTTGTTAGTCAACTGAAATAGCTTGACATTAGAAACAAAAATTAATATTTCAGTTTTATGACTGATAAAAAATATAAATGCACTGTAATTTTGATATTAAATACATTAACAGAAAAAAGTGGAAGAATAAAATATTTTAAACTACTTTTGCAGAAGACCTCAAAGATTATTTTGGAAAGTTTGGGGAAGTCACAAGCTGCACACTGAAGACAGACTTAGAAACAAAAAGGTCACGTGGATTTGGATTTGTTGTATTCAGTGATGTTGCTACGTTAGATAAAGTAAGTACTTGTTTTGTATACATAGGTATATCTTCAAATATAAATTTGAATGGTGTCAGATATAAAAAGGGACAGGTTGGGATACTGAAGTTGTGCATGTGTTTGCTGAAATGATTTAAGTAATGCTTATGTGTTGGCAATTTTCTGTTTTTGTGGGGAAAATGCTTATATCAGATACAAAAATCCAAATGAAAATATTGCTGTTGGAAAATTCCTGCAGCAGTTTGTAGATGATCAGTGATCTTTTTTCTTCTAAACCAGTAAAAATTGGAAGTGAATAAATCCCCAACTATGGTTGCATTTAGGGACACAAGTAAACAAGCAGTTGTTGCAGACATGTAACTTTGCAAACACATGCCAAATGGAGTGTTGTAGGTGCATTTCAGTTTCTGATCCTGTTTTTATATTTTAAGAAATTGTTTAGCATTTTTTTTTTTTTTTTTTTTCTCCAGGTGCTAGAAGTTAAAGATCACAAATTACATGGAAGAAATATAGACCCCAAAAGAGCCAACCCAAGAGTTGGTATCAAAAAAATATTTGTTGGAAGATTAGACCCAGCTTGCTCTGAAGATGACATCAGAAAATACTTTGAAGCTTTTGGAAAGGTAAATGTTTTTCCTGAACATGGTTAACATATTAAATACAATTCATTAACATTGTCAGTACAAAAACATAGGACAACTGCCACCTGTACAGTTTACTTTATCAACTGTACCGTACAAAGCAACATTAATTGAAACCATCCTTTTACCCCACAAGACTGAATTTATGGAAAGTAAAAAATGCTCTACATACATAAACTACTTTGTATGTAATAAAAATACAAGTCTTTTCCTTACTAAGTATATTTTAGGAGTTGAACTTTTGAATCAACATTTGATCAGGGATCATTTATTTAGTCATTAATGTTGAATAACACTTTCAATATACATAGTAAAATCGTGGTGAGTATCTGGTATTAAACTCCATAGTTTTGTGTCATATCTAAATGTTCTTGATGGTATTTTATAATTAATATTTTCAGATAGAGAAACTGGACTTGCCATATGACAAAGTAAAGGATCAGAGGCGTGCATTCTGTTTTGTTGAATTTGAATGTGAAGAGGCAGTTAAAAATATTCTCGCTAAAGAAGCACACAAAATTGGTGGACAGGAGGTAACCACAAGACCTTTTTAATCTGCTTCCCTTTTTTTTTTTTTTTTTCTTTCTCTAACTGAATTTTTATAAACATATACAATTTTAAAATCCTATTCAAAATTTCCTAGACATTTTTCTGTTTTCCAGATTTCTATGTTACAGGTAAAATTCAGAGAACTTCATTTCATCTATTCATCCATGGTTTCATTTAAAAAAAATTGTAAAAAGAAAACTAATACATGGATTTATTTTTTACATAACTGATCACTAATTGTAAATTATAAAAATTTGCAATCATGAATTTGGTAAATTGGAAAAACAACAAACAAAACAAACTGGCATCATCTAACAATAATAAAAGATAATGGGTACCAAAAAAAAAAAAAATTTACAAAATACTTGCGTGAAGATGTTTGACTTCATTCTGTTCCCCTTTCCTGCAGGCCATGGAAGTGGTGGGACAGAGGAGCCGAAATAATGCCAGACTGAGGTTCATTGCCAGAGGTACCTCCGCATGTGGCTAATGTATTGATAAATGTAAACTAACTTTTAACAACTTTATCAAGTTTACATTTATCCTCAAGTAAATTATGTTATAGGTTTCACGAGTTTTTTTAACAACCCATCATTGAAGTAAGTGTAATGCAAAATGTTTCTAATACCTTCTATTCTATTTTAATTTCTTTTCTACAGCGTAACTGGGTTTTGGTTCTTGGATAAATCTGCCCTCGTGTTCAGCAACAGATAAGCAATATTTATTGCTGTCATCGATCCTTTCCAATGATGGGGGAAAAAATTATAAAAATAACTAAAAAAAATCTATACCACTATTTCAAATGTGTAATAGTGGATAGCCATTTATTTACATTTCATGAATATTAAAATTATTTCAACTTTTTCCTTTGCATGAAAGGTTGACATCAAGAAGGCAACGCCAACTGGACAAGGAGCACGTGGTGGTGGCCGTGGTCGAGGTTGGGGTCCTGGCTATGGTTATGGCGGACGAGGTGGTGGCAGAGGTATGTTGTATCAGTTAACTCTTAACTATTAATTTTGTGGACAAATGATCGAAAATGCAAAATTCAGAATGTATGTGTTTATACATGGCATATTCTAAAGATGACAAAAATAATTCAGATTTCTGCAAACACTTTACACATCAGTAGCACTGTTGCTTATACATGTGATTAAAACAGTTATAATATAATTTTTATTTATTTATAGGTGGTTGGGGATCTGGATGGGGTGGCCAAGGAGGCTGGAACCAAGGTTACAATGGGTATGGAGGCTATGGTGGATATGGAGGTGGTGGATATGATGGGTATGGATATGGTTATCAAGGATACAACCAAGGATATGGCGGAGGATGGGGATATGATCAAGGTTACGGAGGATACGGAAACTATGGAGGATATGGTATGTAACAATTAAATTTATTCATAACATTTTTTGTTTCCTGAAGCTGTATGAAATATAAGTTGATAAAGTGCTTGATGAAATGTGCAATGCAGTGAATGAAGGCAAACATTACAAACAAATTAATCAGTGACACTAAGAAATTTTAAATATTTTGCATTTTCATTTATTGATCAAATTCTACAATGTTTTGTTAGTATTTCAAAACAAAATATTTTTCTACTGCATTCTAAAATGCTTTGCATATTACATCAGCACTTAAAATTGTATTTGAAAGTTTGTAATTGTGTGGAGACATGCTTAAGATGCTGAAAGAAGAAAAAAATAACCTTGGCTAGAATAATGCATGATAAGTAAATGTTTTCATGTTAAACGGTTCAGTGTATAATTCTTCAATGATGTTACTGCAGATAGCCTATTAATGTTAAATTTTATTTTAAAATAGTAAAATGGAATAAATACATATTTATTCAGAATTGAATGTTTCAGTAGCTAGAGCTACATGTAAGATGCAGGTTTTAGAGGTAGTTGGACAAAACTTTTTCACCTGTGCATGAAAAGTTCACGTTAGTGTGTATTGATTAAAATATGTAATGGATGTCAAAAAGTTGGCACAAAATCTTTTACCACTGATTCTTGATGTTGGTCATCCACTACCAAGTTTTATTTGAAAACTAGGTTGACAGATTTAGTTTAGCATGCATGGAGACCTATTAGGTGCCTTTGTATTTTTTTGTATTTTTTTTTGCTTAAATGTGTGCATTGTCATTTTGCAGTTTAAAATGAAAATTAACATATGATTGTCTTTTAAAAAAAACAATAGTTCTGCTAAAGAACAGTATTTTTTAAATAAATTTTCGGCTTTTATTATGGAATTGTATTGTTCATTGTGAACAAACACTGAAAGGTTATTGTACATTCTGAATCATACATTTTGTTAGATCACACAATACTTGCAATTTTCTTTTTATCGAATTAGTATACTGGAACAAGTAAAAACAATATGAAAACGGTTTTGAAAGAAATATCCATTTTAAGTTTACAAAACTGAAATTAGAATCTAATGAGAAAAAAATCTATTAATTTCCTGCTCACAGAATAACTAAAAATAAAGCTTGTATGTATGTAGCTTAAGTTTAAGGCATGAGTTTTTAAGAAACAAAATTACACTATTTACATGATACTGAAGTAAAATATATACAAGATGATATTTTACTATTACAATAATTACTGCAGTAAGTTCTGTTCATGGGACTAATTTGATAAAGATCCATTTTAAACAAACCATCTTTTATTTATTTAATTTTTTTTTTTTTTTTTTTTTTAGTAATGACAGTGCCCATCTGATTTCACATAAAAGAAATCCAATTATTTTATCAGTACAGATAAATTTGGGACATTACCATTATGTGGAATTGTTGTGTAAACATAAATTAATTAAATGTTGTCCAAAATGTATTGTTTGATGGGTTTCCAAAGAGCTGAACTGTTCAAATGCAATTGGTAGATGCTAGAAAGCTTTTTGGCTCCCGTACTATGCAGTAATTCCGGTTTTCTGTAATTTTGAAGGTGATTACGGTGGCTGGGGCTATGGACAGGACCAAGGTGAGTTGACTCTAACCACTTGGCCCTTAGCAGGCCATGTCTTTTCAGTGGTGTGATGTGAGCTTTTCAAGTTTCCTTAGTTTTCACATGCACTTAATTTAATATTTTAGTTTTAATGTTATTATTTTTAAATGTGTAACTGAAATAGATGCTACAATATAGGAATTCTTGTCTATTAACCCTAAATTATTCTATTAAATTGTCTTATTTATATTCATTACAAGCTAGTTTTTGAGGATATTGATCGGCGTCACTCTTTTAGAAAGCTTGCAATTTTATTTTTGTATTGCATGCTGTTCACCATACTATTGTGAAAATCTGATGGGCATTGAATTTGGGTAATGACATCTGGACTTGAGTAAAATTCTGTATATGCCAATTACCTCTGTTTAGTACATGGGCATGTTATGTTACCTAACCTTTTTAAGTGTTGTTGCCGCTTTCTTTTAACTTCTGAAAATCCTGCATGTAATGATTTAGTTATTTCATATAATTGTAAAACTTGTTGTCCTATACAAGATGTGTTCTGCATCACTGTGATAAATTTTGAGGTTTAATTATTTTTAAATTATTTTTTTAATTGCTGGAATAAGTTGTGAATTTCATAGATTAATTCCTATAAGTTGATAGTTTGAAACTGGAATAGATGTGAGTGTTATTCCTGAAATTTATTCTGAATGTTTTTCTTAAGGGAGGTATTAGGAAATGTATAGTATATGCTTTGCTATAAACATTTGAATTCTGATGAAACCAGCAATTGGTTGGTTAAATATTAAAATTTAGAATTGTTAATCAATAAGAAGGGCTGCTATAAAACAATTAACTGCAATTAATGGAACAGAACAAATTTAAAGATGTGAGTAATGCTAAGTGTAATTGTGTTTGCAGTGTTGCTATGCTTTTAGTAATGGCTGTGTATGTAATATTCAGTTAGGCTAAATTGTTAATGCTTTCACAAAATGGACTATTTATCTTTTCATCAGGCGGGCAACAAGGTGGTTATGGAAAGGCACCAAAGCGAGGGGGTGGGGGCTACCACCCATACAGTCGATGAAAAGCAGATGAACTTAAAAAAAAAAAAATTTTCATGGTAGGTTTTCTTTCCAGTAGATATAGACCTAAAAATTTGCAGTGTTTATTTTTTTTTTAATATATATTTATTTTGATGTTTTCATTGTAAATGTATTCATATTTTTGGTCATGCTATGGAAACCAAAACACAATAGAAATTTATAATTTGTAAATAAGCAGCTCTTCTAAAATTAGTCCAAAAACGAAAACAAAAAGTCAAAAAAAAAACAAAAAAAAAAAAAAAACTTTGGTAAAAAGATCTTATCTTTTTTCACAGGGTCTCACCAGTCACCTTAAAGCAGTCATCGTGAACGTGTGTATCATAGCAGTCATTCGAGATTTTACATCATATTTCTTCATTGTCTCATCTGGACTTTCATTCCATTGTATGTGAATAGTTTTACATGTAAAATGCAATAAATGTAAATGTAATTTTTTATCGGATTTGTTGTTTTTTAATTTGTAAATGAAAATTTAATTCAATCAAGAGCTGCATTCATTCGAATTTTCACTGTCAATTTTTAGGAGTTTACTGGAAAAGATTGTATGGGTGGTAAATCGGCTTGAAATATGTTTACTAAACAGTTTGCTTTCATTTTTCAAAAACAGGAAAATAACGAGTTCTTTTTCTTCTAGGCCTCGTCAAAGAATAAAATCTTTCATGGTACTTGAAACTAGTATATTTGACCATGAAAAAATCATTGGAACAAAACCTAAATAGGATTCCTAACCACCAATGTGTGCTTAGCTTACTTGATGTTTGCATAACATCAGATAGCTTAGTTTAATAGGAATTGATCTATGCTAGCCAATGCGAATTATGTTTGTATGGTTGAAATGCATCCTAAAGCTTAGTATCAAGGAGCCAAAAGATAGACCAGTGCAAGTATTTTAAAAAAGACAAAATATACTTTTAGGTATTCGGTCATTGATAAAATTATTTGAGGAAATGATTAGGGGCTATGATTTCTCCTTTCATCATTTAGTATTGAAAGACTGGAAAAATTGTACTTCTTGCTTTTCACAAATGTATTAGACTATTGGTGGAACATTCATGTTTTACTTTATCTGGGTAGTATAAATTTGCCTTACCTTTTGATATCATAGGTCATCCAAAGGGTTTATCTTGATATTTAAAAATATTACCAATTTATCTGATCATGTTGGAGAAATTAAGTAAAAAAATAGCTGTTTTGTTTTAAACATTAGGGTAGCTGAGAAATGCTTTGTTAATCCAGTGTTTTAAACATTTTAAACAAATTTCTAGAATATTGCAGAAATGGATGACTTGATATTTGCTGGTACCTATTAAGATCTGATGCATTAAAAGTAAATGTAGAAATATAAAAAAAAACTGAACATTCATTAAAAACTTCCGGTATGTTTCTAAAATTTGCTTAACATTGCCTCTGTCAGTTTGCAAGGATGCAAATTAAAATGAAACAAATATTTATTGCACTTCAATTACTTGGGCTAATTAACATTATTTATTGTCTGTACTTTGAAAATACATCAATATTTTGCAGTATCCAGTAAAAAAAAAAAAAATTGAGCCAGAAATTAAATTTTAAAAATGCTTTAAGAATTTTCTTACAAGATCAAAACAGTCGGAGGGTTTTCCATCAAAACATTCACTTAATTTATATCCACACTATTCTACAGTGATGATACCAAACAAAAACATCCACAACTACAGAAAATGCACAGCTGTTGTTTTGTGAAAGATGTCAGATCTTTGAAATGATCCATTTGTTTGTTGTAAAGCAGCTAAATCAACAACTTCAGTTTATTGATTACTGAACTTGCATAGTACTATTTTTTTCTTTTCTTTTCTTGGATAGATTTCCAAGCTGGCAGATAAATTTTTGTCCTTTCAAAATAAGTCTCTTGAAATAAAATATTATTTATGACAATATTTACACAAATATTTTAAACAAAATGGTTAATAAATATCTAGTTAATTGACGGAAATGAATGCACACAATTGTATCTCAGATGGTCACAAAGTATGACAACAACATACTTGAAAACAAGTTAAATGCCAGCATATTACTTGTTCACCAAACATTTTAGATGGGTAGCTGTATCTTTTGACAACTGGAACAAAATTCAAAGCAAAACAATTTTAAATTACTCATTTGTTACTTTCAACCTAAATTTAGATGTTTTAATATTTTTTTGTAATAATAATGAAGAAAATAAAACCCTCCAAAAACCCAGTAATTTATTAATAACCATAATAACAGCATTGTAAGTGTGCAGAATAATTATATTTAGGTTATTGTCTCATAGCACCAAATGTACATTTCATTTAACAACTGGAACATTTCTTTTGTTTTCTTGTAATAACAATAAAAAACATTCCTGAAGATGTAATGCTGCTAGAAATGGATAAAGAAAGCAATATTGTGGAATTGTTTCAACATGGTTTTCAAAAACATATGGTATAGAAAATCTAAATAAAAGAATATCTAGCTATTCTTGTAAGACAATACTTTAATATTACTGGTTTAAGTAAAGAATTACAAGTCAAGACCTCGAATGAATGCATGTACACAAAGTGTTCTTTTTCATATATCACATCTTGAAAGCTTTCAACACATCTTGAAAGCTTTCAACAAAAAAAAAAAATATGAAAGAAAATATCTTGCATGTTAGACACAAAATCGTTTTGTAGCATTGATTTGTTCAGACATAATTTTCATCATTCTATTTTGAACATTTGCCACAGGGCATTGCTAGCTTTGCTGTAATATTCTTTGAAATAAATAATTGGTTCAAGTAAATAAAAGAAAGATGTCTGTATATATAAAAATAAATCCTATTTTCTAGATAGGAAAAAAACCCCGAAGAAAACCCCAAAACAGTCAATTTGATAATAAATTAAAATTACCAAATTTATTGAATTTTATTTTATAATTTTTAAAAATGGTGGACACATGGATATTCTAACATTTTAAAAAAAATTGTGTGATAATTTACAGAATTAACGACTTTATTCAAACTGTACTTAAAAGGTATGAATCATGTTGGTCAGTTTTGTTAAATTTCTTATTCGAATATCAGATGTATATATTTTTTTAATGTAATTTGCTTGACAGGTGCTTATTTCACAACCCTATAATAAAAAGAACCATGTTTGTTCATAATATTCATAATATTTAAACAAAAAGAAAATAAAAAGGAAAAAAGTAATAAAATATTTTTAAGTCCTATTCAGTAAGTTAGCTTGAATTAAAACCTAAATTACTGATTTTTTGCCTACTGTTGACATCTATTGTAAGGTAAGGTAATACATTTGTACACAAATGATGGTTTGAATTTTTGTTTTTCCTTCAGTTTTGAACTGAGAAAATCGCATGTGGTCATGACTTTTCAGTTTGTTTCACAGAAACCTTTAAAATTGTGTAGATATAAAGTGATAATAAAGTATCATTTTGATGTTGTGGATTTCTTTCTTACATTAAAGATTCTAAATTCTTAATCTTTTAAAAATCTATTTGGGAAAAAAAACTTTAAACAAATAAAAAAAATCTTATTTCAATTTTACTAGATGAATTTAATTATTTTGTAATTAATGTGATTTCTTAAGTTAGTATTAATGATAGAAACAAAAAGTAATGCTTAATAAAAATGACGGCTAAATTATTTTACTGTGAAGATGACATTGTGTGATGTTGGCCCTGTAATATAATTAATAAAAAGAATAAAATAAATCATGACAAAGGTTTTTCAGTTTTAGATTACTGCAAATATTTATTAGTGATGAATGTTTCTCTGTACATTATGGATTCCCCAAGGTATTTGTATAAAGAATAATTAGATAAAACATTTTTTTTTTTCATTGCAGAGTTAGTTAAAATTAGTGAAGAATTGTTAATGTGTAATAACAGGAAGAACAGTGTTTTGTTTCAGATGAATGCTACAATAACATGGATCTGAAAAGAATTAATTGCAGTAGTTAATTCTTTAGACTGGCCATTTTTAAATTACTGCTTGATACTCGAAGTATGGTGTCAGTGTGCAACAAACATTTTCTAATAATAGCAGTCTTCACTGTTGCTCCAGGCAACACTGATTAGGTATAAAACAAGGATCTGAAAACAACATGGAGTCCCAAGTATTTGTTGTTTTGGATACTGCAAAAATGATGTGTTTCCTGTAAATGAATTAATAACAAAGATATTTAAATTTGTCCATTTCAGATTACTACTAATATGACATTGTGGAGAATGTGTTGAGACAAGCGTATTCTTAAGCCTGTGAAGAGATTATGGAAAACCAAAAGTTTTAATGAAAACACTTGTGTGAAAACTGGATGCACTGGACAAGATCCTCACTTCAGTGCAGTCGTTCCTACTACAAAGACAGTAAGCACGAAAATGGTGTTCTTGGTTTCTCAGGAGAAACTTGGAAATATATAAAACAACAATATCTTCACTCGGAGATGACAAAACATCTGGCCTTTCCAAGGACACTAACTCCTCATGTGATGTCATTCGCCACCAGAGTTTTGGATGTTTCATTTTTTTTTTAAATTTAAATCAGAAAAAAGAAAAAAGAAAAGTAGTTTAATAAATAGATATATAAATTGAAAATTAAGTAAAAGGATTTGTAAACACAAGTGTACCAGTAATATTTGATTTGTATTTTCAAGTGTAAGATTTTTTTTTTTCATTGGTTACTAACACTCATAAAAGATCCACGAATTTAATATTACTTTGCACACTGAAAGAAAAAAATATTTAAAATTTAATATAATAGATTTTAAATAATTTTAATATAAGATATGAAAAAAAAATATTACAGTTTTTCAGTGTACCTTTATGAATTTTCTTCCCTTACCGCACACATATTTTAATTAGAATAAGGTGGCTTATATTCTGGACGTTGTACCAGAAGCAATGAAGTCAAAACAGGTGCTGTTAGCCACTGGGCCATGTCGGAGTACAGACATGTTAGGAGCAAAATATAATCTGGCATCCTCCTACCCAGTCTGTTGAGAACATTTTCAGGTCACAGGATTGAAATCTTGAGTCAGTTATTTCCTCAGCTGGTTTCCAAAGACAATGCTCAAGCAAGGTGTTGCTGACAAATATGTTATTTTTTATTATTTATTTAATTTTTTTAATTCATGTTCTGTTCTTTTACTCTTTTTTTTTTTTTTTTTTTTTTTTTTTTTTCTCCCTCCCCATTTTAAAACAGAAACAAAATGTAGACTTTGTGCTTCCTGTTTGTTATAACCATAATTAAGGCCAACTACCATGTTGGAATTGGTGTAAATGGTTACATTACTTCCAACACGGTAATGGGCCACATTTATGTTAGCATGGTCACTTTGTCTTGTTACTCTGTTAGAGTAATTCATGATCAATATATTCCTTCTCTTTTCCTTTTTTCTTTTTTGGGAAAAAAAGTTTAAAGTTAAGGTTTATTTTGGTCATAAATTACTATTTTCTGTGATAAAATCTGTGTGCCATGTTTAGTTCTAATCAGTCAGTAAGAAATGTCCCTTGGCTTACAAAAGATTTTAAATTGAAATAATTACCCCTTTCCAAAATATCCATAATTTTTATATCTAATTTCAAATAACAGAATATTTTAACCAATTTATTCTCAGAACTGTACTGAAAAGTGATAAGTACTAAATTTAAGCAGAAGTATATTATTTACAAATGTTTATATATGACACTGAGTATGCTAAACTTGGTGCACAGAAAGTAATGTTTTTTTTTTTTATCTGCAGTGGTCTATGCATTTCCACAGTATGATGTGTTCCCTCTGTATCAGATAATCATGTTTTCTTTCAAACCAAATTTTTATAAATGTTTTAAAAAGTTTTTTTCAGTTGGGGAAATAACATAATTTGTAAAATGTTCTCTGAAACAAAATTTACAAAAATCTTTTTGGAACCAATAAAACAAGACAAGATATTTTATCTAAAATAGAAATAAATTTTTGATTTGGATTGAGACTTTGTAATAAAAAAAAATATATCACTTTTAAATACTAGTAACTGAGAAAAAAGAAAAAAAAAAAAAATATATATATATATATATAAAAACAGTAGATTTTCCATTTTGGATTATTATAAGCATTAAAGATGGCAATATAAATACAAGCATACAGAAATATCCTATATTAATTTGACAGAAAACATGAATATAATAGATATATGATGGAAATAATTTTTTGTCCAGTTTGTAACCCTGATAGCAGTTTGCTTGCAAATGCAGGTCAGTTGCATTGTTGGTTGGGGTTTTATTCTTTTACTTCCATTTTACTTTGTTTTCATTATTTATGTTTTTTATTTTGCAGATTTTTCTACAAAAAACAAAAAAAATTACAAAAACAAAATGCTAAATGTATTTGTAGACAAAAAATGCAATTTAAATATTTAAAGGTTAAATTTCATTTTCAAAGTTCATTATCAAAGTTAAGCATCTTTTAATGATAAAAATAAGTTTACCAAACCCAAAATTGTAAGAACACCATTTGGAAAGGTTAAGCTTAAATATTTTAAATTGATATATTCACATAAGAATTAAATATAGTTATTGGTGAAGGTTGAATTGTTAATATTTATCATAGATACTTGTAATTTTTTTAAATTCATGATATTGTAAAGTTATTAACCCTGTGAAAGTTATAGATATAAACAAATTTTGTGGTGGTACTTTTTTCTTTCAAAATATTTGGCTTAAAAATGTTATGCCTATTCTTGTATTTTAGATTGTTCCTGAAAAAAAAAAAATTCACAAATAATTAAAAAAAAAAAAAAAAAAATGTTTCATATTGGCAGTTTTTATAGATGTGATGTAAAGGAATTGTTATATTCTATACTTTTACAGGGTTAATATTTTTTTAAGGGTTTATTTGACCCATAGAAGCTAATGGTTTTCCTACATCTCCACTATTAAATGTAAGATCAGCAACCAACAGTAAAGTCAGGCTGCATAATAATGTATTGCAATAATGTTTTGATCTTGTACACACATTCCTGTCACAATTTTTCAGTAAAGACATTTATGCATTCGTTCACTTGTTTGTTTTTAATTTTAGTTTTAACTTCTTCATTACTGAAGTGGGTATTAATGGCAAAACACTTAATTATGGTTGAAGTAGAAAGTGCCCAGGCATTTCACCAGACTGATGAAAACGATGTTCCAGTTTAAACTTGATAAAATGGTGGACAGTTAGTGGATGTTTTTTGAAATGGAGGCTGCTACAAAACCACTAATACAATGCCTTTTAAAAATAAAATAATTAATATTTTACTTTTCAGTTATTTAAATAACGGGAAAGAAACTGCTAACAAGTTAAGAAATAGAATTATTTTATATTTGTTTTATTTTCCTCCATTTAAGATAGTTTTTGATCCATAATATAAATAACACTAATTCATTACAATCATCTTAAAAAATGAAGTGTTTATTTACAAAAAAAAACAAGTTTTGATTTGTACACAGATTCCCATTGAATGTTGTTAGCCAAACATTGATGTGTGCAGACTTTCTAGTTCAAATTCACGCTGTTTAGATCGAGCCTGAAAATTAAAAATGGTATTTATTAGAAAATGCATTCATTTACTAATATGAATAAAATGTTAAAAAAAGTAAATAATAAAACTAAAAGGAAACAAATGTTGATTCGGTTTCTGAATATTAACATTTAAAAAGTTTAATTATTAATTATGTATACTGAATTTTATTCTTGACTTACCTTACAAGCTACTTTACAATTTACTAATATATATTAAGAATAATCATAAATAATTATATATTCATTGTAAATCTTATATAAAGTCTGACTTTGTGTGTAAATCAAAATTATTGTATTAATAATTATCAAGATAACTGAACATGCATGTGTAACACATTTTTTTTTAAATTTAAATTTTTTTTTACATAAGTATGTTTGATGCAGTGAACTCTGCTGTCTCCAAGTTCCACTATTTCACATATTTAACTTGCCTTGTGTTTTTTATACATTTCATAATCGGGGTCATCTGTCGGTAATTCATATCTGCATACAGGACAAGTGCTAACCTGGATAAAAATAAATAATAATAATTATTTATATTCTCACTCATTGGACTCTGCAGTAAATATATTTGTTAACTGGATAATAATAATGGATAATGAATAACTTAATTAATGTAATAAAAGAAACAGTTGAATCAGTTTAATAATTATATCAGCTAAGGCCCACATTTTGGGGGTTAATTCCTATTCCAAACAATGCCCCATACCTGAAGCATTAAAAATGGGAGTGTGTGTTATACACCATTGAAATATGAATATTAAAAACTCTGTTGCTGCTATTTATTAAGACTTGCACATAATACTGTAGCAGCTAATTTCTGGTACAATAAAATAAAAATTGTATTGCAGATAGCATTAATATAAAAATGTGCTAACATACCTTTTGTAACCATGGCAAGATGCACTTTGAATGAAATTGATGATCACAGGGTAAAGTTTTTGTTTCATCTTCTTCATCAAATTCTCCAAGACACACACTGCACTGGATGCCTTGAGCTATTTTAAAAATTACAATATATAAATTGCTTGGCACTTGAAACAAACTTTTCATTTTTTTAAAACTTTAGTGTAATATTAATAATGTGACCAGTGCGGTTGCATATAAAATTTAAAATAATAATGTAATAATTAGGAAATAAAAAATATAACTGCATAAAGTAATGAAATTTTGTTTTAGCATATGTGTTTTATCATAATTTATATATCCATATGTTTTGTCCTAAGTTTAATAATGATTAATATATCATCAATATGTAATAATAAATACAAAACAACCACAGTTTAATCATATTCTCTAACAACATACCTGCTAACATTGGTGTGATCAACTTTGTTGGGAGTTCATCAACAAATTTTTTTGAGGCAGGAGGTACCTTCCTGGTGCCTCCAAAAATTCTACAATAATAATAATAATAATAATAATAATAATAATAATAATAATAATAACTTGATATAGTTATAGAGACATTTTTACAATTACAATTTTCTAAATCATTACTAAATTCTTACCTGTCATATTCTACATTCCATTCCATTGCTGCTCCAGTATCGAGCAATAATCTGAAATAAAATTAAACCAATCTTTAAAATGTGAATACACATTTCCATAATCAATCTTCATGATTCATGTTTATGATACTATTTTCAAATCTGCACGTTATTCTAGTAACATGAGCTGAAATCTGGTGAGAAATACAATTACTGAATTAGTATCTTTTATTAGATAAATATTCCATCAACAAAACGCTGACGAATGAAACATTATTTAGATTTATATCAGATATGTTATTATCAGAATTCTGAATATTAATGAAAATTATTATTATTATTATTATTATTATTATTATTATTATTATTATTATTATTATTATTTAAATTTTAAAAACTCTAAATTCTGATAATAAAATCATAGAAAAAAATACAAAAAATTACATTTTTAAAAACAAACCTGGCTAAATGTAGTAAGTGATTTGGAGTTTCTCCGTTAGCCAATGGCTCACAATCATGTTCATCATAATAAGAGGCCATTTCACTCTTTTCGATCAATGATAATCATTTACTACAGTTAAATATTGTGCCGAGTCATAATCACAGTTTTTCTTTCATTCGCCCTATTTCCGGCGATACTTTAATTTCCTGGTTGTCCCATATATCCTTAACTATATATATAGTATATCAAAGTTATAGCAAATGTTAATTAAATGTTAATTAAACTGAAATAAGAATTATAAATAAGAAGCATCATGTACAAAATTCTCTAAATGTGTTATCGACGAAAGAAAAATGTTATTTTCAACATCTTAAGGGACAATCTAGAAAAATGGCAGATGAAAACGAAGACCAAAGAAAATCCGGAAAGAGAGGTAGTTTACAAACATTAGTTTCTCAAGGTATTTATGTGTATTTTTCATTTAGCAATCAACACTACATTTAACATAAATAATGGGAGTGAATGACTAAATATAACTATGTAATTTCTCACTGTCATTTCTTAAATAACTTCACCAAAGAATAATTTACTTAAGAAATGATAATGTAAAATTAAGCAATAATTATTAATATTATTGAATAATATTTTAACTAATTCAAGAAGACAATATCTTTTATGATGTAATATAACTAATTACAGTAATCATCAAATAAAATATTTTCCATTTATCCAAATAATAACGACATCTACTAATGCTTTTGACTTTTATCACATAAATAGTTGTATTGAAATTCGATTAATCACGGTTCTGATAAACCATTCCCCACTCTTATAATTTATATTTAAAATTACTGAAGAAAAATATTCAGTTGTCAAAGTTATTATTTTTTTTAATATGCCGAGTTTCAATAAACCTATTGTTAAATTTGGGGATTATTTATATAATGTTTTCAGACTCCAGGCAGGGAAGAGATGAAATAGCAGTTACAGATGAAGGACCACCAACTGAAGTTGTTGGACTTTGTAGAGATACATTCCAAAAAACTGCAGAGTATCTTCGAGGAGAATTAGAAGGTTTGTTTGTTGAATAAATGAATCAATGAACATTTGTTTAATAACAAATACATTTTTTTTTTTTTTTTGATATATTAACTGTTACTATGATTTTGTTTTGGGAACTGAAACCTGCAGATTACTGTTATTGATTGACAGAAGATGGTTTGTATGTGAAAATCCCCATGCTAAGTACAGGGTTTTTTTTTTTGGAAGGAACTAAGCTATCAGATGAAAGGGAACGGTCACACTGAACACTTATAAACTTAAAAGTTGTATAGAACCCCGTTAAAAAAAGAATGAAAAACGATAGTATGTTGTATCATATTTTTTACAATTTGGTTTAATCATACATATTCAACTATTTAAAAAAAATGATATTTGTTTCCTAATTTTGAAATTTGTTCTTTTATTCAGGAACTTCAGAAGATTATAAGTTACTGGAGAAAATGAACAAAGTTACCATCACAAAATATTCAGAAATGAAACACATTGCCCTTAATGTGGCAACTGCTTTGCAAGAACTGAATTCAAAATGTAAGCAATGCAATAGATAAGAAAAAATTCCAACAAAATGAAATATATGTCTAAATTATCATAAATTAACTGACATAAAATGTTAGCAAAACAACCAAAAAAACAATTAAAATAAAAAAATAGTGAACTGAGTAAAAACAGTTGAATTGGATGCTGATGTCTATATTGATTTTAATTTTATGCCTATAACAATAAAATGTATGTGTGTGTGTGTGTGTGTGGTTTATCGTCTTTTCTATTTATTATTTTTTTATGGGGCTATTTTTTTTTCATTCTTTAGATATTAGTTTGCAGCCATATCTTGACCAGATAGATCAGATAGAAGAAAGTGTAGCAGGACTTGAGCAGGCTGCTTACAACTTAGATCAATACTCAAAAAGATTAGGTAACTGCACTAATTAGTAATCTAAAATCTATTTTTTCCATTAAATACACAAATATGTTTACTAATATTACTTGCTAAACACTTATAGCACTACTAATGTAACTTTCAGATCCACAAGTTTCTGACATTTTTTAAGTTTTTAAAAAAGTGAAATTAAATCATTAACACTTAAACATTTTTTTATATCTAATAAACTGTTTTTCATGTGTATTCTCCGCATGGGTTAATCTTCATTTATAGATGAATTACCTATTAATTAGATTTTTATTTATTTATTTATATAATTGTTTTTTTTATTTTTTGTTGTTTTCTTTCTGCACCAGAATAATTTATGATTTGTAATCTGTACTTTTATATTTTACAGAAGAAAAATTCAAAGCCTTAGAAAAAAGATGAAAAGTGATGGAAATGTTAAGAATGGCTATTTAGCAAACATGACTGAAGGTGCTTTTAAGCTGAAAGTAGACAGTAATGTGGAATAAAATGAAAAGTGATTCTACATCATTTGAAATAAACTGCAATTAAAAACCCACCTGAAATCACATGTAATAAATAAATAATTCTGTGTCAATATTGATTAATTATTTTATGAACACTAACATATTTGGAGATAATTTAGTCAAATGACACAAATTAGCAGATGATTGTTATTATTTATTGTTAGTTGTTCATTTTTCTTAAACAAAAGTGCTAACTGATATTTATTTCATTTGTTTTGAAGACTTGACTGAACACGTTTCTGTTGCTCTAATTTCCTGTTTTAAATGATTCAAAGATTTTATTATCATTGTAAATCACGAAACTATTGTTTATTTATATACTGTATTTATTTCTTTTTTTAAATCTGGTTATCAAATAAAGTTAATGTGTAAAATTTATGTTGATAATACTTGCTTTTAATATTGTTATGATGTTAATGATTTTGGGATAATGTATTTAAAAAATACAAAAAACACTACAGTTTTTAATTTAATGTAATTTATTATTATTATTAGCTAGTGTAATTACATCTGTATTTAATAAAATATATAAAGAAGTAATTTGTTGTTTTAATGTATCTCAGCAGGAAGCAAGAAATGCATGTTGTGAAATATATTGATACTTTTTAAAATGCTGTCTTGTTAGAATTTGATGTGCTGGTATGCAGTAACCTAAAAACGGAATACGTACCATGCAGTTAAATAAATATCTTAGTTTGTATTTTATTTGCTTTTGAATTACGCTTAATGAATGGACTGTGATCTATGTTAATATTTTTCCGTGTATGATAATTACTGCTTGCATATGACACACTGTATTTAATGTTCAGTGCATTAGTGTTAAAACAGTCACATAACTGTAAATATTTCGAACTAAATTCATCTATTTTTATACTTCTATTTGTTTTTATGTATATTAAATACAATAATATTTGAGACTGTATGAGTATGTCTAAACAGAGTTGCATCTATTTGCAGACTTGCATAAAAAAAAAAAAAAAAAAAAATGATTTGTGGATGAAGGTGTATCGAAACATTTCATTTATAATTCCTATAAAAATACGAAATAATCAGAATAGGTCAATTCAAAAAAAAAAAAAAAAAAAAAAAAAAAAAAAAATTGTATTAAAAATATAGAAAAAAAAAAAAAATATATATATATATATATATTAAAAAATACGGTGAATGATAATAATTAATATGTTATTGCTTCAAGAATAGAATTTCTGAAACTACAAATTCAGTGACGCTAATGCACATTTCAACGAATACACAGGCATCTATCTACATGTAGACAAATACACAAATCAACTAAAAGAAAAACACATTCAACTAAAACATACAGCACACGAACATTAAATATGAACACAGGTACATACGTACATTAAACAAGCTCACATATTTACGTAGACTCTTACAAACAAAACCAAAAAAAAAAAGGATAAGAAACATGCAGAAGAAACACGCACCTATATATACATATAAACATATAAACGTAATGTAATACTTATATAGTATAGACGCATAAAGAACTTAAACCTATACGAACACAAGCACTCATATAGCCTACATTCACATGTATACGTATACACAATGAGTATCGATCTCTTCCAGAAATCAACATATAAAATGAGACATATGCATACACATTTCCGCAAACCTCAAATCACCAAAAAGAAAAATATACATCCAAAACGCGCACTCTCAGACACACACACATTCACATACTCAAATACACACGTATTAAATATTTACGTTGAAACGTTCAACCAAAAAAAATATATGAAACACCCACCCACACACGATATATATACAGAAGCACGTAAACACACACACCCACTGAAGGTGCCGACAAAGCGGGCAGTTGCCAGGGCGCAACAAACTAGTTAGGGGCCGGCACATGTATTTGAGACCTACCAAAAATATTAATAAAATAAACATAATTAAATAATTAGTTACCTAACAAAATATGAAAATTCCTTTAGTGGATTTAATACTTTTTGCAGTTTCACTGTTAATTATTTCTGTTATGATGTTCCAGATGTTAAAAATGAAAATTTGTGAATGTCCAGTCTTTGAAAGAGATCAATCTAACTCATTTTAGAGTGGGCTCATTTTTTTAAAATGGTGTCAGAATAAAACATCTACAACTAGGCCATGACTGGTGTGAATTTTGGATTTGGTAATCACTGATAATCATCTGCATTATGAACTTACTCAAAACAAATGAAGTAGTCTACAGCATGGTAAACACTTAGATATACGTATCTTTAACTTCATACATTGACACACATATAAAAAGAGTTAAATTAAATTAAATTAATAATAATAAGAAGAAGAAGAAGAAGAAGAAGAAGAAAAGAAAGGGAACATGCAGTTGAAAAAACAAACAAACAAATAAAAAGCAAGCAAACCCAGATACACGAGTGCTGTATATATGACCCACTGCACTATGTATCGTTTATATATACTGCATATTAATACTGCATATTAATATTCATGCATGATGTATAATAGGTCGGTTAGTGCGCTTGTTCAGTTCATGTCTGATTAGTTTGGCGGTTGAGTCAAAAACGGCGACGTTAGCATGTCAGTCATCCTTCGTTGTTTTTATATTCTTCGTCCTGTAGCTAATTATGGTTCAAGTCTTACCAATGCAGTTTCTTCTGTTTAATGCTCGTTTTAACTGACATTGATTTTGTGTCGGTTTCCATAACGACTTTGTACAATATTTCTGAAATTTTATTCTTGAAGAGGTAAAATATAAATTTCTTGAAGAGATCAATACTCAGTGTTGTCTCCTTAGTAACTGTTTGTTAATTTTTAATACTATAGAAATAATGGTTCAAGATTTCAAATGATGTTGTTGGTGACAGACATGTCTTAAGTTCAAATGACTGTTGTTGCTTGTTGTTAAGCTATTTATTCCAAACAAATGACATCACGCAATGGATATAAATTTTGGATTGCACTTATCTTGTTTTTAATGGGTTGGAAATAATCTTTTTTTTCTTTTTAATTTAAAAAAAAAACAAAAATTATTAATATATTGTTTTAAAAAATGTTATTTATTTATTTTATTTTATTTTATTTTTATTTATTTTTTTATTATTATTTTTTTTTTTATGTTTATGTGTGTGTGTGTGTGTGTGTGTGTGTGTGTTTCGATGTATCTGCATATGTATGCACGTGTATGGTGGTTTTCTATCTTTTATTTTTATGTACTGTATCTATTTATTAAGATGTGTCCATATGATTTAATGCATGTACGTTTTTTCGTAAGTGGATGTATAAATAAAACCAAACTACATACACGTATAAAAAAACGCCCCTACATTAAATAATATGTACAAATACATCTTAATTATGCAAATGGCAACAGTACATTAATAAAAACCATACACATGCATACATCAACTAAAAGAAAAACATTCATGCATACAAGCAAAATACCCACACACATACTTACACACACACACATATATACATTTACACATACACACATATACATGGTTAAGTACCACAGACACATGTGTACATTTAAAGACGTACACTACAAGAACAGAAATGCATATGTACACATATACTCACACCAGTGAACACAGACATACATACTGCATTTCTTTACTTTTTTCTTCTTCATTTATTTAAAAAAAAAAAAAAAAAAAAAAAATTCTTTCTACATTTTTTGGGACAATATTTAATTGAAATTAAAAAAAAAAAAAAAAAAAAAAAAAATTACAAAATTAATAAATATATATTTTACTGAGAATAATTCTTCCAGTAATGTTTTCGTTTTCGTTTTCGTTCTTGTTATGTTCCTCTTTTTGTTGTAGAACAAGTTGTCCATTATTGTCCATCCGTTAGACACTGTGTAACTAACTATTCATAATGTGAGTGTTAATTTAGAGGACGAGTCACATTAAATACGCTGTGTATGTCCACAGTAATGTTTAACAGACTTCTTGACAACAAAACAAGCAAACACACTCACACAGTAATAATAATAAAAGTTTTTTTTAAAAGAAATTTATTAGATGAAACAGCAACCATACACAATACACTGAAACACAGCCAAGTAAAAATCTAACAAATCAACAAACTCATCTGCCGATGAAAAGAAATCCCAAACTACAACAACCAGTAAAACATTCTGAGTTAAACAGACATTTTAATTATTATTTTATTTATTATTTTATTTATTTATTTATTTTCTTATTTATTTATTTATTTATTTTTTATAATAAATAAAATGTGAATTAATAATGAATACACTATTATAACAATAGTTAAATAATTTACTTGTAGCAAATTCATTAAAATAGAAGTTCATTATCTTCAGTATTTTTAAATCAATTACCAATCTTTAAGAATAAATTTTTGTTTTTAATTCTGTGAGAATTATAATTTATTAATATTT
Source organism: Chrysomallon squamiferum (assembly GCA_012295275.1). Taxonomy (NCBI): domain Eukaryota; kingdom Metazoa; phylum Mollusca; class Gastropoda; order Neomphalida; family Peltospiridae; genus Chrysomallon; species Chrysomallon squamiferum. Next base: position 23,570,978 of record CM022679.1, read on the forward strand.
GATTACTTTATTATTATTATTATTATTATTATTATTTATAAAGTCACAAAAATCTCCATTGCTATCCATTAATAAAATAGAAGAAGTGAATAAAATACATAATATGCTATAGTAATGAATAGTAAAATCAAATGAATAAAAACATAATAGGTGAATTCTATTTACATTTGTTTACGAGAAAATTGAGCGAGTATACTAAAAAAATAAAAAACCCATAGCAATTAAAAGTAATTATATCAGCAATTAAAAAGTCTGGTTAAATACTAATAAAAGATATATGCTATCATTCTTTTTTTTCATATATCATGATAAAATTCAAACTGACATTTATCTCAAGATATTAACAGTGTAACAAATACAAAACATTTTGCGAGATGATCAAAAGTGGAAAACAAATTATGTTTTTGTTTGTGAATTAACATGAATCAAATTATGCATTAAATAAAATCTGGATTGAAATTTTGGATTAAAAAAATGGATTAAATATATTCTACATACTTCTATGTCAACTGACAACAAACTTTGCTAACAATAAAGTACAGAACTGAAATAAAATTATGTGATCGTTTTTTACAAGTTTTTTTAAAAGATATTTCTATACTAGCATTGTTTTCTTTCCTTCTTTTTAAATTAATTTTAATACATTAGTTATCTGGGTTTGTTCTTAAAAAAACAATTTAGGAGAAATGAAATCCAGTATTTCCCATTAACAGACTTCTAACATAATATTGTTAAATGTTTTCAGTGAAAAATTAACCCAAAGAAGCTGCCAAACATAAATTAAAATTAAAAAGAAACAAACACAAACCCAATGCTGACTCTTTAGCACTATATACATATACATATATATATTTTGCATGATAAATGTTACATTATGCATAATTCAGCAATGATTACTCTCATGAGTTTGAAACCTTTCAAACAAATGTATAAAATGTCTTAACTTGGTCCTTAGAGAACTGATGCAACATTTTACATTTTTAAAAATGTTAAAATGAAAACAAAGAGATATTTATAAATATAATGCTGTTTTTATCTGACAGTAATTTTGTCTGTAACCATAATAGTAAAAATTTAAAGTACAGATCATATGTCAGACCCTGCACATACACATTTTATGAATTAAGAATTTTTACTACTAATTATTATGTGGAAAATATTATTATATTAAGAAGAAAATTGTTAATATTAAAATATAACAACAGAACATACATCAGTATGTTTCATAATTACGTAAACTACATATATATATATATATATATATATCACTAGCTAGGATCACAGAGTAAATTTTATTTACTGGAAATCACAGAATATATATCTCTTAACAAATATGGCAACAAAATGAAACATGCACTAACAAGCTACTGCTTTAGAAGCTGGTTACTATTATTATAATTTTTTTTGCTCATTGGTAATAACAAAGATAATAATTTTCAGAGATATATTTTTGTAATATGAAACAAATTTGTAAATAAATGAAAACACTCTGTATTCAAACAATGAACAATTAACAATCAATAAATAAAATTCAACAAACAATATTTTGGGTTAAAACTATAACTTCATTAAAAGAGAGAGAAACAAAAAAACCAATAATAAATAATAAATAAATATGGATCACAAACATAAATAAAAATCATTTCAGTTAAAATTTATATTCAGTGGTATTCTCAATGGCATAGAAAACTTTGATTAAATAACTACATTTCAAAAGACAAGAAGATAAAAAGAAAAAAAAAAAATACTAAAGGGACAGAACTTACGTCACATCCTGTCTATAGTGAAAAAAATAATAAAAATAGGTGTCTTGTGCATAAGCTGAAATAACATAAATGTAATTCTACTTACACTAATCTAGAATATAAATTAATAAATACAAAGTTTCTGAAAATTTCCTACTTTTGGTTTTATCTGAGATTTAGAATTAATTTTAAAGTGAGTTTGTTAAATACAGTCTGATTTGTACTGAGCTAAGTTTCAGTTTTAGTGTTAGTTTCTGAGTTAGTATTGGATTTCAGATAACTTTGAGGATTAGGGTTTCTTTTGAGAATAATTCCAGAGTTATGTTTAATTTAAGGTTTTGTCAGGATTAAGATTAGTTTCAGGGTTTATAGGTTAGTTTTTGGGATGGGGTCAAAGAGAATCCAGTAATCCCTCTTTAGGTTAAGATTTAGTAGTTCATATTAAAAACAGAACTAAAATTTTGCTATAATTATAAAAATTGCTTATCTTTGACATAGCATACAAATTATATTTTATAAGTTATAAAAATTTAAATGAATATTTTAAAACAATTTTAGTTTCTTGGAAACTTCATTTGTGTTTGTTTAATATGACCCCTCCAACCAGCTTTATATTGCCTGAATGGTAATAAATAACACAAGCTTTTTCATTAACTGTAACTGTTGTATCAGTATTAAAAGTATTTTTACCTATTTATTTATTTATGTTTTTTGTTTATGAATGGAATGTGTTATGTTTCTTGTTCCAGTTAAAAAAAAAAAAAAAAAAAAAAGAAGAAATGATTGGTAGATATTAACATTAAGCTATACAAATAGTGGTTAATTTATTATGATTATGATTATGATTATTATGATTATTATTATTATTATTATTATTATTATTATTATTATTATTATTTTATTAGTTACTAATGTTGTTCTCATTATCATTAATATTATTACTTTTTTTTTTTATTATTATCATAATATACATAAAAGTAAATAACGATCCTTCTAACAAACATTTCAGAACATATCCAGATCAAATCAAATTCTGATATGCAGACTTATCTTCTAATCACAAAATTAGAAACAACAACCTCAAACTAATTAACTGTGAAATACATCCAGTGTCTATCACCTGACATAAACAAACCTTAAACATCTTCATAATAAACTATTTGGCTTTTTTCATACGGAAGAAATTTCAAGAATGGAACAATTACAATGCTTATTTCTGCGTTTTAACAAATGAAATGTTAGAAAACAAAATTGAACAGTTGAAAAATAATCTTACTGATTTAGTTTTCTAACACATATGCAGTTTTCAATTCAAATTATTAGTGTTCGTGATCTTTGACAATATTTACTTATTTATTTCAGACTAATACATTTTTACTTTTTTTTTTTTTTTTTTTTTTTTCAAAGAATGAGTATTTATATAGTTACCCTTGTTCATCAAAATACACTCTAAATAAACAGATTTGAAATTCTCAGTCTTTTACATTTGGGAGAACACTCTTTTTTGATTTTTGCCATTTCAGGCAATTCTTATATTCCCTCTCTCTCTCTCCTTTTTGTCTTTTTAACAGTGAGTATTTATATTTTTACCCAGGCTGCTAACTTACAGGCCTAAGAATGGGATCTTCAGAGACAGTGGATAATGTAAATGTATATCAACGTTCATCTTGATGAACTAGAGAGACAGAGGGGAAACCACACATGAAATCTCTTCCATATGAAATTGGCCATTAAAATACACATACGTATGGCTGCCTAAAGAAAGATAAAACAATGAAGATAATATTCTTTATAAAAGTTACAGTAAAAAGTGAGAAAAACCCCCAAAAAACTGTTAAAAAAAAAAAAAAAAAATCATGATGATAGATGTATATTGCATTCATTCACACTGATGTACATATAAACATCTGTTATGATGGAGCACATGGATTTGGTGTTGCTTAGTAACACAGGGAAGATAACTCTAAACAGTTTATGTAATAATATTATACCAGTAATGTAATTACAAATTTAAAAAAAAAAAAATGTTTTTGTGTCTAAAAATGCTTTTCTGTTTCTTTGACTTTGATACAAGCTCATCTGCATCATGTTATTATTATTATTATTTTTATTATTATTATTATTTTAGCAGGCATTTAATCACAGATATATAATATTGGCTTTTAAGTTTAGACTTTAAAAATGTCTTAAACTTGTTATTGCATGCAGATCTCTATGGAATAGAAAGATATTTCATTATGTAATAATAATAATAATAATAATAATAATAATAATAATAAATAAAGTCCATTTCATCTTCAGAACACTTTCTGAATTTTCGTTATTATTATAATACATTGATACAAATGTTGTGAGAGTTTTTTTGCTTTAGAAAAAAAAAAAAAAAATTATATCCTGGATTGAAACATAATTATTATTTGCTTTAAATGTAAAAAACGTTACACACACATCTAGGCCTTCATGCACAAATGTACATGTAAATGCAAACACACACACACACACACACACACATGTACACATTTCCTGTTATAATTTCCTTATTGTTTATCATTTGTTAACAGACTCAATGTAAGTACATTATCAGTAAAAATATTATCAAATAAACATCTTTTTTCTCCATTTTTTTTTTTCTCATGTAAAATTATGCTTCCCATGTAATACCATTATGCCTCAGTTGGTTATGACAGTGGTAGGATGGTACAGACATGAATTGCTATGGATTGTGCCTATGAGTCGAGTCTGGCAAGCTCAGTGGTGTACACTGCGATACTCTCCACGTCAAAGAGAACAAAGTAAATCTGTTTTAGAGAACTCGATACCACACTTGTGAAATAATTGCTAATTGCTCGAAGAATAATCTGAGCAGCTGCCTGCTTTGGAAAGCCAGCACTGTAAGTAAAAAAAAAAAAAATTAATTTGTGTTTTGTCATTTAACATCATTATAAATGTGTGTGTGTGTGTGTGTGTGTGTGTGAAATTATATATATGTGTGTACATATGTATACAAATAAATAAATTATAGACATCAAAAACAATTAATAGTTTGCATAAATGGTATTTAGAATTGAATTATTTAAATTAAAAAAATTTGAGTTTTTGTACCAATGCAACAAAAGTTTACATAAATATTTTATAAAAGAAGAAAAGGTATAATTATTGTTTTAATACAAATCATAATTCACTAATTATGCAAATATATTCAAAATTGTCAAATTTTAAAACCAATTGATCTAAATTTTAATTTAAAACACTGTTATACATAACTGTGGACATATAAAAATAATTCAAACAATAATTTGTACAAATATTAAAAAAATTATTTATTATTTATTAAAATGTTTATATTGAGAACTGAATGAAAGCAAAAAAAAAAAAAAAAGCAGACAGACAAACAGACAGACAGACATTGATTTCTGGTAATTTTTCAGTAATGATTTCCAAATCTCAGCAGTATTCTAAATTTTTTTTAATTTTTTTTATTTAACAGTGATTGTTTTTTTCACACACTTACCGTCCACTACCAATAGAGGGCAGGGCTAAGCTTTTAAGATTCTTCTCATCTGCGAGTCGCAGACAGTTTTTCACAGCTGTTTCTAACAGCTCCTGGGCATTAGACATCTTCCAGTTTGGGCCGTGACAGTGAATTACAAATTTGGCAGGGATATTGTAACTCGTACCCATCACCGCTATGGAAACAATTTGAAAGCAGAGTGTTTTTTGTTTCTCTTTGTTTTAAACACTGCTGTAGTAATATCTGCCATGATCGGCCATCTTTGTTTCATCCCTCTGTGTACCATATTTTTGTTTCAAGAATTCTTTTTGCAAGTTTAAATGTTTTAAATTTAAAATTTAATATTCAAAATGTCGCTGGAAATTTAAGTGGATCTGAAGCATTTAAAGATTTAAGAATGTTTTTGAGAAGCAATGAATTCTTGAATAGAAAATTAAATATGGAATGATAATAAAACTTTGATGTTAAATACATGGCAGATATTTATAACCCATAATAACGAAAACAGTGTAACAAAATAATAAATACAGACATGTATTTAAAGAAAGAAAACCTTGTTTTTTCATTTTTGTTTCGTTTTGTTTGCTTTTAATGTTACTAAGAACAGAGGCCATTACTGCAAAAATTGGTTTTACATGTCAGATTGATTTCCAAAAATTAACCATTATTTTGTTACACAAATTTTTATTACTCTGGTTAACATTAGTATTTATAAAAAGATTTTCACTAACACTTACCTTTTCTTTTCCAGTTTTCATGGATAAAGAAAATAACTTAGAATAAATGTGATTTCCATGAAAATTAGATTTGTCAGTGAAAATCTTTTTATTCAGATTTGTAATGTTTGGTTAAAAAGTACAGAAAACAAATGTGCCATAACATATAAAAGTTAGATTTTTGTTTTTAATTTCTAAATTCTCTTATTAAGTTTTTTATATGAAAATAAAAATATATATTAAATGAAGATACAAAATAAGGTAAAAAAAATGAAGAAGAAGAAAAGAATACAAATAAAATAAAATAAAATAAAATAAAATAAAATAAAAATATAACTAACTAACTAACTAACTAACTAACTAAAACTAAATAAATAAATAAATAAAACAAGCAAACAAAACTGAATTAAAATACAATAATTTAAATTTTTTTAAAACACCTCACCACCAAGATAATTTTTAATCAAATATTTCAGTCATGGCCACACATAGTTTTTTAGTAGTATTTTTTAACCAAACATTGGTCCAAGCAGATATATTTTAATATGCATGGACTTACTTCCCACTACTAATCGGTGGAAGTGCTATCGTCTTTAGGTGTTTATCGTCAGCTAGAGACAAAATATTCTTCACGGCCTTTTCGAGTTGCTCTTGGCAACCGTCTGACCCCCACGAGGGGCTGTTGACATGAATTACAAATTTTGCAGGGAAGTTACGTCCGGGGCATATTGCAACTGAAAACACAGCAACAGCGTTCTGAGTGTGGGGTAAGAATGATGACGATGATGATGACGGTGACGGTGACGGTGATGGTGATGGTGATGGTGATAATTATAATAATAATACTAATACTGATAATAATAATAATAATAATGTGTACTACTACTACTACTAATAATAATAATAATGTGTACTACTACTACTATTATTAATAATAATAATAACAGTAACAATAATAACAACAATGTCTACTGCTACTACTACTACTACTACTAATAAAAAAAAAATAATAATAATAATAATAATCATAATCATTATCATCGTAGTAGCACCAGTAGTAATAATAAATAATTAAATAAATAAATTAAAAAACAAACACATAAACAAATAAAACCAAAATTAGAAATATTATCTAATTTATTATTATTATTATTATTCTTTCTTAAATGCAAAAACAATGTCAAAGATTGAGTAGGACATTTTCAAGACTATTATTAATATCAGCAAAGATGTCTGCAGAATGCAATCCTTACACATACATTAATTTTTCTTTTTCAAGAAAGTTGAATTAATTAAACTGATTTTAAGCTTTGTATTAATATATATCAGCAGTGATTTTAATATACACACTTAATATGCTCCATATACTTCAGGGAAATAATTCAGTTTGTTTCTGAAGACCAGCCAGTTTAGCTAATAAAATTTGACAGTAAAATAATGTTTGCTATGATTAATGCAGGATTTGTGAGGAAAAATATAGGATTGATCCTGCAACCTATCAAGTCTCATGCAAATACTTAACATGACAGTAATTTTGTTTTCTTAATGTTTATGATCACCTCAAATTTTGTATCATCATACTTTATCATTAGCAATGAATAGATGTATGAATTTTGGTTATGCATCTTGTTAATACCGATAAGTTTACTATTTTAAACATGTTATTGTTAAAAGCTTACCTTGTGCAGTGTCCATAGTTCCGTTTGTTGTTTGTAAATTGTCTATCTCTTTCTGAAATTCCTTCCCTCCAGCTTTTTGAAGTGCAGAACCTTAGAATCAAATTAAACATAAATATGTCTTGTTTAAAGGTATAAGAAAATAAAATGATTTAATACCAAAAAACTTAGCTTTAATTTAATATAAATTTAAAAAAAAAAAAAAATGATAAGAAAAAGACAGCTAGTTACATTTTCACAATGCAAAATATAAGTAAAAATAAAAAATGATTAAGTTTTATTGCAAGTAATATTTCTACTGATATTAAATTTGGAAATATTACAACTATACTTTAAGTTATATTTACAGAGGAAACAGTCCGATTTTTTTTGTTTTGTTTCTTTTTAACCTTTTGATTACCTTTAATGACTGCTACAGTGTTTACCAGTTTTGATTTTTTTCTATACTGACTAATTCAGCAAATAAAATAAACTAAATTACAACACCATCTTCAGGACATTGTATCATGAATTAACCAATCCAGTGTAATACTGTGGCCTAGTTCCAGCATAGTAAAATATTTTGTTGTCAGGTATCAAGTGAAAAAGATAATGTATATAATAATGTACATATAAACATAAATATTATGTGTAACAAAAATTAGAAAATATTTTTCAACCTTAAATTTGAACTAATATATCAGGGATATATATATATTAGTGACATAAAACAACAGAGCTTTAAGTATTATTATATACGTTATCTTTTATAATTTGTTTATTAGGAAATAGTATGAAAATAACTGAGTACAAAATAAATGAATTAATTCTGATGTTTAAGAACAGCAGTAATATAAACAATGAAAACCACAGCAGAAACAAAAACCACAATAATTAATGGTGACTCATAAATAAATGAATAATGAGTCAATAAATAAATGTAATACACTGTATGTGTGTTTTAAAACACTGACAACAGAAAGGTAATAAAAGAAAGGTAACAGAAGACACTGACCTACTTCACCACCTAAGTTAAAAGTGGAATTAGTTGGGTGGACAATAGCATCAGCAGTGACTTTTACAATATCTCCTTGTAGCACAGTCATCTGTGAACAATAAAAGTAATGTATTGTCAAATCTTATTGTATAAAAATGGTGGAATAACTTTTTAAAGTTAGAATTTGTAAGATACTAAAATGTACTAATTTGTGTTGATATTTAATGCATTGTATTTAAACAATTTACACACATATACATGTGTGTGTGTGTGTGTGTGTGTGTGTGTGTGTATGTATGTGTGTGTGCATATTAATAAAAACAAATATTCAGTTTTAATACATTGTATTTCAGTATTAAATTATGTATTCTGTTCTATCTATTTGTATTAAGTTATAAGTATATTGTATTCTTCTTGTAATAACTAATAACATTAAAATTATATACATAACTATGTTTATTAATCAAATTGTACTAATAAGTTTTTACTTTGTTTTATTGTCTAGTAAATTGAAGTCTGATATTCGATTATAACCTTTTTCTAGTGAAGTGTATAATGATGTTTAATTGCAATTTGTACCGTATTTTAGTTTGATCAGGAGTACAACAATGCTTTAAGTTACAAACCTTTTGTCCTAAAAAGAGTTTCTTTTCACCTAGAATTGTGAATCCACCAGCTGTAGTACCAAGAGATTTCAGATTAGATATATCACTGACACTGCTTACCCTCTGAAATAAATAAATAAATAAATAAATAAATAAAAACAAACAAACAAACAAACAAACAAACAAACAAACAAACAAATAAATAAACACTATAATAAATTTAGAAATAAATAAAAATGAAAAAAATATGTTAAAATAAAAACAACAGTAACAAATAATAATAATAATAATAATAATAATAATAATAATAATAATAATAATAATAATAATAACTAAATAAGTAAATTAAATATTAGAAACATGAAGTAAAACATTTTATATTATTAAATGCAAATAATATAACAACAATTAAAAAAATAAACATAAAAGAATAATAATTACATAACAGAAACAAAAACAGATTAATATATGAATTATTATGTATATGCAAAATAGGTAATAAATATATGTAAAATTATACTATTTACTTTGGACAAACCCGTTTTTGCAGCTTTGGTATCTTTTTTGTTTCTTTTCTTTGAAGCCGGTTTAGACGCACTGGGTTTGGCGTCTGGTTTCCCTTTTTTAACTGTCGCAGGTTTGGGTGATGGTGGTGCTGCTACAGGTACAACGATGTTGGGAAAACGAGAACCTTTCTTTCTTCCTATCAGTTCTGGGTGGATCTTGGGTAGCACCCCACCCGATGCAATCGTAACATGCTTTAACAACTGAAACCAAAATATAGTAATATTAATAGTAACAATAAAAATAAAAAAAATAAATTGAATAAAAACAATAAATAAATAACAACAACAACAATAATAGAAATAGCTGTAATAAAATAATATTAAAGCAGTGTCATTTATATCAGTATCACAAATAATAATAAAATAATAATTATACAAATAAATAATAATAATTTCCACAGTATGTGTATGTTTGTATATATATATATATACATATATGTATGTGTGTGTATGTATGCCTTATGTGTGTGTGTGTGTGTAATATATATATATATATATATATATATATATATATATATATATGCATATGTATATATGCATATGTATATATGTATATGTATCTATGTGTATCTATGTATGTGTGTATGTGTGTGTATAAAACTGTAAATAGTCTATATATGTGTTTACTTACTCTGTGCAGTTCCTCATCATTTGCTATTGCTAGAAGAATGTGTCTAGGTGTCACTCTTGTTTTCTTATTGTCACGTGCTGCATTTCCAGCAAGTTCAAGAATTTCAGCTAAAGAATAAATATGACTAATAATAAATATCAGTAACAGAATGCACAGTTCAAAATTAAATTTTGTTTCTTGTTTATTAAAACAACCTATTAAGTTATGAATTGAATGTTTGTGTGTATGTGTTGTGCATGCGTGAAAATATGTATTCTAGAATAAAATATTTATGCAGTTTATAATAATAATAATAATAATTAATAATAATAATAATAATAATAATATTTTTTTATAATGCATTTTGTATTCACTTTCTTTGATTAAAATATATTTTACAGTAGTAAAAATAATTCATTTTATATCTATCTATCTATGTATATATTAAAATACATAATAAACCCGGAAACAATAGGGATAAAATTAAAATGTGCATTATTATTATTATTATTACCATAACGACAAATACCATCTAAACTTCTAGTTACCACTCTTGTTATTGTCATTAATTATTGGTTATTAATTCTATTACTTTCTGTACGAGAACTTTCAAGTTTGCTAGTCGTTGTGATACGGTGTTGTCAGTTGACTTTCTTTTATATCCCATGTATCTACAAGGGTTTCCCACAACTGTGTGACCTATCTGAGTTATACGACATCGTACATTGTTTACACAGGCACGATGTGTTATATTGTTTACCGGTAAGGTACTCTATCACGGCCGCCATGTAAACCGGTGCTCCTGACCCGATGCGGAAATGATGTGTTCCGTTTCTCATGTAGCGCAGCATCCTCGCCACGGGGAAGAGAACCCCGGATCGTGCAGACCGCGACAACACCTTCTGTTTCTTCTTTCCCCCTCGTCCCGACATATTTACCTTCTGGCTGTTAGCGTCGTGTTATATACTCCTGTTCGTTACGTCGTTCCTACAGGCAGAAACAGACACACGGGCGAGTCCACTTCCACAGTCGCTGTTTCGTTTATCTGACCTACTCCCACTGGTCGATTTGTTTAGCGGAACTAACAGTGTTCCTTTTTTTAAATCGAAATTACATTCTGTGAGCGTTGATGTCTCCTTTTATCTCTGTCCGTTCACTTTAGATCAGTGATATTTTAAAATGTAAAATATGAAATTTAGTTAAGTTGTTTGGGGAGGAAAAAGAGAAAGCTAAGGCAATCTTTTTTTTTGTGTGTGTTTTTGTCACAAGTTTCGACTTGTGGTGTAGGGGAGCTAACTCTCGAATTACACAACGTTGAGAAATGTAATGCTTTTGTGACGTTCAATATTACGCAATAAATCCGATCTTGATTATCTTGGTAAATAATAATAATAATAATAATAAGAAGAAGAAGAAGAAGAAGAAGAAGAAGAAGAAGAAGAAGAAGATGAAGAATATTAAAATTAATATTTCTAATATGGATGATTTTCTTCATTAATTTTTTTCATACGTATAATAAAAATTTCTAATTTAATTACAAACGTGGACACACACACATATTTAAAATACAGGTAATTTGTCTTTAATAATTATTACTATTATTTGTTTACAATAATCTACATTTGTATTTATTTTGTAATATTAATTAACTATTTATTGTAATTTTAAACAGTATTAACATTGTCTATTAAATGTTATATTCTATGATTAAAAATTTGTAGTACATTGTATATTAAATATTAATTTTTATTTTATTGTTGCAAAATCTATTTTTTAAAATAAATTGTGTTATGATGTCGAATTTTAGAAATGAAGTTGAAAACAACTGCATTGGTTTTAATACAATGTTTAATACTATTTTAAACTGCTTATTTGATACTAGTTTAATAAAATTATAAGATATTAACTGCATTATCAGTTATACAATAGCAAGTGTTCTGCAAGTATTTTTCTTCATACCAAATTAATCATAATATTAAAAATTCTACAGAGATCATTTATTGTCTCGTTCATTATCATTATCATCATCACCATCATCATCAGCGGCAGCATCTTTGGTAATTATTCTTCTTCTTTATTTTTATTTTAATTTTTTAAAAACTCTCTCTCTCTCTCTCTCTCTCTCTCTCTCTCTCTCTCTCTCTCTCTCTCTCTCTCTCTCAAATAGCAAAACCAAACCAAAATTACAACAATAAATACATAAATAAATAAATATTCTACATACAAACAAACAAAACATAACATAAAATTCATATTAAACCGCATCGGACTAATTATGGATCTTATCTTCAAAACGTACGTCTGAACATCATTTGAAATAAAAAAATAAATGTGGGCCACCAATACCGTGACCACCTGCCAACATTCGCAGTTAATTTCCCGCCATAACGTGATGCCGCGTCACACATTTTTATCACTGTTTGATTATATTGATTAAAATAAACAAGAAGAAAAGAAAACCGTGTAGAATAAGACAAGTATGCCACTAGCACAGCTAATACCTAATTAGCTATATAACTGAGTAATATACAAGAATTTTAAAATAACTATACTCGAGTTCGTCGATAACGTATTACTTATAACTAGGTTTTTCGGCTGGAGCAGACGTGAACATTAGTTGGAAGACAAAAGGCAGTGATGGCAGTCAGTCATTTTATTGTCACGAAGAAAAGAAGAACAATAACAAAGGGATAAGAAAGAAAAATACAACAGCGAAAATAAACTAAAAGATAATTTTGTTTGTGTCACCGTCTCGTAGAATGGATCGTGTTCGGGAATGTTCGGATTTGTCGCTCGACTCTTGTCGGGGCGAGCGTCTCAACACCTTCTCGAGCGCGTCTCCAGCAAGCTTCACAGAATTCAGCTCGAAGAAATTCTCTTTCGCAAACAAAGACTCCCCGACGCAAAGCGTCTACATCGACGACGGCGCGTGCTCCGACGACGACGTATTCGTGCCCAGGAATTCACATCGTCATGTCAACACCGTTAAAGACGAGACGAAGCCGTCGAATTACCTGTGGCTGGCTGTGTGTACTCTGATTTTCTTCAACCCCTTGACAGGATTAATTACCGTGTTGATTGCAAGTAAGGGTCTAATATAATTTTATTTTATTTTATTTTATTTTAGTTAATTATTATATTTTATATATATAGGCTATATGCGATATTTTCATATGCGTATCTTGGCTACGTAAAATTTAATAATGAATCTTTAATTAAAAACAAAAATAATTAAAGTATAGTTATTGTTAAATATATTTGGCTGTCATCCAGGGATATTTTATAGATATCTGTATAATATTATATAAAATAATTGACTGAATTATTTATCGATAACATTTATTGAAGGATTAGGAATATTGTGTTTCGTGTCGTATATGCCATGGGAAATCTTATTAAATAATAAAAATAATAATAGTAATAATACAATCTTAAACAGATTTATCAGATTTAATAATTGTAAATTTCCATTTGTTATACTAATAATATTTCCTTTAATTAACTAATTTTGACTATTTTGTGTTTTAATTTAATTATTTTATTCTGTTTTATTATTTATTTATTTACTTACTTAGTTACTGACTTATTAATAATAATTATTATTATAATGCTTTTTTTTATGCATTTCTGTGTCTTTTAAATAGTCAGTAGTTTAAATCAAACAGAGAAATCGTTGGAGTTCCAATTATTGATGTTAATAATAATAGTTATAAAAATAATAAATTTAGCACGGGTGGGGTTCGAACCCACGCGGACATACATCCATTGGAACTTAAGTCCAACGCCTTAACCACTCGGCCACCGTGCTGTTATTTCGTTTTGTTAATTCGCACAACTGAATTTTAAACAAACTATAAAGTAAATTATTATACACTTTTAACAAATTATTTGAAAAGCCAGAATTAACAATCGCAGTTCATTTTTTTCAGTATAAATAATATTAAATTAAATTCTTGCCTTTCGATTGTTATTCTTATTATTTATTCAGAATTCATCAATAAAGAAAAATAAAATGTTTAGCACGGGTGGGGTTCGAACCCACGCGGACATACATCCATTGGAACTTAAGTCCAACGCCTTAACCACTCGGCCACCGTGCTGTTATTTCGTTTCGTTAATTCGCACAACTGAATTTTAAACAAACTATAAAGTAAATTATTATACACTTTTGACAAATTATTTGAAAAGCCAGAATTAAGACTCTGACTGTTACAATCGCAGTTCATTTTTTTCAGTATAAATAATATTAAATTAAATTCTTGCCTTTCCATTGTTATTCGTATTATTTATTCAGAATTCATCAATTAAGAAAAATAAAATGTTTAGCACGACTGGGGGTCGAACGAATAATAAATAGAAGCAGCAGTAACATTGACAATAATTCAAACATAATTCATTGTTTATAAAATAATTAACTGCAAATGAAGTGAGAAACAAGAATAATAAATAAAACCAAACAAAAATATTTAGCACGGGTGGGGTTCGAACCCACGCGGACATACATCCATTGGAACTTAAGTCCAACGCCTTAACCACTCGGCCACCGTGCTGATATAAACTTACATTATGATACTCAACTGACTGTCATCTGAGCACTTTTCAACTATTGTTAATAATAATAATAATAATAATAATAATAATAATAATAATAATAATAATAATAATAATGATGATAATAATAATAATAATAATGTTTAATTTGTAATTAGTGAATGAAGGTAAATAAATAAAATATTTCAGTTTACAATACGGCGTAGAAGGGTGGTTTAAATAAAGAGCATCTCAATGGAGGTTTTTTTAAGACTGAATAGAGACACAGGATATAAATGTGATTTGACAAATCAGTGGTGGGGTTCTGGCTTGAACGGAACACAGGTCTAAAAAAGCATCAACAGGGATTCATCCTGTGACCTATCACGCAACACACTAGCGCTGACAGATGTGTCTCTCGCCCACATAATTCTCTTTTTTCTTTATCTCATCACTAGTCGTCATCATCTTTATTTCCAACATTATCTTTATTACATACAATAATGTCCTTCTTTGTCATCATCGTCATCACCAATAACAATCATTATAATCATCTTTATCTCTAACATTATCTTTCTTATTATAATCATCATATTCTTTTATCGTCAACATCATAAATATTTTTTTTTATTCTTTATCAGCGTTAGCATAGTCATCATTATTATTACATTCATCGCCTTTTATCATCATCTTCTTAATATCAGAATGAAATGTTCAGTATGTAACAGTAATTTTTGTTTTGAAAAGAAACACAGACTTAAACGACATTTCGCTTTTCTTTCTATTCCCAGCTCCCTGACACAATTATTGTTTTTTTTTTTTTTTTTTTATTTCATTTTTCGTTTTTTTAAAGTTAAATTCATTAAGCGAAAAATTAACTTTGCCTTCTGACAAACCGAAAACTGAAGAGATGCACTTTTGTTTCGGTTTATCTTTGTTCGCGCAAACATTTTCATGCAGTGTTAGCTTTCTGCTTGCCACGAGCGATGCTGTCAAATGTCAGTTGTTGCCAAGTGCAGCTAACAAGAAGCCAATGGATCGGAGGACAAACAACTTTTTAATTTGTAATTTTATTTTCCACATTTGTCGTTTGACTTGAGGTAATTAACTGTTAATAATATTTGACTATTTTTGAAGCTGTAAGCTTATTGATTTAATGTTATGAAAAGTGCACGGTCTGTGAAAACTGAAATAGTTCTGTTTAATGATAGGTGGGTTTTTTTTTTTTCTGTGTAATTTACTGTTTTCAGAATGCTTCAGGGAGAAGCAAATTCCTTTGATAATTGCATTAAAATTTTACAGTGAAATGTAAAAATAAACATTTAAATAAATTAGTATCTTTTACTTAACTTCTCATGCAAGATATGTGGATGTGAAACAGCAACTGATTTTTATTTTATGGTTTTTTTATATATCTTTTTTGTCTTGTTTTTCTTAAAAACACAGTTAATTTAATTTTCTTATTCTTGTTGTCTTGACAAACATAATTTCTTTCTCCTTCACTTGTTTTATTTGTGATTTAAGACAGATATGATGAGAATAAAATATAATAACAAAAGATTACATGAGAAAAAGGTTAAAAGCATATAAATATATTAAATATATTTCATTTCTGATCCGTAGCCAGGGACGGTATTTATTCTCATAAAATAACAGCACGGTGGCCGAGTGGTTAAGGCGTTGGACTTAAGTTCCAATGGATGTATGTCCGCGTGGGTTCGAACCCCACCCGTGCTAATCTACTTTTTATCCCTTTGAATGTTTCATTTTTTCGTGAGATTACTAATAACAAAGTATGACAATAAAGTAAAACATAATTTTTACATACTGTAACGTCAAACAAATACATGTTATCGTGTTTAATAAGGATTTCATTATATTGTTATAAGTTCCAATTCCTTCGCTCTCGCTTCACTCACAGTTAAATGTTTTATCTACAATAAATTGCATTGTTATTACTGACATTGTTGTTGTCGCTGCTGCTTCCTATTATCAGTCACCAAGCAGCTACCGTCATCATCATTATTAAATATTTTGTTTGTTGGTTGGTTGTTGGTTGATTGTTTGGTTCATTTATTAAGTGTTTATGCTTCTATAAAGGGGATAATGTCACAACAAATGAAAATAGGTCAGCGTCCATGCTTCCTTACGAGGTGTCTGTTTATTGACATATTTTATTATTAGCCAAGAGTGGTTGCAAGTAACATTAAAAGAAAATGGACACATACGCTGTTTGTTCGAAGCACATTTTAAACAGTTATTCATTAATTTCATTTTAGTTCAGTAAATCTGGAATTAACTCTGGATTTGCTGGAATCTTAATCGATCAGGAAATTGTGTTGAAATTAACTGAATGTAATTACTGTTTGCTATGACGTCGTTCGGCTATCTTCATAAATAGAAAATCAGAACAACGATGATGGGTTTTGGGGTTGATTAAAATATGATTATAATTTTCTTTTCTTAAAACGTAATTAGAATTAATTTTAGAATTAACATCACGTTGAATTTTTTGAAAACGTTAATTTAATTGATAATGTTTTATTTTTCTACTTATTATTATTATTATTATTATTATTATTATTATTATTATTATTATTATTATTATTATTATTATTTTTATTATTATTATTATTATTATTATTATTATTATTATTATTATTATTAATTATTTAATAATGATTATGGTGATGGTAGTTTCTCATTACTAATAACAAAAAAAAAAAAAATAGAAGCAGCAATAACAATGACAATAATTGCAACATAATTCATTGTTTATAAAATGAAATGAGAAACAAGAATAATAAATAAAACCAAACAAAAAGATTTAGCACGGGTGGGGTTCGAACCCACGCGGACATACATCCATTGGAACTTAAGTCCAACGCCTTAACCACTCGGCCACCGTGCTGTTATATGATTTTGTTAAAGAGCATAGCTGAAATTTAAACCAACTAAAACATAAATTATATTAAAATTATAAATTATCACAGAACAGTGTGTGTGTGTGTGTGTGTGTGTGTGTGTGTGTGTGTGTGTGTGTGTTTAGTAGTAATAGCAAAAGTAATAGCAGTAGTAACAGAGGTTGTAGTAGTTTCATTTTGTAGAAGAGGATCCACACGTACACACACACACACACACACACACACACACACACACACACTCACTAACACACGAACACACACATACATACACCCGTAACCAGTATGTGTAATTATATAATATATTATAAGGAAAATTGTATTAAAAGTGACAAGTCAAGGAAAGAAACCTTACACGAACATCTTTGAGTCTTGCAAGAAGCCAGTTTCACTGATACATTTCTGTAAATGGAGCCAGTCACTGACAGCCACATTAAAGTAATACTAGAAAAATCGTTAATATAATTATTATTACGTAGTTATTACTGAATGTGACAGACAGGCTTTACAGAACACGAGGGTTAGTTTTTGCTGAACATGATCGTTTTTTTTTTCTCAGTATGACAAAAGGATATACATTGTATTTTGTAATCTTGTATTATTGTTCTTTTAACTGTAAATATATGTGTGTGTGTTATGTATATTATGTTTTCAGTTATATCTTTCAGAAATATATACTTAGAAAAGGACATACACATACATACAGAGGCATATACTAACATACACTTCTTCTTAAAACCAAAAAAAAAAAAAAAAAAAAAAAAAAAAAAATGAATAAGTACAAAAATGTATCTGAATATATCCTGTCATATTATTATTTTTCAGTTCAGATAGACAAGGAACACAAGAAGAAGAATTCAGAAAGAGCAAGGAATCTCGGGAAGGCTGTACGAATCATCTGTATCCTGTCCATCGCCACCACCATTTGCGTCATGATCGTAATCTCTGCAAAGTACTCGTCCTATCCTAGCGACTAGAGAGATGACGTCTCGCTGTCCTAGTCCACTCCACTGCAAAGTACTCGTCCTATCCTAGCGACTAGACAGATGACGTCTCGCTGTCCTAGTCCATTCCACTGCTCAGTGAATTGTCACGTACACCGATCATTTCTCTGTTCATTAATAACACATTTAAAACATTTCCAAAATTTACATAATCTTTATACTTGTATTATGTTAAAAGACAAATGAAAACTTGGATTTTTGCACACCAAATATAAAACTTTGTTAACGCTCGCCATCTCTGCTGAGCGATCATACCAACTGTGTGTCTCTGTGCTTTGATAATAAACTGGAATTTGCTCCTAATTACACAGTCTCTACCACAGTAAAACGAGGCTTGGGATTTGTATGGTAAGCTTAGAGCCTCGATGACGCTCGCGATCGCTTTTGGAATAGCTTTGTTTTTGGCTTTCTTCTTTTGTGTCTTTGGTAACAGTAAAATTTCTCTGAAATATTTCATGTCTGCACTGTATTTGTCCAATGCAGGTGAACTAACGATTGGAGGCTTGATGTTTGTACAGCAGATGTTGAGTCTCAGATCCATATTTAATGGGTTTTTTCAACTGAGCACTGATCGCTTCATCCTTCTCTATGCTTTGATAATAAATTTCATTAAAAAAAGAAAAAAAGGACAATCGTTCATGTCTGCCTATTGTTCTTCTATTTCAGGTAAACTATAACGCAAGTGGTTTTTTTTTAGTTATCAGTTAAATACTTGATACTGATTGTTTCAGCTGTCGCTAAAATTTTACAATACGGTTGAGGATCTCTTACCCGAAATTTGTTTTGAACAGCAGAAATAGAAATATCTAACATTTTCGGATTGTTTTGCATACACAAACTTTATTCTGAGCAAAAAATTATTTAAATAATAATGATGATGATAATAATAACAAATGATGCAGGCTATTTTTATATGAAAATTTAAATGGAAGTAGACCCTGTTCTCATGTTATCTTCTCATATTCCAAAAGCGGAAACACGTTCTGCACCATTCATTTCGAATAAAGGATTTTCGACCTGTATTCTGTGCACGTTCTGTAATCTTTCAGAACAGACTTGTGAATGTTGGATTTACCAAGTTAACGTTCATTAACCCTCACCTATTTGCGAAACATTTAGTTACTGCTTTCGGTTGTTCGCGTTGATGAATTCTAAATAAATAATATGAAGAGTAATCGAAAGGAGAGCCCTTAAAATTACATTAATTATAATAAAAAAATGAACCTACAGTCCAAATATTTTGTCAAAAAAAGTAGAAAAAAACCCAAACAACTGGAAAGTTTATGTGTTAAGAAAGTTATTGTATATGTGCGTGCATGCGTGTGTGTGTGTGTTACAAAGATGTAATTAGGACATAGAAATATAGAAAAATCTTTAAAAGACTGAGGAGTTGCAACCTTGGAAATTATTATTATTATTTCTATCGATAGTTTTAAGTTTATATTCAATAATACTGAACAAAAGTTAATGTGCGAATGAACTAGCATATAAATTTCTAAATATATCTAATAATGAAAACTAAAAATATTTAGTACGGGTGGGGTTCGAACCCACGCGGACATACATCCATTGGAACTTAAGTCCAACGCCTTAACCACTCGGCCACCGTGCTGTTATTGTGTTTCATTAATTAGCACAGTTGATTTTTAAACAAACTATAAATAAATTATTAAGATTATAAAATAATAAATCATCTCTTAACTATAATTGCTTCATGCACAGTCTATGGTTGGAAATTTAAAACATTCATATTTACCACAAAATTTGTATGAAAATTTAGCATTCTTCTCCTCCACATAACCAAATGCTCATCTATATCGCTGAGGTGCTCTGAATAATAAATTATAATAAATACTATGATGACGAAAGCTGTAATGTAATAACGTATAATGGTGATATGGATAAGCTCTTGTCATGGCTGATCCTGGTTTCTCAAAACAGGAATTATCTCTAAGACGCATATAAATAGAAACATAACGAGCTACATAAATTAAATTTGTATGCTTCAGAATATTTTATTTGTACTTTTCTCGCATCAGATGCTGATCGATAATAAACTGGATACAAGATCATTGTTATTACCCCATTTACCAATATACATTATAATAAAAGATTCGCTATTTATATATATTTTTTATTATTCATTTATCTATATTTTCTGTGTATTTTAATCATCCACTTAGTCATTGGGTTAGAGAGTTGGTAAATTTCTTTGTCTTACTTTCGTTTTTTTACTTATATTGTACAAATCTGTTATATTTTCAATGCTTTTGTTTGTTTTGTTTTTTTGGTTTCTTCCGTGTCACGTTTCAAACAACAGCTCTTCCTCTATTTCTACACGGATCACTATAAAAATTTAAATATACATTGCATTTAATATCCGAACCTTACACATCAAACCTTTTGTTATCTAAGATTATTTAATAAATTGAAGAAGCTATGAAATGATCAATACTTTTAAATGTTTTTAAATGTATTATACAGATAAGCCTCCAGAGACACATACCTGCATATACAGGTGTATAAAATAGGTCTAGCCTCTCCAGCCAGCATCTTAAAGACCTCATTTAAATCGTGTTAAATTATTTAGGGATTGTCCACACTTGCAATAAGCGGCTAGGGTTTCGTCCTTCATTCGTATATAATAAATATATAAAATAAACACATTTTAAAATTTAAAACAGGAAAAGAAATAATGAAAGAAATTTTTAAAAATTAATGTTTATTGACTTCAACGGTTTAATCCAGACGACAGATTACGCTAATAAATTCAGTCGTGTTTACAGATCACGGCGATACCGTATATTACGTAATAAACGTTGCAGCTCTCGAGTGTCACTGCGTTACTTCGCACCAGGAAAACTGTGACACTTCGTGTACAGCAGAAAGTTTCAATAAGTAATTTACTAACAGTTTTTCCTGACGTGTAAAGCCTTCCTGGTATTTTGTTATATTCACTTACATTGACAGCTGTGATTCATTAAACTGCTGATATTGATGACACGTAGACAAATGATCAGTGAAATTTGTAGAGAGGGATAATTAAATAATAAACGAATGAATGAGAGAGAGAGAGAGAGAGAGAGAGAGAGAGAGAGAGAGAGAGAGAGAGAGAGAGAGAGAGAGAGAGAGAGAGAGAGAGAGAGAGAGAGAATACAATCAGTATTGATATCAATATATTTTGTGTACTTCTGTTTCTATACCAATCTTTTTTAATCAGTTTGCCGGTTCCTCTCCGACTATCTGTCTGTCTGTCTGTCTCCATCTACAGAGCTTCTTTTTTTCTCTTGGATTTTCTCTGCGTAAGTGTTTCCCAAACAAGATATCATTACACGATGGTAATTTACATAATGATGTCAACAAAGAATGATATCAATGTATATAATGTACTGCAGTGTGTATAGTATTTCATCTGTTTGTTTTGTAATAATACTTTGTATTATTAAATTATTTACATATTTTGCACGCTACTCAACCAGTTTAAATAAAATGAACGCAATTATTTTATTTCTTGTTTGAGATATAAACAAACGCTTGAAAATAAAACAATAGTTTATAATTTTACTCTTGTATTTCTGGAACAACAACAACAACTATAATTTACTTGTGATAAAGGTGACGATAATAATAATAATAATAACAACAACAACAACAACAACAACAACAACAACAACAACAGCAATAATAACAATAAGAATAACAGTAATAATAACAATAATAACTTCAACACAACAACTACTACTACTTCTACTAATAATAATAAATGATGATTATTACAAAAAAAAAAAAAAAAAAAAATTCTGAGTTTATACATATTGTTTTTATGTGAATTTTAAATTTTAGATCAACACGTTATTGTTATTATTACCATTGTTACTACTATTATTACTGCTGCTGCTGCCGCAACTACAACTACTACTACTACTAGTACTATTATTTCAACTTTCACAAGCTGTTGCAGTTTAGATCTCTCACTGAATTATGATTTGAACACCTGCCACTCTGTGGTTCAAATTTCACAGACAAACAGTCGAACGGACAATCCTTTGATGTCTGCCCTCGCCGACACTGTAAATTCTTTTCCTGGTGTCTGTCGGAATGCTGCCCATGCCTGTCTTCGTAAAATAAAACAATTGTTTCCCATTGACTGGTCGTGGTTAATCGGTCATGTCTGAAAGCCGCCATCTTTGTTTCTGGCAAACAGAATATTTGCTGACGTGTTTTCGTCACCATTCCTTTTGAGAAAAAAATAAATTTGAAAAAAAGTCAGGGTAACATGGAGACTCCACAGAAAACTGGGCTCAAGAATGTTGTAGGTGGAAATCATTGCAAAAAAAAAAAAAAAAAAAAAAAAAAATAATAATAATAATAATAAATAAAAAATAAATAAATAAATAATATAAAAAATACGTGTAGGCTGCTGTAGAATAAATATAACCGTGTGTAAGTTCTGGCGTAATTTTATAATTACACATACATGCATTAAAATAGATATTCTACCTTAACACATATACACTTTAAATATACATATAGATACATAGAGATATAAATGCATTTCTATATATGTACTTAAAGCCATTCATATATACATCCAAACACTTATGCAAACATACGTACATACGTCAAAAAGCAATAAAATATATCTGTACTGTATACAATAAAATATTATTTTTGAATAATAATAATAATAATAATAATAATAATAACAGAATTGGTAATAAATAGTAATGATGTCGAGAACTATATTCTAAAATGAAAAAGTAACTATATTTAAAAAATGAAATAAAACCTATAAGCAGCATAACTGAATAAATTTTCAGAGAAGCAATGCGAAAAACTCTACACAAGTTGAGTCCACGCTGAACATTAAACATTAAATCCATCAGTTGCGTCCCCTTTGTGTTTGCTTTCTGGCCGCAAGATGGCAGTGGTACATTCCGTATTCAGACAGCGATAGGATGTTGATTTTATTTCTGCTGGTAGATGTGAAATCGCGTGTCACAGCGAGAACATTTTATACACCTACGGATTTTGCACGATAGCCTCATTTCGGATTTATTCTCTAAATGAACTACAGCACTGTGGAATCAACTGGGACACGATTCCAAGTAACGCTTGGTCTGTTTTTAACGACACGCTATAGACACCTGCGAGAGATTTCACACGGTATTTACGGGCCAGTGAACTCCATGCAGCTTCGTTTGTTTGTGGGACTTTTATAGAGAAGAAGTTGGGGTCAGGAGATAGCGGTGATGACCACACATTCGAATTAATCGCCTACGTTATTTTTCTTTCGTTTTGCCTCACTAGTTGTGTTGCTTATTATTCGGGGTAGGTAAAGCAGGATTGGTCGGTTGACGTATTTTTTTACCTGGTGTGTTTCATCGTTTTTCTGTTCTTTACCTTGTTAACGTGGAACTGACGTGTTTACATTTCGCTGTATTCGAAAATTCACTCCGTCGTTTTCAACGACTGTTTTATTGGAGGAGCGAATTTAAAGTTAACAAGCGAGAGAAACGAGAGGAAATAAAAGTGAAAATAACGTACATTATTCTTGAGTGAAAAGTGGAGATAGAGTAAGTAATCGATTTCGCTGTGGATTCTTTTCTTTTTCTTTGTATTTATTTGTGTACTGTTAAGAAACGACTCCAGTGTAGTCAGTTATTTATTACATGTACTATAAAATGTGCTAATATAGGATTACGTCGCTGTATTATTATCGTACTTAAAACCATTGCATCATTTGAACGAAAAAATACTTTAAAAACAACAACAATAAAAAAAACAAATAACTGCCATGGCGGAGGCGAGGAGGTGTACATTCTCCCCTGTGTAGGGCAGAAATGGGAGCGGGTGCTTCCATACAGATAGTGATGGTGGGACTGGACAAAACAGGGAAACGACGATCTTGTATCGTCTGAAATTCAACCAGTACTTGGAAGCCGAACCTACGGTCGGTTTCAACTGCGAAAAAATCGAAGGGACCGAGGGGAACGCGAGGGGTGTGACGTTCACGATATGGGATTTAGGGGGTCGGGACAATATGAGGCCCCTGTGGAAGCCCTACCTCCGGTCCGCGCAGGGGATTTTGTTTGTGGTGGACAGCAGTGACAGGGAAAGAATGGACGAGGCGAAATGTGAACTGAATAAATTCGTAAAGTCTCAAAATTCGCAAGGTTTACCTTGTTTAGTGATTGCTAATAAACAGGACTTGCCCGAGGCCATGGACGTGTCAGAAATAGAAAAAATGTTGGGCATTAGTGATTTATCGCGGTCAGGACCCGTGCAGTTAGCCCCTGCGTGTGCGGTAACGGGGAAGGGCTTTCTGAAGCAATGGACACTATGTTTGAAATGGTGAAAAAATGGAAGAAGGGAAAGTCAGGCAGAATAGCAAGGTGATTAAAACAAAAATAAAAAAAAATAAAGGGAAAAAAAAAAGAAATGTGTTCAGGTTAAAACTTCATATCAATATTGACCACAAGTTTACCATATCAGTTGAAACAGACGTTAAAAGGACATAAAGGAACGGCCACGATGTTTCTCTGTTATATTTACATTTAGCAAGATGAGCAGCATTGATTCATAGAGAGAAAAAAAAAACGATGTCATACAGGCTCAGTAAGTCAGTTCGTGCATAGATTGTGATGAAACACTTTGTCAACAGATAACTGTTTTAAAACTCTGCGAAAAAAATATTTATAAGAAATAATATATTTATCAGAATGTGATACATATATAAATATATATATATATATATAATTTTTTTTCTCTCTCTCTGAAAAACAAAGAGGAAGCAATGATAAATATGCATTATACAACGAAGATGGATTAACCTGGATTAGTACCGAAGGATGACACGGATTGATCTGGATTAATTACAACGAAACGAGTGGACGAAAACTCCCAGTGGATTAATGTTCGAGCGGCTTGCTTCTGATCACTTAATGCTCTCTGATGTGAATCGGACGTGCACAGTTGCAATATAAAACGTTGTCAGGAATATATATACATTACTTATTGATGTGAGCTAATAAGTAGATTACACGCACCAGTAATCTACTAAAGTAGATCAGCTCTCGTCCGGTTGTTAATGATCGGCAGTGTGTCGTGTGAATGTGTGCATTCAGCGAACCGTTCAGCTGAGACGAGTCGAAGCTTTAATTCAGAGCCGCTGTTCAATGTCTTTCACGTAACGACGCGTTCTGAAAATTATTATTTTCTACCATTCCACATAGCTCTTGTTATGAAATGGCATGGTGGCAGAATACGTTGACTCCAGTAGCATAATCGTAACCAATGACAGTATACTGTATATGTATGTATGTATGTATGTATGTGTGTACATACGTTATATAAATATTCACGTTGACGTAATATCTACTTAACTATTTTGTGACATACATACATATATATATACATACATACATACGTAATGATACATATATGATAAACATACGTACGTGTTAACTGTGGTTATAAAGTGCGCATGTGTGAATATATATATATATATATATATCTGTATCTCTTCGTATTTACTTACGTGTGTTTGTTAGTCTACACAGGTATATATTACGTATAAACAAGACGCGTCTGGCAAAACGTGATCTAACTCGAAAAGCTTTGCTTAACTTCAAATAAACATCAACGTTATCTGAACCCGCGCGCGCCTCTCAGTGTTTTATATATATAGATGTTTATCCTCCGTTAAAGAGTTTTCAGTTTCTAAACAGCGCGCCGAGCTAATAGCTGAACTGGCTTATTTTGGAAACAACAAAATCCAAACACTGGAGTTATTGTATTTTGTCATTTCAAGGCAGCACAAGACTCATGATATTATTTACATTGTACTAATCATTGCTGTGTATGTTAATCGATTTAAGAAAAAAAAAAAAAAAAAAAAAAAAAAAAAAAAAAATCATTATAATCTGACGTGTAATGTAGGGTAGGTAAGTATTTATAAAATATATAGGATTTCAGATATCAATAACATATCGACATTAAGATAATATTGCACAATGGATATATATATATATATATATATATAATTAAAATATATCTGACTAAAGATAAGACTTTAAGTAAGTAAAATGTACCGATAACATGATTTTGTGGTTCTTAAATTCAAGTACAGTTTAACGAATTGCATATCATGGGGTTGGGACATATAAGTAAATATTTAAGTGTAGAGGTTTAAGTAATTAAAATAACGACCTTTGTCAGGTTGGTTATTGATCTGAGTTACTGTCATAGAGTAAATAAGTAATTTAATCTACTGCAATAAACGGACGATTAGAATGAAAAATACTGGATTATAATTCAAATCACACTTTAAAACATATAAAAAAAAATGAAACATTGTTTTTCGTTTACACATTATCAGTGTATTTATAAATTGTATTGCTCTGTAAACATATCATATATTAACGATATCGTATGATTACATACACTTTTTTTTTAACTATTTGTTATCAGTTACAATATAATGAAAATCCAGTTAAATCAGAATCAATTTAGTATTATTATTTTGATTATTATTATTATTCAGAAATATAACAATTTGATCATAACGAAAGGAAAAGAGATTTAATTATTAATTATTTTATTTTATTTAATCATGTAGTAAAAATAATAATAATAATAATAATAATAATAATAATAATAATAATAATAATAATAATAATCGTAGTTAGATGATTCTGAAATAATTTAAAAGGTAATTTCACTAACGAAACGTTCATACGTTGATTTTAATTCCACAATTCGTGATGTGCGCGCGCACAGTCCATATTGGGTCATTTGTAATAATTACTATAAGAAATCCTTAGGTTTAATTAAAAAATGCTAAACCATTCTTTTGATGAAAAACACAATTACTATGATTTAAATATAGTAATTAATACACCATGCACTGATTCATAAAAATTGAAATTTTTAAATGTTACAGATTTACACTTTATTATTTTCTCTATTTTTTTAAATTTTTTTTACTAGACCTAAGTAAACATTTTTTTTTTTTTACAACTATTAATAGCAACCACACGTGTATCTGATAGTCATCTACGTCATAGTTATTGTCACAAGCGGCATCAGACAGAAATGTTTTGACAAACCGTCACCTAACGGTATCTAAATTCCTTTGTCATTTACACATTATATTATTGCGTGGTTGCCATGCGACCTGGATGTTTGACTAATGTATGTATTCAACGCAGTGATAATGACATTCCAATTATTGCTGTTGATTGGTGTTACCTTCCGACTTGTGTTTCATGTTTATTGTTCGGAATACTCAATGAATAAATGTTATAACTTATTAAATGTTTAGTTGTTTTATTTATTAATACATTTGATTAGCCGTTTCAGTAAAACAACTAGAACGAAAGAGAACACAGGAACAGTGAATGAAATCAATGAAAAGTGTATTTAAAATGAAGCTTGTATCGTCACACAGGTGGTCATTATTTCGACATTTTTACACCTGTTGGTTTCATTTAAGATAATAATATTATTTACTTAAAACTTCGAGTTGTCTTCGAAATGGTCTCATTTCTCGGCTGTGTACAAATTAGTATAATAGCGAAGAGACTGACTGAATATTTGAGTTAACTTCATTTAGCATGGTGGCCATGTTGTATCCTTTTTTCTTTTCTTTTTTTTTATTTCTTTTTTGTTATGTCACAATCTGTTAATAGTCCCACATTAGTGTCGTTATCATTATCGTTACCGTTATCACCATCTCGTCATCAACATCATCATCACTATTAATAACGTTTATACAAAAGAGTATAATCACTCAGTGTTTGCTGAATTGTCACAGTTTATTCAGTAAAATAATTATAATAATTCATCTTGCGGCTATAACTTTGGTTGTTCGGTTCCTCACTTTCTCATAGATCATTTTGTTGAAAAGATAGATGCTACACACTAGACAACTTGAAAGGTTTTACTGACTAAGGCATAATATGAGCTATTACTTGTACAGCTATTTCTAATCGCAGTTTATCATACACTTACTAATTTACACTAATGGCGCCAGAGCGTATCAGACGTGGACCTCTATAGTATTAAAAAATATTTTTCTTCTTTTTAACCTGCATTATCATTATTAATATATATTTTTTGTTTTTTTGTTTTTGTGTTTTTAAATTTTTGTTCTGCTTGAGCAGACGACCAAACTTTTCTAAGCGTTGGAAGAAGACTCTTTTTATTAGACATTTGTTGTAAAAACGTACAGCGTCAGGACATTAGAGAGAGATGGTTTTTACAAATCTTACCGTGTGGTGTCGCCTTTAATACGAATCCATTAAGGACTCCGAAGTCAGGCTGGCTGTCTCAACGATTTCTGTAGTCAGCTGTGATACGCGGTCGTGAAAACTCGGCCCAGTTTCCGATAAAAATCGATATCTTGCACGATACAGCTCGATTGAGTTGTGATGTAAGCCGGAAGGTTCTGGGCCCCCCCGGTCATTTAATTATATTTTCTCAGTATTCATTTTCACTGGCGCTTTGCTTCAATAAATAAATAAATAAATAAATACATGTCTTTCCAGTCATTAATTTTTTATGTGTTATATATTATTACTGTGGTCATAGAAAAGAGATCGGAAAACCACTGAGCTTTTTGTTACTCCCATTTTTTTTTTTTTTTTTTTTTTTTTTTACACCAGGACGTATGTGTGTCGATATCTGGGATTGAATGTCGTCAAGAATGCGGATCTTTTTATATATTTATATTTATATATGTAAGTAATCACTGAAAATAGATATCAAGGAGTAACGTATATCCTTTTTACAATGAATTTATAGTCACTGTATTGTTTATACGTGTCCACTATTTTACTTCTATTGCTACTACTACTACTACTTCCCACTGTTACTTCTGATACTATTAGATGTAGTAGGAGAGTAACAACAACAACAACAACAACAACAACAGCAGCAGCAGCAACAACAACAACAACAACAACAACAACAACAACAACAACAATAATAATAATAATAATAATAATCTGTATCAGCTGCTCAAAGAGATCATATTGAAGAACCCGAGGCTACCACTTTCTGTTTTATTTATTTTAGTGTCTTGTTTGACGTTTTGTCATCTGATACTATCCACACCATGATGTAGTCTCTCACAGACAAACCTACAGGGTAATTCAGGTTCTCACTTTCGAAGGGCGGGAAATACGAAAACATTTGAATTTTACTGTGTGTGTTTATATAAAAATCCGAAATGTGTTTGGTTATTTTCGTATAGAAATATTATTCTAAGTGGGTTTTTTTTTTTTTTTTTTTTTATTTTTGTTTATATCTCCTTTTAGCTTCATTAGCGGATTTATAAGGTTAGTAATATTTAAAACAATAAAATGAATAATAATAATAATAATAATAATAATAATAATAATAATAATAATAACTGGTCTGAGATCTTTTATTGATCACCTCTGATCTCCTATGGCTTTTTTTCTGAAAAAATCTAGCAAGGAAAACAAACCAGGCAACTGTCGTCTAGCGAATATCTCATGACGTCACGTCTTCAGATCACGACCTATCAAAACACAATCACAAGGTCGTGACCCCAGAAGACAGCTAATCTATTTCATTAAAGTGTCTTTGTATTCCGCCTTTGAGCGCGCCACAATCACGACTGACCCACGTAAAAGTAAACAAAGAGCATCTGTAATTTCCCTACTGGCAGGTTTGATAAGAATACATGTAGACATGCCGCTTGCACAAACACATACATTTAATCCTCTTTTTATTAACTTTAAAAAATAAAAATGATAGTTAAGAAGAGAAGATTTTTGGTGTAATTATGGTGGAATGAATAGGTTTTCTGTAATGAATAATAATAATAATAATAATAATAATAATAATAATAATAATAATAATAATGATGATGATAATGATGACGAAAGAATCTTTTTTGTTATTTTATTTTATTTTCCTTTTCTTTTTTCTCGAATACAATAATATAATCGAATAAACAAACGTTGTTACGTTCAGTGACAATGAAATGACGTAACGTCACTGTTTGCCTCGTGCACTCTGGTACACGTATAAAACTGCCATTGACGTGGAGGTATGTTCTGGTCTTGGTTCAGTTTCCGATTGCTGATCCGTTTAATACAGAGAATGCACATTTCTGCCGTTGGTTACCGAGC
>CM022679.1:23612001-23649501 GCA_012295275.1 Chrysomallon squamiferum
ACAATAGGGCGACTGCAGCATCAACAGCCAAAAAAGTAGAAAAAAATAAAAAAAATAAAAATTTGAACGTTAACGTGGATTTAAAAATACTTCTACGTAAAATATCAATTACGGTAAAATCATTAAAAATTTCCAGGAGTTTCTACTAGATTTCCAGAAAGATAGCGCCATAAATAATACATTCACAATGAAGCGAATTTCATAATGAAGAAGCAAAAAAAAAAAAAAAAAAAAATTCAGAACGTCTGTCGATAAATATATCTTATTATAAGCCGATGTATGCAAGGATTGGCAGTGCTTTTGGATTATATAAACCTGTTTATAATTCAAACATAATTTCTTGATGGTAAAGAGAACTTAACTGTGTCATTCAGTTTTCCCAGAATAATAGTGAAAAATTAATAACAAAATTAAAATAATTATTCCTGCAATTTGGCTATGTTTACAATTGAATTAACTCCCTTTTATGTTACACAAACTTAAAAACAAACAATCAAAAAAAGATTATGTTTATAAAAATTCAAACAAAATAAAGAATTCATAAAACTTCTTCGTTATTGTAATTTGTTATGATGATTAATTAAGAAAATAATTTAATAATTTGACAAAAGTGATTGAACATGTAAATCAACAAAACCTTTTAAAAAATATTCGTATTAAATTGAACGTTCAGTCACGTTTGTGCTGGATGTGCAAATTTTTGGATCTTATACCTAATTAACCAGACGAATAATCTTAGCATGAAAAAACTCCTACTAATTATTATTTTTATATTTTTATCATTAAAAATAATTATTTGTTTTAAACAGTGTAAGGATGTTAGCAAGTTAAGAGAAGGTAAATGGTATTATTACTTTCACATTTTATTCAGAAGCTGGTGTCTGTATGCGAGCCCGGATCCTTCTGGTCTGAAAAGGTGATGGCTTATGCAAAAGAACTAGCTTATAAATCAGCCACATATTAACTTAATGCGTCTGTGAGCATTAGTAATACGCACAGTTATGATCCGAGAATATTCCCAAGTCTACCAAAGAGTTTTAACTATTAAAACAGCAGGAATATTCAGTAAGACACCTGACAATGTGAGGATATCGCATATTACACGTATGGAATTAAGCACAGATTTGTCTGCACAGTGTAAAAATACCTCGTGCTTATTATCATAGCAAACCATGTAGTGATTAGCTGTCTCACTGGAAATGTATTTTTACTGACTGACACAAACACCTGGAGACTCCTGTGTGTTCTTACTGATTTTTTAATTAGAGATAACTCAGTTCTGTGTGGTGACATTCTGTACGGAACAGTAATAGAATAAATTAGATTTAGTGGTTTGTTCTCTCACGTAAACACACACACACACACACACACACACACACAAACAGATATACATACAGATACACACACACACATATACAGATACATACACACATATATTCATACACATACACAAACATAGACACACACAGATATATACAGAGATACACACTCACATATATACACTCACAAATACACACACACATACATATACATAGATACACACACAAACACACACATATATATATATAACACAGATACATACATACACATACACATACAAACAGATATACACACAGATACACTAACACATATGTATACACACAGATACATACACAAACATACAGACACACAGATATATTACAAATACAAACATACACACACATATATACATACATAAATACACAGATACATACACGCACATACACACAGATATGTACATACATCTATGTATACACATATGCACTTGCACACAATTCATGTCATATACACAAACGCGCTCATCAACATTTTCTTACATGTCCACATGGATATTATCTCTCTCTCTCTCTCTCTCTCTCTCTCTCTCTCTCTCTCTCTCTCTCTCTCTCTCTCTCTCTCTCTCTCTCTCTCTCTCTCTCTCTCTCGTGTAAGTTAATATCACTCTCAGAGGCAGAATACAAAATTTTTTTCGATAAATAATAGACTTACAAACTTCATTTTATTACAAATAAATAAATAAATAATAATAATAATAATCGATGACATAAATTTCATTCGTAAGAGAGAGAGATAGATAGAGAGAGAGAGAGAGAGAGAGAGAGAGAGAGAGAGAGAGAGAGAGAGAGAGAGAGAGAGAGAGAGAGAGAGAGAGAGAGAGAGAGAGAGAGAGAGAGCAATAATAAAAGATATCTGTCTGACTGATAATCCCAGTGTGTTTAAATATTATATTTCTGATACGTGTTTTCAGTGAGACTGCCCACTCACTGTTTCACTTCCCACCACACTGTATGTCCTCCCACCATACTGTCTGCCCTCCCACCACACTGTATGCCCTCCCACCATACTGCATGCTCTCCCGCCATGCTGTTATGGCAGATACATACTGTATGGATGACATGTATCGAGATAAAACTACATTTCAGAAATCTATTAACGATGCCATTTGAGATGTTACCAGAAAGAGAGAGAGAGAGAAAGAGAAAGAGAGGGAGAGAGGGAGAGAGAGAGATAGAGAGAAGAAAGTATCGTGAAGAATTCGTAATAATTTATTTATTTGTTTATTAAGAACACATAATATCCAGACAAAAACCAAAGTAGTAAAACAATCAGCAGAAATTTCGAACTCTATATATATATGATTAGTAAGAATCGCAAAACCAGATATTTATTTTATTTTGCCTTTGTTTTGTTTGGTTTGTTTTAAATTTTATACATGAACATGAATTTTTATTCTTAACTTATTTTAACAGAAGTAATAATAATAATAATAATAATAATAATAATAATAATAATAATAATAATTATAATGATGATGATGATGATAATGTAAGAACGTTTGTCCGTGAAAATCTTCTTCTTCTTCTTCTTTTACAAATCTTCTTCTTATTATTATTATTATCATCATCATCATCATCAACAACATCATCATCGTCACCATACTCAGAAAAGAAGAAAACACAGGAGCCTTCGATAAATCGCTGGCCTTAAGGGGAAGTAACTCACTGGCCGCACTGAGAAGGATTTAACTCCGAGATCTCAGCGTGTCGTTCTGACTAATGAATTACAAGCCGCTTCAAGTCATTAATTCAATTTCCATACTAAATTTTTGTTTCTTCTTTTTCCTTTTTCCTTTTATTTTAATGTAATTAAGGCATTGAGATTTTTAAAATGACTTTAAAAAGATTAAAAAAAAAAAAAAAAAAAAAAAAAAAAAAAATGTAAGAGCTGAATCATCAGAGATGTTAATGCCAAATGTTACAAAATTCGTCTGTGCTCGAACTTTTTTTCTTTTTCGTCCTTTGTTTTTGAAATATGCGATTACGTGTTCCACGCCCGATGGGAAATAATTAAACCAGATGCAAATGTGTACATTAGCGCCAAATATTCACACGAGCTCACGTGCGTTTCGTTTCGTCTTTGTCTCTCCAGAGGCAGACGTAACCTCTTAAACGCGCGGGAAATGCCGCGCCTTCTGCTTGCCACGGTTTCAGACTTGCATGTTTGTTCCAGACGATTTGCAATGACATTTTAACAACGGATTTGTCTCTGAACTGTAATATTAAAGTAAAAAAAGAGAGAGAGAGAGAAAAAAAAAATGACAAAAAAGAAAGTCAAAAGGAAAAAAAAAGAAAATAACTAAGCAACGAAGACATTCAAATTCTTTTTCCAAGAGTTCACTGCGATTGGTCCATATATGTATTCAAGATAATCTGTATTATTATTGTTTTCTTATTTATTCATTTAAAAGAGCTTATCAGTAGACAGAACAAATATATATTCAACAAAATTTAACGTCGCATACAAATTTACACAACAGTTTTAGTCGCTTCTGCAATTTCATATCGGCATTTATTCCTGTAAAATAATACTAATACTAACACTACTACTACTACTACTACTACTACTACTACTACTACTACTACTACTACTACTACTACTACTACTACTACTACTAATAATAATAATAATAAATGACTGATCCAATGTCAACTTTATTTAAAAGAACCAAGGAAATAATATTCGTATTTACATCTTTGAGCATCATTACTACACCAACAAACGCGAAAACATTTACTGTATTTTGAAAAAAAGACAAGAAATTTTTATTTATTTATTTATTTATTTATTATTATTATTATTATTATTATTATTTTTTTTTTTTAATAACTCCATAAAGAAATGCACTTAAATATGTTTCTTTTTATTACTATTACGCATGTTTATGATGATGATGCATCATCATCATCATTAGTATTTATCATTCCATCATTAAATATTATTTACTTTATTCTAGATAAAATATTAACAAAATATATATATATTATATATATATATATATATGTATGTATGTATGTATGTATGTATGTATGTATGTATGTATGTATGTATGTATGTTATCTACTTTAACCCATTTTACTTCCGGGCACAGGGAGAATTTTTATCGACGTGATAAATCGTTTGACGTCAGTATTCCATAAAGACTTGAAATATCACAAAGTGCAATATCATTTTATCTATTTGTCTGATTTTCCTTGTATCTATGTTCACGTGACAACAAGATTATCTAGTATGTTAGAAGTGTATTGATCTTGTTGTGAACTTCGCGTTCTCATTCTGTAACAGCCGTCAGCGGAGTGTACTGAGCGAAAAAAAGAACATCACCAGATTAATGCTGAAATAGATTTATTTATTTATTTATTTATTTATTTATTTATCTATCTATCTATTTATCTGTCTTTCTAGCTATCTTTTTTTTTATTATTATTATTATTATTATTATTATTATTATTATTAGTTATTAGTATTATTTTGTTTTGTTTTGTTTTGTTATTCATTGGCTATGTTTGTACGTATTTATTTATTTTGTCGTTTCATTCATTCATTTTATTTTTCAGTTTTTGTTTAATTGCTTAGTTATCACAAGTACAATAATAACAATAATAATAATAATATATATATGTGTGTGTGTGTGTGTGTGTGTGTGTGTGTGTGTGTGTGTGTGTTATTGTTTCCTTTCCTTTTATTTTATTGATTATTTTATTCTTCCAAAAAAAGCGGGGCCAGAAATAACGACTCTACCTTACTTGTCATTAATATCAAAATAAAAGCAAATTTCTTTAAAACAATAAAATATTCACGATTACTGTCCAAATATTTTTTTTTTAGGAAAATTTGAAAATCGTATAATAACCTAACAATGACAGTTCTGTTCAAATTTTAATATCAACAATCTCATGTGACACAAAGAACATTAAAAGAAGAAGAAGAAAAAAAAACCGTCTCAACATACAATCTGTGCAAATTTGAATGTAACGTGCAAAATTTCATAAAATATCGAAATACCTAATTCTAGACAATGAAAATTATTGTTAACTGTGCCATGGTAACAGGGCAGAGTTCACAGACAGGCTTTGTTCACGTTACAAG
The DNA here is from genome assembly GCA_012295275.1 of Chrysomallon squamiferum. NCBI lineage: Eukaryota > Metazoa > Mollusca > Gastropoda > Neomphalida > Peltospiridae > Chrysomallon > Chrysomallon squamiferum. The sequence goes on from CM022679.1 coordinate 23,617,447, forward strand.
ACAATTACGAATTCCCAAACTCTTCGTTTCAATTGAACTTAAAGTTCATTATGATTTCTGCGGTTAAAATAATAATGATGAAGACGACGACGATGATGATGATGATGATGATGATAATAAGAAGAAGAAGAAGAAGTAAAACAACAATAACAAACACGACGACGACAAGAATAACAGTAATAACAACAACAACAACATAATAATAATAAAGACACACGAAGAAATTATTACATAAAAAAAGAAACAAACAATAAATAAGTAAGTAAACAAACAAACAAATAAACAGATAATGAATCAATACAAATTAATGAGGAAACAATAACAATAAATATTAAATAGGAGTTAATGTATGATTTACACGCGTTAGGTTTACTATTTAAAATATATGAAAACACATTATCTCTAAGAGGAACGTGTAGATATGTCTGTGTATGGCTGGAATGGTTGAAAATTGTCTATCAGACTTGAAAATCGATTGCTCTCCTAGGACAGTGAAAAGAAATTAATATCGCTTCTAGTGTACGTGACTGGAATGAAGTTTTTATCAATATCTAAGACATGATATTAAATAGTTTTTCGAAATTGTATATATTTGTGATAAGTGTAAATGTTATTATTAAAGTTTATAAGTGGGTGTTGATGAGTGAGATGTAACAGAGAGAGAGAGAGAGAGAGAGAGAGAGAGAGAGAGAGAGAGAGAGAGAGAGAGAGAGAGAGAGAGAGAGAGAGAGAGAGAGAGAGAGAGATCAGTGAATAGTTATGCAGTTATGCAGAGAGAGAGAGAGATCAGTGAATAGTTATGCAGTTATGCAGAGAGAGAGAGAGAGATCAGTGAATAGTTATGCAGTTATGCAGAGAGAGAGAGAGAGAGATCAGTGAATAGTTATGCAGTTATGCAGAGAGAGAGAGAGAGAGAGAGAGAGAGAGAGAGAGAGAGAGAGAGAGAGAGAGAGAGAGGGGGACAAACAGATAGACAGACAGAGTGAGAATTCTAAAAAAAACAAAAACAACAAGCAATAGTTTGAATCACAAAAGAATAATAACAAAATCCCCTGCAGTGATTTTATTCTTTTCAGACAAACAATAATTGATTTTCTTTCACATGAAACCATAAATAACTATAAAAAAATGTTCAAATCAGAAAACAGAAAGAAAACTTAATACATAATGCATTAATACAAAAATTAAAATAAAACCCCCACATTAATTCTGTCTGTTACGGTTATAGTATTTTGACATAAATGGATATTAAATGTCAAGCAGATGATATATATAATTTTTTTATTTTTTAATATGTTCGATGGAGAAAGCCTGCTGTTTTCACTGGAAAGGTTACTTTTTATCGATTACCGGCCCAAAAGATCGAACACTATACAAAAAAGACAGATTTTTTTAAGGGTTATAAGTTTCAAAATATAAAAGCTGGGGGAAAAAATAAAAATGAATTAAAGCGAATGCAAATAGAAAACAAAAAAGAGTTAAGTTAATAAAGGAACACAGGATTTTGATCAATATTATAAAAGAAAAACAAAATAAAAACAAAAGAACAATAAAAAAAATATATATATATATATATATATATTAAACAAACAAGCAAAAATGAGGAATAAAATAAAATCAATAAATAAATAAATAATTTAAATAATAAAAATGTAATAAATAATAATAATAATAATAATAATAATAATAAGACGAAGAAGAAGAAGAAGAAGAAGAAGAAGAAAAAAAAGTAAAGAAAATAAAAAAAAACAAAATAAACAGAAAAAAAAAAAAACACACCAAAAAATTCAAAAAATTTAAAAAGAAAGAAAAACAGAAAAATGGCGTCTGTCCTAAGAGTTAGCAAAAAGATGTTCATTACAGAACGAATTTAAATCGATTTCTTTACGCGCTGTAAACTTGAAACAGGCACGTACAATAAAAAGCTCGTAAACTAGCTTTTCCAGATCCCAGTCGGAGTAGCAGGTTTCTGAAATTACGTCTGACCGCTGACATAACACAGCATTTCAAGGCTGGGTCAATCAATGTTTGGCGAAAGTTAATCAAATTTATTTTTGGCAGAATGAATAAAGGAAAAAAAAAATATTAAAAAAAAAGAAAGAAAACTGAATTAAAGAACGAAAGAATTGAGCAATATTTAACAAAATATATACCCATATATACGCACTTAACTGGAATATTAATTAATTAATTAATTAACTAATTTATTATTTTTATTATTGTTGATGTTGTTGTTATTATTTTTATTATTGTTGATGTTGTTGTTATTATTATTATTATTATTATTATTATTATTATTATTATTATTATTAAAGATTAAACTGTTACCATAAAACCGCGCTCTCCACTAAACGCCAAACCAGCTAACTTTAATAATAATATATCAAACATACATACAGACACACACTCACACCATACACACAGACACACACTCTCACTCATTCACACAGACACACTCACACTCACACCCATACACACACACAGACACTCTCACACTCACACCCATACACACACACAGACACACTCTCACTCATACACACTCACAAGCATAGACACTCACACACACAAACACACTCACACTCACACCCATACACACACAGACACTCTCACACTCACACTCATACCCACACACACTCACACTCACACACATATACACACAGACACACACGCACACAGACATACAACGAAGACTATGTAACAACGCGAATATTAGCAGATACTCATACGTTTACACGGAGCATTAACTAGAATAGGTAACAGATCAACATGGCCTCTGACAAGATTCGACCCTAGAAGCGTCTCGTTCACGTTGTGTCATGCTGTGTCACGCTGTTAGTTAATTATCTGTTACGTCTTCAAGTTTTCCATTACGTTTTAAATTGAAGTCATCACGTAAAGGTCAGACACTGTATCCTTTAGTTAACACGGCCAGGCATGTCACGTGACATAGAGTAATTTACTTACTGATTACACATTTGCATGACAAATAACCTAATTAATTTCCTTAATGAGTATCGCTATTAGAGGAAGTACTTTATATAATAAAATGATTATATTAACCACCCCCCTCATAGTAACATTAAATAAATAAATAAACAAAACAAAATAAATATGATTGTTTTTGGATTCGCGATTCCATTATATTTAAAAAACAGCAAAAAAAAAAAAAAAAAAAAAAAAAAAAAAATGAAGAAAAGAAGAGGGAAAAACGATATTCCTTATTATGGTGAAAATATATAAATAAATAAGAAAAGAAACAACAATAGCTATGTAATCATTTTAAAAAAGTAAAACAAACCAAAAAAAAATAAAAATAAAAAATAAAACAAAACAAAACAAAACAAAAAAAAAAGAAAGAAAGAGAGAAAGAAAAACAACAACTGCAAACAAAGAATATAAACCAACAACAAAAGAACAAAATAATAACAATAACAATACAACTGGCAAAACAAAATAACAACAATAATAACAAGTAATAATGTTATATTGTTACACTGAACTGGTTACAAACAATTTACGTATATTGTACATATGAGAATACATATGAGAATAATACAACAACAATAGTAATAACAATAATAAAACCCACAGACTGTTATATAAATATCATTAACATCTCTTTCACTCTGCAAACGTCAAAATCCATTTCCTAGACTTCAGTTTCACGAAATGCAATTAATTTAGTCACTTCCCTGAAATGAATTTGAATAAAAAGAAAGACAATAAAAGACATCTCAAAGTACGGGGACATTATCATCGCGATCAGACAATCGATTTCTCATCACATTGATCTAGATTTGGGCCGTCCTTCTTGTCTATTTCACAGCCGATGTTGATGCAGAATCTGCTCCCAGCTCGTTGGATTACCACGCGACTGGCAAGAATATTTCAGTTATAACCGATTGCGTAGTCACGTGATGAAGTAACCTCTGTTTACCTCAGAGTGACAGATGAATTTATTCATTGTGCTTCTTTGATAAATTATTCTCGATTTCGAGATTACGAATCTTTTTTTTTTATTTTTATTTTTTTATTTTTATTTTTTTATATGTCATTTCCCTGGCCTTTTCTAACCCGAGACTGTTAGAATTCTTGATTTTTCTACCAGTTATAATTATTATGTTCTTTGTGATAGAATTTCAAATATGGCCTCGATGGCTTGTTAAAATTATTGTTCACATGGAAGATTCCTGGGTGGCTATATTTCTACAGAATGTAAACTGTGGTCTTGGAGTCGCATCCATATCGGGAATTTATGATCTACTGATACTACACAGAGCTTTAGATTATGCACTAACATACCAATATATATATATATCTAAGCAAAGTAATTATACTATGCCTTTATTTTCAATGCTAAGATCCCTGTATGGCCTCTTCTGTCTATACTTAGTAGCTTCATCCTCCAGTTAGATAGCAGCATCCAGTAATCGAATCAGTAGCTTATTCGGATCAAAGGCAGCTCGTTTCTCGGTCTGGACCCAGTAATAAAGATGCTAGACCTTTAAATCCAGGAGTTACGTCCCGGAATCGACGAATTCTTATTTGATACTGAGACCGAATCGCAGTGTAGAAGGATTGGTCTTTACTTGTACTAGACAGTTATGGTCCAAGGTATCCAATACAGACTCTGCTGCCTTCATTTGTATCAAAACTTATGGTCCAAGACTGCAATTCTGAACAGACTTTGTAGTCTTCTCTTATTGTAGACATTGTCTCAGGAATAGCGTCCAAGTAATTACTGTCTGGCCTGCGACCATTGTGTTTTTTTCTGTGACAAGGATCATACAAGGATTATGCCCCTAAACAATGATTAAATTAAAAGGTTCACTATTTTTTCACACTAACTTTAGAATCTCTGCGAAAGCCTTGACGTCAGTAGACTAAGTATACAGATTTTTTAAATTTTTTTTTTTTTTTGGACATATTAGAGAGGCAAATACGTATATGCAAGCAATGAAATAACAAATACGTCAAAAGAATACCGAAGTAGGTTTAAAACAAATATTGTTCACTGATATTATATTAATAAATGTTTATTTATTTTTTGTTGTTTTGTTGTTTATGTATATGAAGTTTGTATGAAAAGAATAAAGACAAAGTATGTTGTGAATTTTTATTTGGATGACTCTCTCTCTCTCTCTCTCTCTCTCTCTCTCTCTCTCTCTCTCTCTCTCTCTCTCTCTCTCTCTCTCTCTCTCTCTCTCTCTCTCTCTCTCTCTCATCCCAGTTAATTCTGATTATATGTTAAGTCTTAATTAATAATAAAAAATGTTGACTCTACATATGAAAGTTTGATTTGGAGATCAATAGATTATTTATTGTCAGAAAAAAAACTAAAGTTTCAAATAACGAGGCGAAATTAATGCATTCGAAAAAGTTAAAAACAGAAAACAAAACTGGAATTAAGAAATAAAGGGAAAAATGAATAACGAAAGAAGCGAGGGAAGGAAGAAAGAACAAACAAATGAAAGAGAGAAGGACGAAACAATGGAAGGAGAGAAGAAGAAAAGACAGCTAACACGTTTCACAAACGCAGCTCCGGACACGTTTATTAAGAGCTGCAAGACCCGGGATGATAAATAAATAAATTGCACTGTGCTTGGATAAGTGTCTTAGAAAATGAAGCAATTTGAAAAGTGAAAAGACCATTAGACCCAGCGGAACAGCACGTTAATACGTCTTTGAAAACACCGGCCTCGGTTTTATAGCTGTATTGGTTGGTGCAAGTCCATTTGTGGAGAGGTTTTATTAGATTTAGAACGAGAACTTAATACGTTTGTTACTTACTGGGAATGGTGTATGTGTATACGGTATCAGAGGTTCGTGTTGTGGTAATAATCAATAAAGAAATGGAGAGAGAGAGAGAGAGAGAGAGAGAGAGAGAGAGAGAGAGAGAGAGAGAGAGAGAGAGAGAGAGAGAGAGAGAGAGAGAGAGAGAGAGAGAGAGAGAGAGAGAGAGAGAGAGAGAGAGGTTAAAAAAAAGAATGAATAAAAAATGTAATGAAGGAATATAAAAATAAAAAATAATACAGATTATAATAAAGTTAATTTATTATTGCAGTTCTGAATGAAATCCAGTGTTAGAATGACATTATCTGGAGAGCGAAAGAGAGATGTGAAGATAGAGAGAGCGAACGAGAAACAGAGACGTAAACATTCGTACACTTGTCTATAGATAATTTTATAATCTTGTATATATGTATATATATATATATATATATATATATATATATATATACATGAGAGTGTGTATGTGTTTATAAAGCGAGAGAGAGAATAGAAAAAAATAATTACAAGAAACATTTAGACTTTATAAAATACTTTCGTTATTATTGTGTAACACATCTGTGTCTCTGACTCACACAGACAACAGCTGTGTTTCATATTTCAAAATCTCCACCAACTTCTTTCCTTACACCACATTTTTCTGTGTACGTCCGTGTTTCTGTCTGTCAGTGAGATAGTTATTAGACGAAAATACACGACATATTTCTCCACCGTAAATACCTGTTATTATTACTTTCAGAGCGAGAAACACGTGGTGTGTAGATAGTTATGGAATGTTTGGTAAACACTGGTGTTGATATGAAGGATCATCCACCATTGTATGTAATCTATTGTCAGTACAAGACTGATAACAAAACCCTCACGTGGTTACATGTTTACAGGTTACACTCCTCAAAATAACACTGGAGTTTTTGTTTTTGCTTTTTTTGTTTTGTTGTTTTTTGTTTTTTTTACTTTAATGCAACTTTGTAAATGATAGATCAGATGGTGAAAGAGTCGGTCGAGTTTAAAATAATATATCTACAGACATATTCGTTCTGCCTACCTACATATATATATATATATGCATACACACATACACACACAGACAGATATATAAAAGTACATGAAATCATGCCTACATACACTAAAATACATTCATAATGAAATTAAATAATGTTTTAATCTTTGGTAGTATCTTTGTAAGTATAATTTTCTTGCTAATGTTTATAACAAAGAAGAAAATTAATAAAAAAAAAAAAAAAAAAAAAAAAGAAACAAAAGTCTTGAAAATAGGACGTTAAAAGTTAAAATAAGAGAATCAAGTAAGGAAAAACAAGGATGAATGATAGTGCGTCACCTTGACAGCAGAGAAAAAGTAATCATCACACTTGTAAATCTGTTTATGACTGTTAAACTGCCGTCTTCAAACACTATCACATTATCTTGACGCGTTCCCAGCTAAAAATACGTTTACAAACAAACGGCAACTGTTTTTTCTTTTCATAGCTGAGCTTACACATAATCTACTGAATGCAGATTACGAAGAGAGAGAGAGAGAGAGAACGAGAGAGAGAGAGAGAGAGAGAGAGAGAGAGAGAGAGAGAGAGAGAGAGAGAGAGAGAGAGAGAGAGAGAGAGAGAGAGAGAGAGCAATAATAAAAAAGATGTCTGTCTGACAAATGTGTTTAAATATTATATTTCTGATACGTGTTTTCAGTGAGACTGCCTACTCACTGTTTCACTTCCCACCACACTGTATGCCCTCCCACCATACTGCATGCTCTCCCGACATGCTGTTATGGCAGATACGTACTGTATGAATGACATGTATCAAGATAAAACTACATTTCAGAAATCTATATATGTATCTGTGTGCTTATTTGTGTTTGTGTTCTTAATGACACACAAACACACACAACACACACATATATAGGTAGATAGATAGGTAGATAGATAGAGAGAGAGAGAGAGAGAGAGAGAGAGAGAGAGAGAGAGAGAGAGAGAGAGAGAGAGAGAGAGAGAGAGAGAGAGAGAGAGAGAGAGAGAGAAATTGGTGTATTGATAGAGACATATATCTGAGATAGAATAAACGAGTTTAATAAGCTGTTCTTTCTTTTATTTTTATTTTTTTAAACGTTTAATGGGTTTTTCTTGAAAAAAGAATGGTTTTTTTTTTTTTTAAATGGTTTTAAAAGCAACAGTGAAAACCTGTAAATATCCGTGATATCTCAGAAAACTCACGTTAACGTTTACTCAAGTCATTAACTGTGAAACGTAAGTATTCCTTCCGAATAACTTCAGTGATCCGTTGTGTAAAAAATACTTTTGATAATCTTATTTGCACTCGTATTACAAATAAAAATCTTAGTCTGAAAGCTGATACAAAGATGTGTTAGCATACATTTTGTACGTGAAAGCGCCAAAGAGACTATACCGGTCCATCCATCTACATATCTCTGCAAACGTGGATTTAAACATGCAAGCATTTACACAAACAACAACATAAAACAAAATAAATACCTTACATATATATACATATACACAAACATACAAAAATACATACAGACACACAGCCTTGGATACGCCCAACGCAGATACAGAGATACAAACTTCAAATAGAAATACCATCTTTCTAGCCATATACATTGTTGCTTATATGTACGTGTGTAATATGTGAGTATGCTTATACTTATATATATATATATGTATGTATGTGTGTGTGTGTATATATATGTATGTATATATATATGTTTATGTATGTATGTATATGCAATATGAATGGATGCATTTATCATACACATTTGCGAATGCTTGATTCTGAACTTTACATTATGTCTATGCTAAGTGAAATTTACATAGTTCAGTGTATCTGCGTTTTCTTGCCTCGGGTAATAACGCTCGATTGATCTTATATATGAATATTCTGACAGCTGGCTCCGCGGGGTAACAGCTTCCAGCCAGTTTACCGTGGTGAGGTGAGTCACAGGTTAATGTGGTGACGACACACAGCAGAATCAGGCGACGGGGACTTGTGTGAAAAACAACAACAACAACAACAACAACAACAACAAAAAAAAAAAAAAAAAAAAAAAAAAAAAATCGATGAGAACAATAACAAAAGAAAATAATAATAATAACAAGAAGATGATGATGATAAGAGTAGTAGTGGTAGTAGTGGTAGTGGTAGTAGTAGTAGTAGTGGTGGTGATGGTGGTGATGTAGTAATAGTAATAATAATAATAAATATATAATAAAGTATACATGTATCTATGTATCTCTGAATCTGAGTATGATTGTATGTTTGTATATATGCATGTATGCAGGCACTATATATGTATGTGAGCGTATATATATAAAAATATTATATTCAAAATAATAGCAATTGTTTTTAAATAGATTATTACACTAAAGCCCACTCTAACCTTCCACATCGGTGCACGACATGAAACAAGCCGGAATAACTGAGATCACAGAAATGTACAACTGAAACCCATTAATCCTTTTGAAACAGACACCTAATCAGCACTTGTCGAGGTCAAAGTTAAAATATGTCACTTTCCATTTGCACTGAGACGTCGAATGACCCCCAGTAAAGAAGCACGATTTGGTTGAAACGTCAAACGTCACTGGTACAATTTATACATTTGTCTGGTATAGGTCTGCATAGATAATTGCAATGGACAGTAACATTAATCAAATAGGATAACATAGAGATGTAAACGAAGCGCCATATTGGCTTGTGATAGATGAAAGAATATTTCTTAATGCATTTATATACGCGCGTGTGCGCTGTCTATACATTCATTACTGATATGCAATATACAGATGTTTATCCATGTATGAAAGGTGTGTATTATGTAATATGTATGTTTGCATCTCACTAAGTATGTGTGTATATGAATGTATATATGTATCCATCATTTTATCTATTTCTATCTACATTCATCCATCAGTCTATTCATTTATCCATCCATCCATCCATCCATCTATCCGTCTATCTATCTATGTAATAAAATCTATCTATCTATATATATATATACGTCTCTATGTCTTCTATCTGCCCATCTATCCATCGAATCATTATTCGTCTTTTGTTTCTATCTGTCGTGCTATCTAACCTGACATTCAAAACCATACAGCAAAACTGTCTACTCGAGTTCGCTAAAATAACAAAACACTCGTACACATTTCATGTAACAAACTTAGCGTTAATCAAGCTGATTAGCATCAACCACGTGCACGTTCAGTACCACGCGTTGTTGAAATTCCTCACATATCATCACCAACATACCACAACCACGACTGTACTAATCACCACAGCAGCGCCGTCTAATTATTCTTGCTGTCACAGAAATACTACCACAGTTTAGTGTGATTTTTATGATTTATTGAAAGACACTTAAGAATTTCGTTTGTGTGTGTATCTGTGTGTGTGTGTATGTTGTTGTGTGTCTGTGTATTAAAAATGAAGAAAGATTAAGCTTAGAAAAATAGCAGAACGGCAACAAGAACATCATCATCAACAACAACAACAATAGTAATAATAAATAAATAAATAAATAAATATATAACATTTTATTTTATTTTAAAACAAAGAAAATAATAATAATAATAATAATAATAATAATAAAACAAAAACTAAAAGAAATAAATAAAATTAATTATGAAACTGAAGAACATGAAATTAAATTAAAAAAAAGAAGAAGAAGAAGAAAAGAACAGTGAAATGAGTGATGTGTTAATTTTGTTTTTTATGCCTGTCTTGATTCGTTTCCTTATTAGGAAATGCTTTTTAGGGTCTTCAGACATCGTGTCTGCACAGTCACTTACAAAAAGTGTTAACGACGTCAACGACATCGATATTTCTGATGAAAATAACACAACACAGATCTATAAACAGAAGCAATAACGAACTAATGAAAAAAATGTCCTTTTTATCAGTCTGTCTTCTGTCTGTCTGTCTGTCTGTCTATCTATCTTCTGTCTGTAGCTCTCAGTTTTTTGGTTCAAAAATACAGCCTTCATTTCGAAACGAAGTAAACGCGATTGGTGCCGGGTTTATATTTATAATGCAAACTGAATAACGTCATTATTATTATTTTTTTTTCGTCAAATACGTTAATTTTTAATATTTAGAATTTAATCTTCCAAGCATGGATTCAAACTTTCAGAATGCAGAGAAAGTGTTAACACCATTATTAAAGACGCTATAAATAAAAAATAAATAAGAAAGAAAGAAAGAAGAAAGAAATAATAATAATAATAATAATAATAATAATAATAATAATAACAATAACAACAATAACAACAGCAATAATAAAGATAATAATAATAATAATATAAAATAATAAATATAAAAAAGCCGAATATATATATATATATATTATAAAATAAAAGATAATATAATATAAAATAACATGATTTTGTAGAAAGTCGACACAAGTCTGTTAATAAAAACGATATTATGCTATACCAGTTCAGCGGGAAGATATTTATAAAAAAAAATCCCTTGCTGTCAATCAAAAAAGAGTAACCTATGATGTTACAACACCGTATTTTTATCATCATTATTCAAAATTTTATAAATTATTAAGGTGTAACAAAGTATCATTAAATAAATAATTCAGTTCATTTATATCTCATTGTTAAAATGTCGTCTCTCCCTTTCACTGAGCGTATTTCGTGTTCTTTGCAAATCTATATGTATATTCTTTTTAATAAAGATACAAGCAAACAAAAGAAGTCTGAGGCATTACCTCAATACTATATTTATTAGTCTCAGATTATTGATATTACTATTACAGAGATTGTTCGTTTGTCTGCCTGTTTCTCGCGTTTTCTTTTGAACTGAAAAAAAATCAATAGAATTTAATTTTTTTTTTTTTTTTTTTTTTTTGACGGTTTTACATCCGCCAACACGTTTGAAATAGCTGTTACTGAAGAAGTATTGAAAAAAAAAAAAAAAAAAAATGTGGCCTTTGTCTGTCTGTGTCGAATCAATACAAAAGACAAATGCATGTGTGTATGTGTGCATCTGTCTACCTCCCCACACACACAGAGACAAAGACAGACACATACATACATACATACACACACATATACACACACATATATATATATATATATATATATATATATATATATATATATATATATATATACCTCATACATACCTATACATACATACACACACACACACATACATACACGCACGCTCTCTCGCGCGCACACACACACACACATACATACACGCACGCTCTCGCACACACACACACACACACACACATTCAGTTTTCTTCAAGTTAGTTTCTACCACTGCCCAGCACATCTCAACAGCATTTGTTCTGTAACGGCTGAACTCATTATTGTGTGGATTAAGTTATTAACGGTTAATTATATCTCTTGTATTACCGAAACTTCTGATGATACACTTACACCATGATATGACAAATAACTCTTTATAATTCAAAAGCACAATAGAAAATATTAATGAAAACCACATAATTAAACATTATCGTAATGTTATAATAATGGATAGAAGAGAATGCGAGGTATTTAGGGGACTCAGGCTGGTAAGGAGTTTTCTACACACTCTTTCGCATAATCAATGGACAGACAAACGTATATTCATTATTTATTTTTAATTAATTATTTAAATGTCAATTAATGAAAGGTAAAAAAGACAAAAAAAAAAAAAAAAACAACACAGTTAACGATCCTATTCATAAATAACATACAAAAACAAATTTTAACGGTATTTAATTAATAGTATGTTATCTATTTGTACAAGCTAAATTTACTTCTATTTTATTTTAATGAAATTATTATTGGCATTTTTTTTTTTAAAAGTCTTAATATAGTCATAATTAAAATCCGTATATCTCAAGTCTTCAATTTTTTTTTTATTTTTTTTTTTTTTTTTTTTTTTTTAATATATGCCCATGTAAAATTTTCTGCATTCTTTTATAAAAATACATTTATTAAAAATACTAAATTTTAAATACTCACTTTTGAAATAAATATACAACTACCTTTCTCACTGTAAAAAAATGATGATAATAATAATAATAATAATAATAATAATAATAATAATAATAATAATAATAAAAGTTCCTAAGAAATAAACTATCTACGGAGAAACGAAATATCTGTTTAAAAAAAATAAAAAAAAAAATAAAAAAAAGAAAAATGAAACCGAAATTCAGATAAATAAATAAATGACCTATGAACAGTTTACATAACGTAAAATAATAAATAAATAATCTAAATCAGTTTTAAAACATTTTTATTTAAAATCTTATCTTTATGTACTTGCATAACAGTTTTCTACGTATCATCAACAATTTTAAACTTACGTCTACAAATTACATTGAACCGTGAACGTACGCTCATCCAGTTACCAGTATTTTATTTTATTTTATTTTATTTTATCATTTTTTTTATTTTGTTACATGTATTCTGCATCCATTTCTACTTGACACCATTCATTCTACAACATTTTCTACTTAAGTAGACAGTCACTCGAATTTTTTTTTTAATCTGCTGTTCATCAATAAAATTGAATCCCACAGCTATTGTTAATAACACCGTCGACTGAATCACTCTTTTGAGAAAGCCGGATTGTCTACGGCGCTTCTTTTGTCAGTGTCGTTGTTGTTGTCGTTGTCGTCGTCGTCGTCTATCGGTATCTCCACGCTGACTGTTGACGGCGTTTCCTTGGCGTCGTTCTTGATATCTTTGCCTATTGATTTCGGACTCAGTGTGCTTGCGGCAGGTTTTTTACTTTCGCTTTCATTCGACAAATGCAGTAAATCTCTGAGCTGTGAATTCCACGCGATAAAAGCTTCTTTCACAGATGGGACTGTTTTCCTGTGTGTCGAATATAGAATTAATAACAATAAATAAATAATATATTATTAGTTTGGTGGTTAAAGTTTATTTATTCATTTTTAAGTTTGTTCGTTGTTGTTGTTTTTTTTTGTTTTTTTTTTTAATGATTAATGAGATTTCAAAATGAACGAATGGATGTGAATATGAATTTTTTTTTTTTTTTATTATTTTTTTTTTTATAAATCTGGTGTGTCTTAACGAGATTCAAACTGATATTATCATCTCTAATGCTTTTTCATGTATGTATTTTTGTTTTTTTCTTTCAAGTGTGAGATGCGCGCACGTGAAGGTGTGTGTGTGTGTGCGTGTGTGTCAGCACTTTAATTTATTTATCCTGTTTCATTATGAGATCTCAAATAGTATTTTCTCTAGTGCTGGTCTGTTTTAACTTACGGTTTTTCTAAGCATTTTTATTTTAATTTCAACATAGTCATAATTAAAATCCGTATATCTCCAGTTTTCTAAGGGGGTTTTACTCTTGTTTTCTTACTTTTTTTTTTTTTTTTTTTTTCTTTGTTTGCAGGTAAAATTATCTGCATATATGAAAATAAGAAGAAGAAGAAGAAGAAACGGCGACTTACCTGATGTAAGCGAGAAAGAGTCCCGGGAGAGCCGCCATACAGAAAACTATGACAGCAAGAGCGAAGGACTGCACCCCTCCAGCCTTCGCTGCTGTTAATACTGGCACTAAAAACAGACAAACCTCTCCTTGATAAACAATGAACTGAATGTTTGTTTATCGGTCACACTGAAACAAACTTATTCCGTTGTTGTTATCATTATTTTATTTATTTAATTTATTTATTTATTTGTTTGTTTGTTTATTAATTATCATTATCATCATCATCATTATTATTATTGTCATCATCCTCCTCATCATTATTATTATTTTTTAATTATTATTATTATCATTATCATTATTATTATTATTTTATTATTATTATTATTATTCTTAAGTTATTGTTGTTGTTGTTATTATTAATATTAGTATTATTACTAAAACTATTATAATGTTTTGATATTTTTGTACTAGGAAAAGTAGAAACAGCAGCATAGTGGTAGTGGTGGTACTAATAGCAGTAGTAGTAGTGGTAGTAGTAGTAGTAGTAGTAGTAGAAGTAGTAGCAGCAGCAGTAATAATAGTAGAAGTAGTTGTAGAAGCCTAACAAAGGAAACTAATGTAAGGGTTATTAGTTATAGCATTAGATTATAGCGTCTAGATACCCAGAGACAAGTCAGTGGCATAATCTTTGGCTGGAACGGGAAATAGCCTGAAATCGACTCCTAAAAGAACTGACCTTTAAACGTGTTAAGCGTGACCAAAGAGAATAAGTTAAATATCTGTTATGTAAAAAAAAAAAAAAAAAAAAAAACATTCGTCAATAGAAATAAGCGAAATTATGTTTACAAAAAGAGCTGACGATTGTTTTCTATTCAGTTTATATTAATAACAATAACAAGAGTTATCTGAAGAATAAGCATTTGTGTAAACAAACAGAATAACTAAAGAACGTAAACAAATGTTTTTTTTAAGTGTCAAACGCGTACGCTATTGAAAATAAACAACACTTACTTATGTAAAATTCAGCATTAATGTAAATAAATGCAATGTCGGCTTGTTAGTAATGTATGTCACGAAAACACAGAAACAAAACAAACAGCTCGAAAAGAACAAATAAAGTATTATTACCATTAACAATAGCAATAGTGCTGTTATTGTTACTACTTCTTCTCCTAAACTTACTGCTATTTCTACAACAACAACAACTATTACTATTACTATTAGTGTTGCGACTCAACTAAAACTATTACTGGTACACCGACCACTGTTGTTATTGCTGCTGCTACTACTACTACATCTACAACAACAACAACAACAACTACTACTACTACTACTACTACTAATAATAATAATAACAATACTAAAACAGCATAAAAATAATAATTGTAATAACAACAACAACTACTACTACTACTAATAATAATAATAATAATGACAGCAACAACAAAAGCAACAGCATCGTCACCAGCAGCAACAGGAACAGCAACAAAAACAACAGCATCATCACCAGCAGCAACAGGAACAGCAACAAAAACAACAACATCATCACCAGCAGCAACAGGAACAGCAACAAAAACAACAACATCATCACCAGCAGCAACAGGAACAGCAACAAAAACAACAGCATCATCACTACCAGCAACAGGAACAGCAACAAAAACAACAACATCATCACCAGCAGCAACAGGAACAGCAACAAAAACAACAACATCATCACCAGCAGCAACAGGAACAGCAACAAAAACAACATGATAGTTTTAACGTACCCTTGCATTTCGTTTCTGACTGACACGTTTCACTCACGATTTTGTTAGTCGGCCCCACACACGTAACCCCGCCTTGCTGAGGCTTGGGATTCTTACAGACTCGTGAGAAATATGCCAGTCTTTCACCAACGTCGCACGTCGCATTGCATCGTCCTTTCATAAACTGCAACCACGACGTCCACTGCCCGTCCACTGCAAAATGTTTTTAATTTATTTTATTTATTTATTTTAATTTTATTTTATTAATTAATTATTTTAATTTATTTTTTATTTTATTAGTGGTAATGTTATTATCGTTGTTACTCTTGTTGTTCTGGTTGTTGTTGTTATTTTATTATTATTATTATTATTATTATTATTATTATTATTATTATTATTATTTAATTATTATTATTGTTATTATTTATTTATTTATTTATTTGTTTATTTATTTATTATTTTTTTTTTTTATTTATTAACAATTGTAGTTGTTAATAAATAAAAAATAAATAAATAACACACACAAACACACACACACTTTTATATATTTAAAATTTTTAAAAATTATGTTTAAATTAGATAACTATACCACATATAATAGACGGCTTGCATGTAAGTGTATGCTTGCATGTGTGAGTGCTTAGTATTATTTTCTAAATCACTAATATCACTGAGAAATCAATCAAATGACAAAATAGCTTTATTTATAAAATGACATTACTTTTGACCTATTCATAAACAGACGTTATAGTTACCCTGATTTGTAGATGAAATAAAAACCTCTGCTGAAATACTCTAATTCATAACTGATATTAAATTTATTTTGACTCGCAGTTGATATTATATGCATCTTGACTCGTAAATGTCATTATATTTACTCCGACCCGTAAATAACATCATTCTTACCTTGTTTCGCAGATGTCATTATATTTACTCCGACCCGTCAATAACATCATTCTTAATATGACACGTAATTGGCATCATTCTTACCTTGTTTCGCAAATGCCATTACATTTATCTCGACTCGTAAATACCACAATAATTGTCTTTGTCTTTGTCTTATACTTATCTTCTCTCGTAAATAAGGTATAAAAATAACACTGCACGTAATCAAACATTATGTGTTTATCTTGACCTGTACTTTATGAATTAATGTAAAACTTTAAATGGTACGATACAGAATGTTTAAGACAGCTCATATTTTTCTTACCACGACCCGTATAATATTTCAGTCTAAGCGGACCTGCGGGTCTACAGGTGCCACAAAATCCACCGCATCGCAATAAATGTTTTTGACCTCCGTATGTTATTTTGTGTTCCGCTAGAGTAGTATCATTACCATAGGTTTCCCACTTTACCTTCATAATAATAATAATAATAATGATGATGATGATGATGATGATGATGATGATGATGATGATGATAATAATAAAGTAAACACCTATTCATACCAAGATATATAGAAAGGAAAGGTACCTATATAGATATAGATAGACAGATATATATATAATAATATGTATAGGTGGTATATACATATACATACATATATATATATATATATATATATATATATATATATATATATATATATATATATATATATGTCATTGTTTATCTTTTCCTCTCATTTCCTCTTTTAACATATAAATATATACATAACAATAAACAACACACACACACACGCACGCACACACACACCTACATATGCCTTCTTACACACATATAAACATAAACATATATATATATATATATATGTGCAAAAAGGCATATGTAGGTGTGTGTGTGTGTGTGTGGCAAGGAGATGGAGAGACACAGTAAGAAACTAAAGAACTAAATATTAAATGCTTATACTTCACTGTAACGACTCACTGAGGGATCTACGACCAGACCCGTATTTCTTGTGTCGATAACGAAAAAACCCTTCACTCCACAAGTGGACTCCACCCCACCCTCATTGCTGTTGTAGCAGTCGCCAGCCGTGCCGTAGGGAAGAGGATTCCAAAAATAGGAACTGAAGGAAAAATCACTGACATTGACGGCCATCGTCTGAAAATTGACGAAAATCGCCGATATACCGATAATCGATTTATCCATCCGCCATCTTTTAATTATTTTACTTATTTTGTTTATCTGATGTGATGTATTTTAATACTTGAATAATTACTTTATGTGTGTGTGTGTGTGTATATATATATATATATATAAACAATAACAAAAGTTAGAAAAAAAAAAATATATATATATATATATATTTAGACATCATTTTCGTGAACTAATGTTATTATCGTTTTTACTTTGTTGTCTGGTTGTTGTTGTTGTTTTTTATTATTATTACACCCCCAGAAAATTGCCAGTTTTACTTACTTTGGTGTCAATTCTGATTTTGCTATAATTAATGCTGCCAGGAGCGGCAAACGGTGGCGACGTGTCTTTCAGTCCCTGGCAGTGATAAAAAGATACGTCGGGGTAGTCGCCGCCGTTGTAGTAGTGCAATGTAAGGTATTCCACGGGCTCACTGACCATACTGTCACAGAACACGCCTACTGATTTGCCGCCTAAAATTTCTGGAAATACTGCATAGTGACCGTTTTTTGATACTTTCCTCAGCTTTTTCAGATCAGAACAGTTGACTGGGTGAATTCCAACTAAAATGTGGAACACAGAAAGATTCGATGTTTTGTCTTGTGAGAGTTTTTGTTAGTAAGGAAATTTTTTGTTCTTTTATACATACATACATACATACGTACATACATACACACACATACATACATACATACATACATACATACATACATACATACATATGAATGAACATACATATATATATATATATATATATATATATATACAATCTTTGAAATTAATTTTTAAAACAATTATAGACTTATACTATATTAATAACAAAGACAAATCATACTTACAAATTTACAAAGTTCATGCTCACACACACACACAGAGAGAGAGAGAGAGAGAGAGAGAGAGAGAGAGAGAGAGAGAGAGAGAGAGAGAGAGAGAGAGAGAGAGAGAGATATATAATGTAACAGTATAAGGGAAATAACTCTTACCGGTTGACATACTTTAACTATTTAGCCTCCCTTGATATGTACTGATTTATTTGTTTATAAACATCAATTCATAAAACACAATAACATACATTATAATAAGTAATACGCACCACAGTTTTTAAGCAACAGTTGTATTGTCAAAATCCACCGTATAATCTTCATATGGGCAAAGACATCTGTAAAGATAAAATAAGTAAATAAATGAATTACATTTCATATCTATACACTTCTACGTCTTAAGCTTCCTAAACTAGTACTACTAGTATACTACCATCTCAACTAATACCTATTTTCTACATACTAGTATCGTTCTAATAATAATGACAACGACGACGATGATGATATGAAATAATATTTCTCTCTCACGCACACACACAACACTCTCCAGCAATGTCATTACTGTCTTACACTAAACATTACTGAGTCGGTTTCAGAAGAAAAATACCCGTTTGATGTTTAGCTGGTTGCCCTGCACACTATATTTCATATAATCAGAAGATCCATACTAATTTTGTTGGACGCTTCGTAATTTGTGTTTTCCTCTTCGCCAGTATAGTAATGTTTATCTATTACTTGTTTGGAAAACGTCGCGTGTTTTGTAAGCATTTTTTTACGAAATACGTCACAAAAAATGTCTTGACGTCAAAACGTTGTGTTAGTTATTGTAACATTTCGTTTCTGATCTGAAATACTATTATTTAAGCATCGTTTGGAATCCATAACCTTACCCCACTCCACGAATCGTATTGTATTCTGAAAGTAAATCAATCCACAATATGGTATCACTTTTTCCTTAATTCTGGATAATCTCGTTGGAGTGGTTTAAGTTACCATACTTTAATTTCCGAATGGTAACGAATAAATAATTGTAACGTTTCGACAGTTTTCCGAAAATATTTGGCTAAATGGCTTATTAGATCTATATAATTTCTCTTTTTTTTTTTTTTTTTTTTGAAGCTCTTTAACATGTAAATGTAAATTTGTCATAAATAAATAAATAAATAAATACACAAAAACAGTTACTAGAATTACCCTTAATTAATAATAATATTTTAACATTTCATATGGACTCTTAAAAAATGATTATGTTCTATTTTAGAAAAATTTAAAATACATTTAGTTATTAAATGCATATTAAATTTGCTATTGTAATGGCTTTTGGGTCAAAGTTTAACTTTTCTACATGCTGTCAGCACGTGATTTAAAAGGCCAGTAGATACTGGCATTGCACAATTAAATTTTTGATATGTCTTTTTATGCATATCTAATGGACAGTTTTTCATAAAATTATTTGTGGATGGCTTTTAGCATACAGACATAATCTTTATGTTTAATTAAAAACTAAACTAAAGCTGTTTAAGTTTGTTTTTCGTTTTTTCGCCTATTGATATATTTTTTCCTGATGGTTTTCGAAAATTTTTACAACAATAAATTTTATTTATTTTTTTTTTTTTTTTCAAACGTTTGTAGGCCACAATTTCTGTTTCCTTTTATTTTTTTTTTTTTTTTTTTTTACTCTATCAGAACCTAAGTAAACAACAACAACCACATACTACTACTACTACTACTACTACTACTACTACTACTACAATAATAATGATAATAATAATAATAATAATAATAATAAATAACAATAAATATATATTACACTTTAATTTTGTTTTTCTTCTTTTCAGTTATCTTCATTGTCTACTTTAATCGTACACCAGGAGGTTAAATAATAATTTTAAAAAAACTGTTGTCAGTTTAAATATCAGTCCAGATGAAGAGAGAGAGAGAGAGAGAGAGAGAGAGAGAGAGAGAGAGAGAGAGAGAGAGAGAGAGAGAGAGAGAGAGAGAGAGAGAGAGACTATTTGAAATCCGTATAAAGAAAAGTAAATATTTGAGTGTGTGTATCTCCATCTACCTGTCTTACTATCTGTCACTCCATCTATCTGTCTTACTATCTGTCACTCATTCTGTATGATTTTCTGTCTGTCTGTATTTCACAAATTTAAAATATACAAATTAAAAATTTAATATTATTATTAAATAAAAGAAAATTATTTTTCAAAGTTTTGTGTTTGTTGTAATTTATTTTATGGAAATAGTTTTAAACAACAACAACAAAACAAGTAATAAATAAATAATCTATTACAAAGTAAAAGAGAAACAAAAAGAAGAAAAACAATTTAACGGTTTTATTCATAGCAAACGCTCCGTCAAAAACTTACTGTTTATTACTAAAAAAATTATTCCTTACTATTTAAAATTATTATTAACCTTTGTACCAACAGAAAAACTAGCAAAAACAGGAAAGGAGCTGCCATCAATATTGACTATATTTGCATCACAGAAGAAAACAAATGGCGGCGCCCATACAATAGTGTTGTACAATGTCAAATTTCAATAACTTCTTTGTTAACTGAGTAGTTGGTGTCATTTTTTGCATTATAATCATTTAACACGATGCCTATCAAATATGTTGGACGATACGGATTCTTTCGTGGGAAAACCCTGCATGAAATAGCTAGAAACTTAAAACATTTTGGTGTTGGTCGAGTTGTTGCTCGAAGCAACTTTCTGCAACGTTACCCAGAAAAGAGTTTTTATCGTTTAACCAAAGTGATTCCTGATATGACAGATACAGTAAGTACAGAAAGAAAGACATAAACAGCACGAGAACGGTGGACGATATTAGAACCAAAAGTAATAGTGCTACTGCTTCTGTAAATTGTAATACTTATTAATATTATACCTCATTTTATTCAACTTATTGTTAGTGTTATTACTACTAGTACTAGTCTGACTCTAGTGTTACCAATTAAGCTACTACTAAAAGTAAATAACTAACCACCTAATTTGATTAACAATCTAAGTTTAATAAGACTATTATAAAAATATATTATATAAATATGAAATAATAATCCTTGGCCATTTTCCTTTCCAGTGATATGATGTTTGTTTATTTTGACCCTTATCACATTGTTTTGTACATAGAAGTGTATAATACTGCTCAAAGAACAAGTGATTTAATACATATACAAAAGAAAAGATGTGCTTAAATGCATCTATTTTGTTAGTAGTAAAACTTTGTCAGAATTTTGTTCATTGTGATTGTTATTTCACACAAGTAGCTAGTTAACAGTAATTGTCTTTGTTTTGATTGTAGAAATGTTATGATAAATTTATAATCATTCATTTTCTTATTCCTTTTTTTGCACATTTATGTTTAAACTTTATAGCCTATGAAAGTAAATAGCGTTTACATATTATATTGTGCCAAAAGTCTTTGTAAGCATTTTAGTGCTTTAAAAAAAAGGATGAGACATGAAAGTTTGTTTTCTTCAGTATTTTTTTAAATAAAAATCCACAAAAATAAATAACAAAATAAAAGAGAGAGAGAGAGAGAGAGAGAGAGAGAGAGAGAGAGAGAGAGAGAGAGAGAGAGAGAGAGAGAATCTTTCCCAAAGACACAAAAATCTTTAATGTAATTTATTAAAAGTTTATTGCAAACTATTTTTATATAAAAGTTGATTTTCCTCTCAAAGTATCTTACATATATATATATATATATATATATATATATATTAAAACAAATTAGTAATAAAATAAACATTAATTATTAAAGATTAGCTTTTGGTGTTCACATAAAGTTGCTATATATTTAGGTTTTCTGAAATTTGAAACATTGGTATAACACACAAAATACATACATACATGAACACATAAATATGCACACATATAAAACACACACACACACAGATATACACATACACACAGACAGATATATACATGCAGAACATACACATATATGATTACAATGGAAATAATTAAACATTTTACTTAAACATTGAATTCTATTTTATAATTTTTCAGTCACTAACCCGATGCACTGCCTGGGGACTGAGAACATTTCGAGGTAACGAGTTAGGAGAGTTCAGAATTGATTCTGGTCACAAACCAGACTGGGTTCTCATTCCAAAAGAAGAAGAAGAATTGTTCTGTAAGATCGAAGCAAAGTGGAATCGGAATCAAAAGATACCACAAGACCTGCCATGTCCCCCTCTCCTCGAAGCTCTTGTCAAGCAGGAAATGGAAGCCAGTGGAGAAGATACTTCTAAACCTATAAAATTACCTGTGTCTGTTCGTAAAGGAGTTGTCAGTAAAGAGAAAAGAGCAGAACAAAGTGTTTAGTAACAGTGTGTTGTTGCTACTGTGAATTACTTAATAAACTTTATATTAAAAATGTTTTTGAAGTTATAATTTGGTGATTTGTTTAGTGATACTGTGTGCGTTAAGTATAATGGGTTTGAACAATGATTCCTGTTTTTGCAGATCTGTTTGGCTTTTTGTGTGTGTATGTGTGAGAATAAGTGCATATGTGTGTGTTTGTACATTCTCAATAATAGATCTGTCAAGGTCACAGAATGCAATCATTACTAAACAGTTTTGTTATAACTAACTTAATTTTTTTGTTTTCTTTTTTTCTTCAGTTTTTAATTTGCTGCTTCACAGTTAATGTTTATGATGCATGCTTTTGAATATTAGATTTAAAAAAAATCTGAAAATATACAGAAAGGTTTCAGGTCATATAATCACGTTTTTTATTTTTCTTCTTTTATTATTATTTTCCTCCTCGATCTCTCTTTATAACTTTATTTTATTTATTTTTTTATCCCGTCTGTCTCTCTAATTACTCCAGAGCAAGACAGTAAAGGTCAAAAGATTTAATTCAGTGCCCAAATGAGATGACTGTTTGAAATTCCTACCCTGTCTAAAGATTTGTTCAGAGTGAATGGACTTAACACAAAGCCGTTCATTAACTCAACCAGATGTTTAACTGAGGCAAACAGACTATTTAATTCCTTTGCCAGTGACAGGAGCTTGCTTGGTATTCTTAGTCGCTATTCCATTACCACTTGTAATCTCGACAGTTAATTCCATGTTTTGAGAATAAAATAAGAAAACAATAACAGACATTTTAGAACCTCGATAACATCTAGCAGAGATATAATACTAACTGTGTCAGATTTAAACAGTGGTAAAGTTGATTTGTCATCAGTTATAAATATTTGCAGAAGAGCATCACTCATTTCTAATTTAGAAAACACAAACAAGTTTATCATGTTCAGGATGAAAGGGGAACACACTATTATTACATTCATGGGATAAAGTCTATATACCTCAGTATTATTTATTATCAGCTGTTTCTTTTATATTTTCTTTTATAACCGATCATTGAAATTTATTATATGTTGTTGAAATTACCAATAAGTCATTTTTGTTATGATTCAAGCTTGTGAAATTGTATGCACAACATCAGACCACTACAGAAATAAAGGCCAAACGATAATTTACGTTTTTAAAATATAGTTCTATAATTCTGCTATTGATTTTACCTAGAGAAATACACAACTGTCATTTACTACATTTCTCGACGTACAGATTCGACAGTACATTGGCACCTGACTCCAATTACGGGTAATCGTTTAGAAAGTATTACTATAACACCCGCGTCATTAAAACCGATTGTGTCGGTTATTTCCGCGACTTCGCTCGGCAGATGAGCCAATAGATTGCGGAGGGATTAAGAGCGATACTAACTGAAAATGGCGGGAATTGGTCTTCGCAAAAGTAATGTCTAATGAAAAATGAAAATAAAATCAAAAATATTTACTTAGTTGCTGTAATTTAAGAATAGTTTTGAGGTCAGCTGCAAATGAACAATAATTTAAAATCAATAAATAAAGTACAACAGATGGATACTATCTTGCACAAATTCGTATTTGGAAAAAAAAAAAAATATTAATAAATAGTCATTTATTTTTTATTTTTTAATCCTAGAAAACACAACACAAAAAAAAAAAATAATCACTTTATAATTTAAAAATAATAATAATACTCATAAGTATATATGTACATACACATAAATATACATACTTTTATATCCATTTAAATAATATGCATGTGTTTACTGATGACTTTTTAAATTATAAAGCAATGAATATTTTTGTATTGTCTTGTTTGCTCCTTTTTTCCCCTTTCAAATATGATTTAATTGAAGAAAGTATTTACACACATTTATGTAATTTTATTTTAATTTGGCTAATATTGGAAAAAAAAAAAAAAAAAAAATTTCTAATATCATCTATAAGTATTAATATGATAAATATGTGGGGAAGACGAAATGAGAAAGTGGAGGTTGAAGAGATAAATTCCTTCTCTTTGTCGTACGGTTTCTATTAAACAAACAACAGTTAGCAGGCCATCCATTAAAGTAGGCAAACTTAAAAACAAGAACATCACAATTCCATTACACTCCACCGGCTCGTAAAGTTACATCGGTCCCTGGGTGATATTCGAGCGCCTGGAATTGGCGAATTTAAAACCAGATGGTGGATAAGTTAGTGAAGTTTGGAAGTACGACGTAGAAATGGTTCGTTTTTAACATAAATATGTTTTTGACTCGGTTTATAAGCGAATCACAACTGAGATGACGTAGAAAAAGCACTCTGCAATGAAGAGTTGGTAAATGTGATTATTTTCTCTACAACAGTGAGAGTAATTACAGACAGAATTTGTCGTAGTGTTGGTTCTACGTTGAGAGATAGAGAGAAAAAAGACAATTAATAATGGACTTAGCGGGTCTTGTTACTGTTTTGTTCGTTATCATTAAGGACGCGATCTGTGTTCTAGCTAGCGAGACGGTAAGAATTACATTTTCATTATTTATTTATCATCAGCATTACATTTTACTTGTCTTTAATCGTTATTGTCCTTGTCATAATTTTTTTTTATTATTGTCTTTAATCGTTCTTCTCTTTCGTTTTGGTTATTGGATATTTGAAAAAAAAAAAAAAAATTTAATTTTGTTTATTTGTATATCTTTATTATTATTATTATTATTATTATTATTATTATTATTATTATTATTATTATTATTATTATTATTATTATTGGTGTTGTTGTTGTTGTTGTTTGTGTTATATTTTTCAACAGCATTCTTTTTTGTTGTTAAAAAGTTCCTTGGGTTCGTGTATCATCTTGTTTTTTGTCTTTTTTTTTGTTTTTATTTCCAAATTGAATAAACAGGGTTTCTATTTTTCATGTATGTGAGAATTAATCGAATCAGTCACTCCACTAACAATTAAAGAAGAAGAACAAGAAGATAAAATACTCCCAAAATAAACAACAACAACGAAAACCTCAAACAAACAAAATACAAAACAAAACAAAAAACAAAAAAAAACACAAAAATACAGTGGGTAAACAGTTTACCGTTCTAGTGTAACTGATGTTTACACACGTAATAATAATATGATGACCATAGTAAAAATTATATGTTTTATTTTATATTAATAATAATGGTTCTGTTTGTGTACTAAAGATAATACAATACTATTGTCTTGACTCATAATATATATTACTGATCACAAGAAAAGGAGAAACCCGGTGATATTACCACGGCTGCCGTTGTCGGTTTTGTGTTAGTTCTCTACTGAGAGAGAGAGAGAGAGAGAGAGAGAGAGAGAGAGAGAGAGAGAGAGAGAGAGAGAGAGAGAGAGAGAGAGACAAAAACTGCCAGAGACAGCACTGTATACATTACAATTTGGGTCAATGTAACAGTATCGTGTTAACGGTTCACGCGAAAAGGGTCACAACTTATCTTCACGTCAAATGTTCACGTTCGCCACGTTAAAGTTGACCTGTTTGTTACACATAATTGATAAAACAACTATGTCTGTGCGTATGTCTGTATATATGTACGTACATATCTACCTATATATGTATGTGTGACCGTTTTAACAAGTGCTAATTAAAAAGAAAGTGAACTGTATTTGAACACAGACGATCAAATCAATCTTTTTATTGCCATCTCTCTTTCAGGATTTGAGAACATTATCATTTAAAAAATCAGAATAAAAAAAATCGTTCATATATGTCTTCACCGAGATTTAATTGACACATCTAAACATAACCAATTTAATTAACACTACTCAGTATTCAGATGTTAAAATAAAGTATGGACAATACACTGCAGATATTTATAATTTTTGCTTATTAAAAACATAATGTGGCAAGCAAATATTTATAATTTATTTATTTATTTTCAGAACAAAAACAAATACAAATTTGTAAGTTACTGTTACTTGTTAGCTGAAAGGCATGACATTAAAAAAAAATATTATAATAATAAAATAAAATAGCCTAATCAACCTAAGCACAAGCTGTAATTTTATTTTATGAAAATATTTAAGCGAAATATGATTCCAGTAACCTGAAAGTAAGAATAATACCACAGTATCAAGTGATAGTAATCGTAGAAGCAGCAGATACTAGTAATAGTAATAGCAACAGCTTTAGTAATAATACTAGGAATAGTATAGTAGTGGTGGTGGTGATGGTAGTAACAGTAGTTGTAGTAGAGTAGAGTTATCTGTGTTACTGTTGCTGTTGTTATTTCATATTACTGTAGAGTTTATATCTAGAGGCCACCAAACAAAGGATACCAGTCTCTGTATAGACTTATTAAAAGTTGTCGTAGTTCTTTAGTCGGTTTGTCAATCATACATTATTAAATTGGTAAGTTAGCAATTTAGTGAATGGAGCATGTCTAAGTTAGGATAACGAGTCTGACAGCAGTTCTTGCTGCTCTCAAATTAGAATGATGTTTTGACAAATGCGGGATCCAGAAAGGTACTCTCTCATTCATTGTGACGTTTTGACATATGAAAACTTCAGAAAAGTTCTATTTAGATTAATGTAAGATTTTTGACTGTATGACGAAATTAAGGAAATGTTGTTATCAGTTCAGTGTGACGTGATGTCAAATGTAAAATTAAGAAAAGCTATTATGCCAATATGATGTATTCATAACCGTTCTGTCTAAAATACGGAATCGTGATCTTTTAATGTTAAAATGACATTGAAATGTACAAAATACTGAAATGTCTTTTATGGGTCAATAACTAATTCTTCACGAATATTTTCGGCATACTTTAATAAATATTCAAAATAATACTGTATATAAAAAAAATAATAATAAAAAAGAAAGAAAATAGTTATAATGAATTTTAATCGCACTAGATTTGTATATATATATATAAAAAATACTGCGGAACAGTTCTACCTCCTGAATATAAGGCGTGGTAGAAACATACCTAGGAACAGTTTTAAGGAATCAGGTCAGAATCCGTTGTTAAGGAAGGTACAGTTTTCCGATTGCCAAGGCTTTGTTCAACATTTACGTGTAGCTGTATTCAGTCTTTACAGTCGAATAAAACAACTACAAAGGTTACAGAGTAGCGTTAAAAATTAATAACATTTTCATGTATGCTTACACCTCTTCGGTTATATATAATAACGATTTATTTTAGGGTTTTTAACTAAAGAGATCGTGAGAAAAAGCCATTATTCGTTTCAAAATAATACACAAAATTACTGTTGTTGTTGTTGTTGTTGTTGTGCTGCTACTGCTACTGTGGTTATTATTATTATTACTATTATCATTACCAGTACTACTATTAATATTTGTAGTAGTAGTAGTGGTGGTGGTGGTGGAGTAGTATTAGCAGCAGCAGTGGTAGTTGTGATAGTAGTAGTCGTAATAACAGTATACTGAGATATTTTCCATTCCAACTAGAGGCATCAATATCGTTGTCAGAAGTATAATGTTATCCATGAGAAGGTGTTTATATAAAAAATGAAGGCTGCTAATCGATAATACCATTCAGAAATATTTCTTTCTCAGATATTTTTGTTAAGCAGACGTTCTTTTTTTTCTTCTTTTTTTTTTTTCCGCACTGAAATATATTACTGGGTTTTTAAAATAAATATTTATTACAAACTAAGCATATTAAAACAGCGTAGAAATGTTGTTGATGTTACATCATCTGATTCACATGTCGAATTTTATATATTTGCATCTATGTTAAAGTAAACAGTGCAAAATCAAATTGATGTGTTACTAGACTTCCTCAGATACTAATCAGTAAAAGGTTAATGACGTTCTATGAAACACCTGTATATGTAATACCATTCAGATTCAGCTAAAGATTTATCTATTTCAAGCTGAAACGAACAATAGAAAACAAAATCTGTTCATTAAAATATGTGGATAACAAAACACGTTTAAGATGGATACATCAGTATGTGTGGTTTTGTATATGTATGTGTATGAGTGTTTGTGTGGCTGTGTGTGTGGCTTGTGTGTGCGTGTGTGTATATATACACATACATACATACGTGTGCATGTATGTATATATACACACACACACACACACACACACACCCAGCCACACACACAAATATTAATATCCTTTTGAAATAGCTTTTTTTAATATGCGGATGTAAATATTTGTACGTATTTAGGAGTAAAATTGAATTAGTGCCACTGAAATGTGCCGTTTGTGAACCTGAAATGCGTAAAATGTAACGTTTATATGAAGGAAACATGCAGTCTGTGCGGCTGAAAGACGTGCAGTTTAATGTAAAAAGGTAAATTTCATATCAACGAAACGTTCAGTTTGTGTGTCTAATGTAAAATGAAAAATTTGTATGAACGAAACTGTGTGGCTGAAAGACATACATACAGTCTAATGTAAAGTTTAAATTTTATATGAGTGAAACGAAATTCGGACAGTTTAAAGTAACATTTGAAGTTTATATGAAGTACAGCGTGTGGCTGAAAGACGCACAGTTTAATGTGAAGATGTGAAGTTTTTATGACGGTTTCTTTGCTGATGCAGACTACACCTACCTCATGTCAATCTCCACTGGGACTTGCTTACGATTCGATCTCACCTCTAGCCGGCGTCGTCTTCACAGCGTCTGAGGGTGATGCCAAGGCCGCCAGGTTGAACGGACCGGCTGCTTGGACTTTGACAAACATCAGCAGTGATTCTTATCTTCAGGTGAGTGTCTTATGTAAAACAGCTAACATTTAGAATGAGAATCAACTCTAGAAGATTTCTAAATGTTTTAGATTTGTTTATGAATGATTACCTAAAGCGTGACAGATCGCAGGTTCAGTCTTCCACGGAGATCTCTCTCTCTCTCTCTCTCTCTCTCTCTCTCTCTCTCTCTCTCTCTCTCTCTCTCTCTCTCTCTCTCTCTCTCTCTCTCTCTCTCTCTCTCTCTCTCTCTCTCTCTCTCTCTCTCTCTCTCTCTCTTTTGAAAATGATAATTATTTTTCTTACATACCTGTAGATTAGACTACCTCGTCCACTGATCATCACTGGTATAGAGACACAGGGTTCTCCAGTTGAAGAGTCGTGGATAGTTTCTCTCTACATTCAGTTCAGTCAAGACTGCCACACTTATGTCAACCATAGTAAAGTAAGAACACATTTATCAAAATTAAGAACCTTTGTCCATCACAAACAGTAAAATGAGATTATATTTCTCAAATGCAATAAAGTAAAAACATATTTCTGTACCGTTTCTTTAAAAACGTTTGTCTATCAGAAACAGTAAAATAGAGCACTTTTGTCTACTGCAACAATTTAAAAATATATTTGTCTACTACACTAAAGTAAGGACATTTGTCTAGCACCAACAGTAAAGTAAAAATATATTTGTCGTCTTAGCAAAGTAAAAGCACATAATTGTTTCAACCTTCAAAAATAAGACATGTCTATCAAACACTGTAAACTATAGTAAAGATATGGCAACAGTTCCAAATATAATATATGTTAATCGTTCGAAAAGTGAAAGCAGATATGATATACATTAATTAGCTAATTATATGATGTTGTAAAACTTAAGGATAATTAATTATAATTTGTGTTGTAGGGAAATGAAACTATATACAAATAATTTTAAAAAAAAAAAAAAAAAACTCATTTTGTCTTAACTTGATGTAAATATTTTTTTTTTTTTACTTTCAGTCATACTGGGCTAACGTCGACGACAAAACGACGTTAACACATTTGTTTCACAACGTATCTATAGCTCGGTGCGTACGTATATTCCCGACAGAGTTCGCTGGAAACAGTTCAGCGTTAAGAATAGAAATGTTAGGTTGTGGTGAGTTACCTTTATGATATTATGAGTAGATCATCATACATTATTGTTATTATTATTATTATTATTATTATTATTATTATTATTATTATTATTATTAACAATAATAATAATAATAAACCTAAAACATATTACGATAATTATTTGCCTTTTTCTATGAGCTGTTAAAAGTAATGGTTTTAAACAAATATAAATAAGTAAGAAAGTAAACAAATAAATAAAAATGAAAATTTACTTACAGAAGTAGCATTTTGTCGACATCGTCTGAATGTGACGCCAGTCACGAGTTTTTCTGGTGCAGACGACTGGACTGGCATAGTGACGCGTCTTCAGTCAGAAAGCATTATGACGTCACTAACTGTGTCTCTTAGCACCTCGGAAGAACAGGGAGGGGCCGAACTGAAAATTGAGTACAGTCGCACATGCACTGAATTCGTTATTCTTGAAGACGGGGACATTAGCAGGGTATAATATAATAAGACAGAGGAAAAGAAAGAGTTATATTTATCAATATTTAAAAAAAAATGTATTATGTCATCTGTATTTCAGAATGTGTGTGTGTGTGTGTGTGTGTGTGTGAGAGAGAGAGAGAGAGAGAGAGAGAGAGAGAGAGAGAGAGAGAGAGAGAGAGAGAGAGAGAGAGAGATCATGCATATGGTTATTTTTAATCTTCTTACATATTCTTTTTGTTTCCTTCTTTCTTTCTTTTTTCAGTTTTTGTTTGCTTATACTTGAAGTACATGCTTGTGTGCGATTCCAGTTCGTGTGTTGTTGTTGTTATTTTTTGTTTGTTTCTGTCATCTAAATTATTTTTGCATATTTGAATCCTCTACTGTATAGTATTCAAACAGGAAAAAAATAATTTATAATGCTACGGCTAAAAAACGGATATGATGAAAAAAAAAAAAAAAAAAAAAAAAAAAAAAATGTTGGTTTAAAAATTAAAGCTGTCCTTCTTTGATTTGTCTATTCTTTTACTAGAAGGAAAGAACAAATCAGTTGAGGTTAAAGTACTG
>CM022679.1:23654501-23849501 GCA_012295275.1 Chrysomallon squamiferum
TTGTCAGACTACGTGAATACTATCTGTCTGGACACTGAAGGTGATTTCCCATCCGGGAGTCTTTGTGCTGTTGCTGGATGGGGCCAGCCAACAGTTGGTACGTATGTAAAATAACAAAATTTAAAAATTACAGTTAAAAACAGTTGTGTCTAGAATCGTTTGGAAGAGCTTTGATAGCTCTAGTTTTTCTAGAAGCTTCATAAAAGCTGCCGAAATAATGATGATAAAGTGTTTGACTGGCGAAGTAATTTCATTCATCCACAAATTGACATTGTCTTTATATATATCATTTTTCTGCTTCGTTATTAGCAACGGGGTCGGTCCCAAGTAATTAATGAAAAAATCGCCTGAAAGTATGTCGGTGTAAAATTTATTTTGATTGTATTTTTCAAAATACTCTTTAGTAATCACTCCGCGTGTGCACTGCATGTTGTTTTCGCATAATTAAAACTTGATTGTTTTAGATTCACCAGGAACGAAACTGCCGTTCAAGACTATGATACCGATTCAAGATTCAGAAGAATGCAAGAATTTATATGATGCTTTGCCTTTCGACCACCCCACAAAATCAGCGGTTAGAATTGACGACTCGGTCTTTTGCAGCGTTTCTTCAGAAGGTGGCAAAGATGCTTGTCAGGTAAAAAAAAACCAAATATGTTAATGGACTGCACAGTTTAGTAGTGATGTGTTTTCTCTTGGGGTATTCACCTTTTCGGTATTTGCTCTAGATCATAAAATGTATTTTCCTGATTATACAAATTTGTTATTAATGAATAAAATCAGCATCACTTTTTAACAACTATTATCCTTCTTAATAAACATTATATGTACATATGTGAATATAATTTCAAATGTTGATTTATATTTCTGCCCCCACCCCCGAAAATCTCAATACACAAATACGCTCATTATATTCTTAGTTATACAATTTATTCACATTTTGTACGTGCTCTTCTTCAGGGCGATTCAGGTGGACCATTCTCCTGCGAGAAAGACGGCGTATGGTATCAGACAGGAATTGTTTCCCTTGGCTACGGGTGTGGAAATGTTGAATATCCAGGCATATATACTAGAATATCATACTTCGCCGACTGGATACAAGAAAACATGGCAAATAACTAATCAGACCACTTCCTTTTTCTTCTTCTTCGTGTATGTTTGACAGTGTCTGAAAACGTAAACGATAAAAAGCTGGATTTAGAAAACACACTTAGTCCATGTTTTTTAAACGTTTTCCGGCGCGAGCCACTTCTGTTTCTGAAATATTCTGACGACCCATTGTCTAGAAATTATTCCGAAAAAAAAAAATAAAAAAAAATAAATAGAAATAAAAATAAAATAATTAATAAAATTAAATAAAATAAAATAAACCTTACAAAAATATACATTTTTTTTTTTCATGATAACTTTATTGTGAAAATAAAGACAGAAAATAAAATAGTACTAAATGATTAAACTATGTGAGTCAGAGAAAACAAATAATGTGTTGTTACATTTGTAAGACAATATTTAGGATACTCGTATTAAACTGTATTTTAAAATATTTTTTTAATAGAGCAAACAATAAATAAAGGAGATTAAGTAATCGTGAAGATCAGAAATTCGATAATAAATGTCATTTCATATAACTGGTTTATCTTATTTATTTAGAAACAAAGTAAGAATTACTAAGTAAATTAATTTCATTCACATTTATAAAGAAATGTAAAGATACAAAAAGTTTTGCTTAAAAACTCACTTTTGTATTGTAAATGTAGCTTTCATAATTAATATTCATTATAAATTCATAATCGCAATTAAAATATTTAAAATAAAACATTCAGCATTACATTTAGGTAGGCAATACCGGTTTACAGTGTTTTCATAGAGATGGGGAATAATTTTATATAAAGATTAAAATAACTAGAGGTTTGTTATCACTAAATGAATTGTTATGATTATTACGATGATGATGACGACGATGATGATGATGATCATTATTATTATCATTATTATTATTATTATTATTATTATTATTATTATTATGTCATGGTGAATGTATATATAGAAAGAATAAAATAATAAAAATCAGTATTTTGACTTTTTTGTTTAGTAGAGTTGTCTGTTTATCCGGAGATAAAAAGAAAATCCCTTCATCAGTTTTCACCATGGATCCTCACGTATAGTGGATCAGTCATACAAGAAAATTGGTCGAATATTAATTCAGTATTCATGTATTTGTACAATAATGTATAGTAACATTTGAGAAACATTATGCACGTATGTGTGTATATGTATGTGTGTGTATGTACGTATGTATGTATATATATATATAAAGTAAAACTTAAGATAATTAATTAGAAATACTTTTTAAAAATTGTATTTATCATGCACACATATTAATTAACTCTACATGCAAATCAATTAGGCGATGAATATAAAGCTGGCAAAATAAACTCTCAGGTTCTTAACTCATTATTGTATACCGAATTTAAGTACAAAAAAATGTGATTGATACACGAATAAATAAACCTTGTACTCCCAATTCCCAGAACGAAAATTTTAAATTATAAAAATAAACAAATGAACAAATAATAATGCAAACATTATATCAGAATTATACTGAAATCTTGTTCAGGTTTATGAAGTTAATGTAAAGCCTTTGTTGTTAACACTAATAAAAGCTTCATCCATGAAATAAATATACATGCATTATTATTTTCTAGTAAGCACTCGTTTCTTATTCTACAGCAGGCTGGACTAAACTTAATATTTCTTAATACATTTAGATAAAATTTCATCGCCTTCGAAATAACCAGCATTACTGAATAAGGTATTATTATTATTATTATTATTATTATTATTATTATTATTCATTTATTTGTTTATTTTATTTTATTTTATTTTATTTTATTTTTGTTTCAAGGGAGATAAGTAATGAGGGCGAAACCTATTATTTTTCGTTTCTGTTTTTTCATTCCGAATGCAACAGTATGTAAGTGGGCGTTTTCTCCCAGTAACCTTGTACTGCGACAGACACGCCCCCTGGCTTTTTAAGAGAGCGTGACTGTCGCAGGCGTGCTTCATAGTAACTTGCTGTGATTAACACGTTAATTCTCCCACCCCCTTATTCCCACTAACCTGTGCCCCAAATTCACTCCCAAACAACCGCCCATCAATAACCTCCACATTAGAAAAATGTTGATGACATTAAACAGAGCGCGCGTTAAAGGATCGATAACACAGCGTTTATACATCTAAATATAGATATATTAATATGCATGAATAGCAGTTAACACCGACTTCTTGGAAAAATAAACTTTCTGTTTCTTTTTCGGGGTATAAAGTATTTCCTAATACTACAGCAGGTAGTGTCTTGAGAAGTTGTCCATTTGTTAAAATTCTTTATCACAGCTTGATTTCAGCAAAATTCTTAAATAAATTTGTTTTATAAAAAGTGGTCTATTTCGCTATGGCCCCTCAGCTTGATATGGTTTTTGTTATGGATTGCACAGGTAAGTACAGATAAAATATTTTTATATACTGAGCAAAAGCTTTTACCATTTAATTCACAATAGTTTTCTTTTCCTTTTTTTTGTTTTGTTTTCGTTTTGTTTTGTTTTGTTTCATATATAGGGTATATGAGAAAAAACCTGTAGTCTACATGCAATTTTATAAATAATTGTTAAGTGCTTAAAACTTTTTTTTTCTTATCACCTCACAAAATATATACAAATTTTTCTTTAATCATATAATGAAATGTTATAAAACATTCTGCATTCAGTAGAGGACATTATGAACAAATTAAGGCAGGCATCATCAGAAATACAATCAGCAAACTCCAAAATTTAGTTTACTATGGTAGTCAAAAAAGTTATAAAATATTGGTGTAAAGTTTCTTTACTTCATTATTAGTTACAATAATTGTTGGTGGGACAAAATGTTTTGTAAAGTTATGAAAGAGAATATATTCATATGTGCTTAGGTAAAATTGTGTGTCTGTGTGATCATGTCATGCAGTTATTTTCCATTTACCAGCTAAAAGTTGTTATTGTTAACTTCGTCCACATTTTGTTTTTTAATTTTGAGATTTTTAAAATGTGTTAAATGTTTCTAAAAACTATCTTATCAGAATGTTTTGTTTGAAAAATATAAAGAGCAATAAAATAAAAAATTAATTAAAGTATTGATCTTGTGCACTTGCTTTGTAGGTAGTATGGGTTCATACATACAAAATGCAAAAGATAATATTGAGAAAATTGTAACAGCTCTTGTAGCTGAAGAGGACATTGATGTTCATTTGGGGCTGATTGAATATCGAGACCATCCTCCTCAGGACACTTCATTTGTAACCAGAATGCATCATTTTACCAGTTCTGTCAGAGAGATGAAGAGTTGGCTTCAGGAATGTTCTGCCTCTGGTGGAGGAGACACACCCGAGGCTGTAGCAGATGGCCTTAATGATCTTCTGAAAATGACATGGCGACCCAGATCAACAAAGATAGCAATACTAATAGCTGATGCTCCACCACATGGATTAAATAAATCTGGTGATTCATTTCCTGGTGGCTGTCCTGCAGGTCTTGATCCACTAGCTGTTGTTCGAAAGCTTGCCGAGCAGGCAATTACACTCTATGTTGCTGGTTGTGAACCTGCTTTAGTATCCTGCAGAGAATTTTTTACAGGCCTTGCATATGCTACAGGTGGTCAGTATGTCCCTCTAGCTGGGGCACAGGCTCTGACACAAATTATCATTGGAGGAGCCAAAGAAGAATTGTCTCTGGATCGATGGATGGATGACATCAACAAAGAAGTTATGGAAGAAACTGCTAATGTGGATGACTACGACGAAGAAGAATTAGCCGCAGTAATCCATTCTAAGCTGGCAATTAAAGGCTGCAAGGCAAAGAAGTTAACAAGAAATGCAGAGGGTATGGGTTCAGTTAGTGAAAAAGCAAAGGCCATTTCAAAAATGTCCTCAATGTCTGATGTACCTTCAGCGCCAGCTGGTGGTGAAATCCCTGTTTCTGAGGTTGCCCATGGTGATGTCTATGAATGTGTTGAAGATACACTTGATATCTCACAGGT
This sequence comes from Chrysomallon squamiferum, assembly GCA_012295275.1. NCBI lineage: Eukaryota > Metazoa > Mollusca > Gastropoda > Neomphalida > Peltospiridae > Chrysomallon > Chrysomallon squamiferum. The sequence continues at coordinate 23,659,569 of CM022679.1, forward strand.
GAAAAGAATGGTCAAGAAGTCTGTGGCCAGGAACAAAGAAGCTCTCTGAGATTATCATCAGGTGAAGACTTTTATTGAGTTATCTTGTTTTTTGATGATTGAAGTCTATCTCTCTCAAAAACACTGTATATTTATAAATTGTACTTTATTACAAAGTTATTGGTGGAAACTACTGTCTAAATAAAATCCTTTTGTAATAAACACATTTAAAATATTTCAGACCATAAATATCAAAAGAGTAAAATAATGTTTTAAATCAGTGTAAAATAAAACTGTTTTATTATTATTATTATTATTACTTAATAATCATTCTTAATTTTTTCAGAAGGCAAGACTTCTGGATAGCTGGAAGTTGTGATGAAATTTGTAAATATCATTCTTGCTGCATTTCCTAATGATTATACATACTTTAAGATATTATTACATTAGAAGGTAAAATCTGATCACTGTACTAGACATTTTGGATACACCAAGTTTATGTGGAAGACAAAAATAAATTGAAAATTGTCATTAGTTTACTATTTATGCTACTATTTTTATTTAAATAATTTGGTATACTATTATATGCTGATTTTGGAGGACGCATGGGTGTAAATATGGAATGGCAGTATTACATATTAACAAATAAAATATAATTTTTTTTTTTTAAATGCTTAAGAGAGTTTTTTCAGTTCTAAAAACTAGCGTATCATTTATTAAAGCCCAAAATTAATTTTGTTGTTTAGAAAACAGTTTTGGTTTTTGAAATTGTAGTTCACAGATAAATTAAATAATGATTCTGGAGTAAGCTATGATAAAGTGTACATACTGGCCCCATGCCTTTGTTAAATGTTTTTAAGTAAGGCCAACTGGACAGCTTAAGCAATATTTCACATCTATCGCTTCCAATTTCTAACTTAGGTCATCACATTAGTTTTAGTTTTTTATGTTGTCATAACAGTTTTTTATTTTCTCCATGTATTTTTCATTTCTTTTATTATTATTATTTGTTTTAGATTTATTTTTAATTGCTTCTGCACAGGAATTACTTTATTAATAAATTGCTAATAATTAATAAATGTTATCGGAATAAAATTTAGTGTTTCTTTGAAAGGAATCTAGACAATTTATTACAGCTGTATGGCATGTTTCATTATTAACATTAAAAACTTAGTAGCCTGAGATGTCTGAATGTATTATTAATAAATGTATTTTTTTCATGCAGATAATATAAGTATTACAGCATCATTTATTTCAACAATCTTGACTTTCTGACAAGTACAAGATACCTTGTAAAAGCATGACAGATAACAAACCTGCTATATCATATATATTTATCATATGCATACACAGAATTAATGCTAATCAATGATTTCTTTTAAATTCATTTAATTTTTAAAATTAGTTTCAGAGTTTCATCTTTAAAAAAATAAAAGATTAACCTTAGCATATTTATGTATTGTTGTTTGTCTTAAAAATCAATAGTAATGCATCTAAAATATTTTGTTCCTTTTTTCCTTTCAATTCTAATATTAATAAAAAAAATAATGAAACGAGGTCGTTTGCATCATTTTACAAAAGCCGATTAGATTCATCTTTAAAAAGCAACTGTGAAATCCCAGATTGAGCTACTGCTGCTGTCAAGCTCTCTGACAGGTCAGGAGGGCGTGTCTATTGCAGGATGCCGGAGAAAATCTCATTGGCTCTGTATACTGTAGTATAGTTTGCAGACACTGCTATTTATCGGTGTTGTTACTTTGTCAGAGAATGTGGCTGTTGCAGATATGCTGCACGACAGCTTAATCAGATTAGCGCGTTAATTTTCTCACTTACTCATTCCATTTCCGATTTACGAAAATAATCAACGGTTTATCAGACTGTCCAAACGATGGCAAGATTTAATTGATTGTAATTTAAGGATATTAAAAAATATTATGTAACGGTGATGAAATATAGTTTAATCGTTTTAGAAAGGACAGAGATCACCCAACGAAGACGAAAATATGTTATGAGCCCGAAAGTACAGCCAAACGATTGATATTTAGCTGTCCGAAACATAATTTCAACCTATTGATCTGCTGTGTTTTTCCCTTGTAGTCAAATAGTATCTAAGTATGTTAACAAGAATGTTGAAAGCACTAATGATTGACTGGAAACTGATTATAAATGGGTGATTGTGAGAACCTGTGGGCCACAGCATGGAGAGAAAGAGACCAGATACAGAACACAGATCCCTGAACAATGTTATATTTTGGTAGTTACAGTAACATGTCCTAAAAAACAAATTAATAAACATATAGGCTAATTAAATATTTGAAATTGTAGACATTTGTCAGCAATAACTCACAAATGCTTCTTTCAAGAATTTCAGTTTGAACATTATTATTGAATCCAAAACAAATCTAGACAAAGGTGGACAAAACCCTAACATATTTTTGCAGGTGTTTTAGATGTGGGCTGTAAGATTAGGAGTGACTGGACTTTCTCTGTGTACACATAGAGATATATGCCTCTGCAGAGTGTAGGTTTATAAGCAATTTTCCAACAACTAAAGGTATTGATCATTTCTTAACTTATTGCATTTATTTTAAAATGTTACATATCAAAAATTCTCACAAGTAAGCCTGAATATTAAATATATTTGAATGTACTTCCAGAATGGTAGTCAACTAAAGAGAAGACAAGGATGAATTATATTACTGAACACAAACAAAAGTAGTCAATACTTTCTTGCAGAAAAGGTAGACTTTTTAATACAGATTTGTTCAGTGGATTGCTTTTAAGTTGCTGTTATTTATAAAATGTGTAAAATCTGTAGTGAAGGTTCTGTCCACATTCAGTATTAGTGGTTGAGGTTTTGTCGTCTTACTGGGTGTTGCTAGGGCTAAACCACTGACAGCAAAAACAAAAGTGTAATGAATTTACATTTTGTTTCCTTTTTATATTATAATCTTTAAATAATTATATACATCTTTGATATGGTTACGACACAAAATGTCAGAAGAAATTTCAATGATGTTATGGATCTTTCAGGGGCCATAATGATACCATATAAATATACCATACTGTCAAGTGTTGGTCAAAGTATGCAGCAGTGATATTGTTGTAGTATGCTCTCAAATCTGACAATGTAACAATACATTCACCAGTGAAGTTCTGATAAAATATGGTTTTGAAGGAAGCAAAGAAAAATGAATGATAGAACTTCAGTAAACACTAAAGTATGTTTTACTTACATTTATTGACTCTGAACATTTTCCTGGATTTTAAAGATACTTAACTTTGAAATGTTGGACATATCATAAGTGTTAAAGACATGTCAGAATAAGCTTTGATCCAACTATGCAGCTATAATTTGAAAAAGTAGCTCCTTTGCAATTTTAAGGAAAAACATTTTAAAGCTAAAATTACTGGGCAAATAAACAGTATTTTATGTTTTGTATGAAAAAAGCAAAAATATTCACACCATAGATAATATTACATGAACTGTTAACTTCACTGGATGTGGGGTCCAATTTTCATAAACAATTCTCATTTATGACTGTAACTGGAATATTACCTATATATTTATGTACATCACTGTCAGCTGCAACCATTGGAAGAGTGTGTGATTTCCTCTAAACTTCCATCTCATTAAGCTAATAAAAATTTAAGGCCATTTTATCATCAATGGCTTAACTCACATGGATGAATTTTTGAAATTAAGTAACTACAAGTATTTAGTGACTGCCTAGGTAAATGCAGGTGCTTTATTTTCAACAGTATCAACATCTGAAACTGAAACAAAAAATCTTAATTCATAATTGCATGTTTTTTGTATAGAAATCTGCAAATGTATTAAATTTATGTCAAATGTTTACTTTTTAAGAAAGCAGTTTACCATTAAAATAAATAATACCATGAAACATGATAATGGCTGATATTTTACAACTGTAACTTTTGTTTTAATTGAAATTATAAAGTTTTATTAGTGACTACATTTTTATCTTATAATTAATGACAGTGACTTTTATGAATTACTGGTTTTTCAGAAACCATAAATAGCTCAGTAAATTATGAAATCCTACAGTCAAACTGTGATTATACAAACATACTGAAAATTATAATGAACGAGAAATATTAATATTCAGAATCCTGCATCCATTAACTTTCGAATGGTGTGAACCAGTGGTTTATAGTCAGCTGCATTACCATCTGACAGTTTACCAGATTCAAATATCTCCCATCCAGCACTTGATCGTGACATAGAACACATCACAACCGCCTGGCTTTTTTTTGCATGTGTGAATGTTGTCTTGCAAAGATCTTTATCCTGGTCAGTTGCTTCAAAGAATTTCAAACTTGGATTGGGAAACGTTTCAAGTGAAGGACTGAGAAAAGCACTGAGTATGAAGTAGAGGTGTGTTACGCAGCTAGGTAACTTCTTCAAATACACGTGGATGGTTTGGTGTCCAGTCTGAGAAGCATCATCCATCATAGCATCTCCAGAGTGAGTTACTGCATCAGTGATTCCAGGACGATTTCGATAGTCAACAAACTGAAGCAGTTTTTTTTTGCTGAAAAGCAAACAGGAAGCATCAAGAAAACGACTTCCACTTGCTGGATAGCCCCAGTAAAGATCAAATATAACATGGTCAAACCGATCAGGAACAGCAAACATCAAAACCACAAGATGTACTGTTTCATTTGGCTGGATGTCATATTCACTCATTTTCATATAATGACCATCTTCATCATACACCTACAGTAAAATATTAAAAATTGTATTTGATATAAATTTACATTCAGTTCAATAATTTAAGCATTAATGGTCAGATGATTAATCCTACACTGATGAATTAGTGCTAAATGTACAAATGTACATGTCTATGTATTAGAAATAAAATGAGAAAACAATCCAAACAAAATTTATGTATATATCAATAATATATTTATTAACCGATGCAAATTAAACACACCTTCAATTCATTCTCATGAAATAGCAGTTTTTGTTTCTGAACTTCATGCCCTAGTTTAGTCTTGATCTGCTCCTTCAGCTGCATTATGGTCATTGCAGGATTGAACAAGACATCAGTGCTGTCTCCATTCAAGACAGATATTCTTAAAATTTCATGAATAGATGCATCTGTTGAGACAGTTGACATATCTTCTGCAGTGTATTCTGTAAACAACTCTTCCAACATATGCTGCAGGAATTTAATCATTTTGTCCTCAACAGATTGGTCACATGAAGGATGTGGACATTTTCCATTCTCTTCTGCTGTTGCTACAACACACTGCAGACAGCAAAGGTAAAGTATTGTTAGTTAATATGCTTATCCAACTTCCCCAAAATGTATAACTGGGCATGATATTGTGACTAAGGGCTGAGAATTGTTAAACTTTTTTTTTAAAGTAACTAAATATATTTTCATGATATGTACCTGTAACATCTATCATCTATAATTTTCAGTTAACATCAAGTGAAACAATGAATATCATCTTTTAACCAAATGCTATTATCTTATACAAACTGCTTGCAATGATTTGAAAATGTCACTAACTTACATTAAAAATGGAGAATAATTATAATAAATTATGAAATTAGACTTTAAATTTTATGCATGTATAATTTATTAATTAAAATAACTTTGAAACAGTATATATTGTCAAAAATGTAATTTTAAAAATAATATATATATATATACACATATATATATTAGCAGTGATTTAATATTAAATAATGTATACTCAATCTTTATACTGTTTCTTTTGATTTTGTTTTGATGTCTTATATTGATAGGCATTAAATGTGGCAGCAATGCATTTCTGCTTTAAATACAGTCAGCAGGTACAACTGAAATAAAATATCATTTACCCTCATGCAGTAGAATCGTGGATGCATGCATTCTTCAGTAAGATCTTCAGGGGGAAACTCCTGTCTCAACTTTTCTTGGTTACATTTTCTGCATTTCATTTTGATGTTAATATACAGCTAGAAAAAATAAGGAAAATATTTTGATGGATAGTGAATGAATGATTAAATCAGATCACTTGAACAAATTTAGTAACATTTTCTTGATTTTCACAATAAGTATATATATATATATACATGATGACTACCTCTAATTTGATGGTATTATGGGTGGTATTTATAATGTTATAGACTTACCAATCCATTATTGAAAAATATAGGGTGATACAATTAAGGTGCCTTCAGCCAGCTCACAGTTCAGTGAACAGGAACATTAATCACAGAAAAAAGGTCACATAATTATATATTACAAAATATTACTTATTTAGGATATAGAACAATTTATAATTATTTTATAAAGATGAACATTATTTACATGGTGATCTAGTCCGAAATTCTGACTTTTCAAATTTGATTTTGGACTTATTTTGATCCAAAATTAATCAAGGGCCTTGTCAAGTCTAACGCTTTAAAACAAAATCAAATTAAATTAAACAAAAACAACAAAAAAACAACAACTTACTGAGGTAATGGCGCACACCGAATTATTGGATTTGTCTTTCTCTATGCAACCTTTGGTTAATATTTATTTTTTAAACAGTGGAATCTGTGGATGCAATAATTTCCAAAAATCAATGGACCTGCGAAGATTTTATTTATGTAATGTCCTCGTTTATTTAATATATATTTGTTTTATTTCCCGTTATTCTGAAAACTAGTTAAATAAAAATTCTTGCAAGTATTATTCAGCTACTTGTTCATTAGAGCAGTCTAACATTCATTTTCATCGAATAATGAGTGTTAGATCTTTCTCCGAAATGCTTCTTTCGGTTTCATTCGACAACATAATACACTTCCTTGTCCATTGACGTTCTACCTTGAAAAGATTGTTGAATAAGGTCAGATGATAGTAATTTTCCATTTATGAAAGGCTGTTATAATTACTTTTCATTTTCATTATTATAGATTTGAGTGGATTTTAATGAACCAGGATTGTGGTATTGGTAACGTCAATTTATTTATTTATTTAAAATTTGGTTATATAATTTCGATTACGATAATAATTCTGTTCGGTTATACATCCCACTGCGCTATTTTGCTTTACTCGGTTTTTAGCTAACCTTAATTGGATCTAAAAAATAACATAACCCCCAGCCTACTAAAAATAAAAAATAAAATAAAATAATAAAATAAATGAAATAAAATAAATAAAATAAATAATAATAATAATAATAATAATAATAATAATAATAATAATAATAATAATGCTTTTACTTTGGAAATAATTAAAATTTTATCTGTTTCAAAAGAATGTTAGCTGTAACTTGAGAAAAATCCACGGGGTGGGATGTGGGGAATTGTTAGTTTTGTATTTAAAGTCACATTTAAAGCAGATGTCTTCTACAAAGCATATCAAGTTTGTGTAATGTAGCACGTATGACTCAGAGGAAAAACAATTTATCTTTACAATTTTGCACCCGGCACTACATATTTTATCTACTTTCAATTTTGCATTCCGAGAAAGTGATTATCTTGAACATGTTCCTTAAAGTCATATGTAGTCTTCGAATTACATAAAATTAATATCTATTTTTGTGCAAGTTGTACTAAGTTTATTGTATGTATTTAGTTATTATATTTAATAAGAAACACCATTTCGAAGGACATACACTTAAGTGAGTATGTTTTTTGTTTTTGTTTTGTTTTTGTTGTTGTTTATTTTTTTACTACTATATTGTCTGGCTATTAATTAAATATTGTGTTACTTTATAATGTAATTATTATAATTATGCATATAGACCGATACTGGTGATCATCAGGTTGTTAGGGTAAAAATTATATACGATAGCTGCAGTTAACATGATATGAGTTAGAAATTACTTGCGATTACATATGTGTAAAATATATTGATTTTGTTAGTAGTCAAAACTATTTTTTAAAATTTCCGAATTTCTAAACCAAAACTCAAAATTTAAATATAAAAAACCGAATGTAAATGTGGTTATATCATTAACAATAAAAGCGATATTTAGACAAAGATACAGTCATCAATCAGACCACCAACTGCATTTGTAACTAATCACGTTTTACAACACTTTGCTACATTGAAAAAAATTACTCTCTTATTTTGTTCAGTGTTTACACACATGCGCATAATACCGCAGCTGCACTTATTTAAAACAAATGCCTAATTACGAAATTTGACAAATCTGATAATATTTATTTTTATATCTAATTTTAGCCCAAGCTGAATTGTCAGATTCCGTATCTAGAACATTTCTTCGACATTTATAAATGTTATTTCATTTTACAGCACAATATATATATTACTGAATGTTGCAACCTTACACCCTTGTGATTGAACTTTTGGTAGGCGTTTCCTGTGCAGAATATAATTTATTTCCTAACTGAGCTAAAAACAAACAAACAAACAAACAAAAAACCTGTAGCTCTTGTAAAGTTACTGAAAGTATTAATAATAATGTAATATAAGGTAACTATATTAACCGTACTCCAGGTTTTTATCGTCATTCAAAACATGTTTAAAGGAAATAATTATGTAGCAGATTTTTAACTAGGTAAACTTGTATTCTGTTACTATTTCGTTAAATTATCACTATTAAAAGCCAGAAAGTAATATTTAACATTGGTATGGGTTCGGAACACGGAAAACAAAAATGAACTCTTAATTTCACTTCCAATTTTCGTACCATTTAATCATTAGTCGATTACTTCAAAACAACTGAGAGAAAACTGCATTTTTTCACTTTTGTTAAAAAAAGTGATAATGACAAAAAGAAAATAAATGCACAGTTTAAATATTTTGAGGAACGGTTTGTGATACATGAAAATATTGGTTAACCTCAACGCCGCTCGTTGCAAAAATTAATGTTAACCATCCAAATATTATTAGAAACGCCCCTTAGGGTCATGACCTCCAGTTCTGCGAAAACAACTTTTATTTGGACTGCCTTGTACCTTTGCACACGGTACGTCATACGTTCTCGTTTGCTTCTAATTCGCAGAATATCTACTTTTCGTTTCGCATACCGAGAAAATATTTTCGCGAACGTGATCTTCAAAACTATATAAAACTGATAAACAGTTTAAGTGAGACAATCTAACAGTGTTTTCTAACCATTTTTATGTACATAATTAAAATATGTATTTATCATTTCAAAAATATTATTGTTACCAGAATGTAAAGTTTTAAAATAATTATGGCAAAGCGTGGGGTTTCCTTGGTTAATTAATAATTCGGTGAGTATTTTTCTTTTTGCGTAAAAAAAAAAAATAACCGTAAAAAAAAACCCCAGAAAAAAAAAAAAAAAAAAAAAAAAAAAAAAAAACACAAAACAAAACAAACAATAATAATAAAAGCAAGAAAGTAAATGTTATAGGTCACAGCAATAAAAATGTACTCCACATTAACATCCAGTTTTCTTAGCCTTTAATCATCGGTTGATTTCTTCAAAATAAAATATACTAAATTTGTTCTGTTTTATTAAATGTGAATATGAAAACTGATTAATCTCAACCTCCCTCGTTGCAAAAATTAATGTTAAACCATCAAATGTCATTAACAATGACAATTAGGGTCATGACTTCCAGTTCGGCGTAAAAAAACCTTTTATTTGGACTGCCTTAAACTTTTGAACACGGTACTTCATGGTTTTTATCGATGAATATCTACTTTTCGTTTCGCATACCGAGAAAATATTTTCGTGAAGGTGATCTTCAAAACTATATAAAAATGATAAACAGTTTAAATGTGACAGTTTAACAGTGTTTTCTAATAATTTTTATGTACATAATTAAAATATGTATTTATCATTTCAAAAATAATATTCATTAAATTATTGTTACCAGAATGTAAAGTTTTAAAATAATTATGGCAATGCGTCGTTAATCAATAATTCGTTGAGTATATTTCTTTTTGCGTAAACAGACTACAACAACTTCAACAATGATAGCAACAACAGTAATAATAAATATAAAAGAAAAAAAAAATCAAACAAGAAAATTGTTATAGAAAACTGTTATAGTGAAAGGGTTACAGCAATAAAAATGTATCTACATTCACATCCAGTTATCGTAACGTTTAACCATCGATCGATTTCATCAAAACAAAATATACTGATTTTTTTTTTTATAATTTTTATATATATATATATAAAATGTGAATATCATGAATATTGATTAACCTCAATCTCCTGCGTTGCAAACGTTAATGTCATTAACAACGCCCATTGTGGTCATGACCTCCAGTTAGGCGAAACAAACTTTTTTATTTGGACAGCCTTGTACCTTTGCACACGGTACGTCACACGTTCTCGTTTGCTTCTAATTCGCAGAATATCTACTTTTCGTTTCGCATACCGAGAAAATATTTTCGTGAACGTGATCTTCAAAACTATATAAAACTGATAAACAGTTTAAGTGTGACAATCTAACAGTGTTTTCTAACCATTTTTATGTACATAATTAAAATATGTGTTTATCATTTCAACAATACAATTGTTACCAGAATGTAACGTAAAATAATTATGGCAATGCTTGGGGTTCCGTCGTTAATTAATAATTCGGTGAGTATATTTCTTTTTGCGTAAACAAACAACAAACTAACAAATAAATAACAACAATAATAATAATTAAAAACAAGAAAGTAAATTTTATGCCTGACAGCAATAAAAATGTACTCTACATTGACATCCAATTTGAATTTTCGTATCCTTTAAACATCGCTCGATTTCATCAAAACAAAATATATTATTATCTAATTATAAAAAAGACTAGACAATAAACACCAAAATATATGCACAACATTCAAAACCAATTGATATTAATATGAAATCATTGTAGTTTTCTGAAGTTGCTAGCAAGAGATGACGATGATTTTGAAACATGCATCAGCCAATGCAGCCAAATCTTTCATAGATCCATTTTAATTTAATTATTTTTCTAACCTTCAAAGCGCTACAGACAACAGCCATATAATTATAATCTTTAAGCAATCACAGCTAACAGGAATTAGATGTTTAATTATTTGGTCTCATGCGTCATTTGCAAAAAATGCATGGAATGTTCATGAAGTGCAATTGTGATTGGGACAGGTATTTTTCTGTCTGGTTAATTCTGAAGGCAAATATTATTATTATTATTATTATTATTATTATTATTATTATTATTATTATTATTTGCAGTAATTATCATAAATGTTTTATAATTATTGATTTTTAATAAATTGTTATAATTTTTTTTGCGGTAATGATGGATTTTTTTTAATAAAGTGAAATGTGGACATTTATTCAGAGTAATACTCAGAAACAACAACAGACTCATTCTTTACAGATATATTGATAAAATAGGCGAAAACAGTTCATTGGCAGTAATCCATAATGGCAGCCAGTAGTGATGGAAGTGGATCTGATGCTGCTTTACAGCCATTTGGTAAGTAACTATTTATTTGAAACAGTCAGCTACTGAATGAAAGTAAAATATATGAAAATAACTAATACATGTATAAACATTAGCTTTAGGTAATTTTATTTTAAAAACTCTTTTATCAGTAATCATGATGAATAATACTAAAGGTAATTAAAGAAAAAGAAGATATAAACTTGTATTATTTCCTGAAATTTTTAAATTATATTTTATAATTTGTATACATTATGATTGGTAATCCAGTTTAATGGTATATATGTGTTTAATTATCATGTGAAAATAAAATGTTTGTCTACTTTCAGCATTTGTTATGACATCTTATTTTCATAATACATGTTTATATAGTAAAAATGAAATTTTAATGACTTGATTATTTGTTTATGGTTAGCAGTCATATGTTACTCACAGTCAAGTATTTTAAATAGTTTGGTAACACTCATTGTTGAATTTACTAATAATCTCTAACCTTGCACTCTTTGTTAACTATTTTTATACTCATTATTATGACAAACTGATATAAATTATGGTTCATTTTGTTCCTTTTTCTAAAAATTGTAAGGAAACAGTATGAATTATATTTATATATTATAATAATATGTATGAAACCAATTTTCTGTTTCTTAGTACCTGTAATTTCTGTTGTAATTTCATTTCCAATTTCATTTTTGTTGTAATGTTAATTTGAAGTAGCATTGTTCCTTTTAATTTTCATTCAGATTTTCATTAAAATGTCCATTTAAGTTAGCCCATGTTTAACAAGACAGTCCTTCTGAAAGTTCTCTCCAACAGCTGATGTTGTTGCTGATTTATCTTCTGTCATTATTTTTCTCTAATAAATATATTTCTTTTATTGTTTTGAACTCTGCTCTGTTTTGATGGCAGTTTCCAATATTTTTGCCACTTCTGTTACCTCTATCATCAAAAGCTGAAGGCAATGGACCCATTGTTTTTCTTCTGATAACCTTTTGATGTAAAAGCCTGAAGGGCATACTGAAACAATGGTTACCTGTCTATGACTTTTAGCTGCTGTATAGTGTTTTAAATCCTGGCATCAGTTTAGTATCCTTGTGCATGAATAAACTTTCAGTTAACAACCCCTTTCAGTACAAGGAGTCTTCATCCATATTAATTACTTGCTGAGGAAGGTATCCTTCCTAGATTATAAGCTTGTCCAATGCATGTACTGTACTCTTCACAACAATAGCAAAAACAAAATAAAACAAAACACAAACAAGTATAACCTAAGCATTTCTTATATCTATCAAAACAGAATACAGTATAATATTGAGTATTGTTTCACTGTGCAGCTGGCAACACAGTCTAGTTTGAGAACATAAGATACATGGTAAATGTATCCACTCCAACACCCTGAAGTTCACTGTATCCTATAGTGTGAAATTTTCTTTTAAAAAATAAATAAAATAAATACAAAAAAAAAAAAAAAAAAAAATTAGAACATATTCCATCATTTTCTTAATTTTAAGGGCCACAGATGTGTACATTATTGGATTTTGTTTTAACATAACTGTACTAATACACAAATTAACAGATTTATTTATAGGACTAACATTTTTATTGATATAGGTAAAAAGTTTGACATGTTGTCATTTACAGATTTGTAGACTATAATTTTATTACACACTCTTTAATGATCTTCACTGAAGGAATTAAACATACACATTTTTAATATTATGAGATCTAGGGGACAGTGATTCATGAAAACAGTTGTAGGCCAGAATATGGTTACAGTGACAATGTTTTCATACAATCAACAGCATATTCAAAGAAGTGCTGTTTTTTTTAAGATTAATTTATAATTAAATTTTTCATTAGATCTGAGGCTTTAATTACTACACTGGGATCAACATTTAAAGCTATAAGTATCAAAGCAAAACTGAGGTTTTCTCTCAGTGCTGCAAACAGATAATTTATCTACTGTTGATACTCTTTTTCAACTGTCTGAAAAATATAAAAGTCTGGGAAATTGCAAACATAAATGTTAACCCTGAAATGTACTGAAACATTAATGTTATAAAATAATATTATAAAGTAAATCAGAAATATTATGCAGATGTAAAAACAATGTAAACAAATGACATTCAATGTCAAAAAAAAATGCACAGATGAAAAATGCTGAGTGAAGTTTGTTGGGTTAGAATGGTTATGGATCATTGGATGCTGTTGTAAAATGGACTCTTACCTTGCTGAAAAGTGGGTTGAGAGAGGGTTGTCATGATCATTCATGGAATTCCGAATAACTTAAAAGTTCCTAGAAGTAAGGTTTTAAGTGGGAAATAGCCAAATTTTGGAAAACCGATGCCTATGAAATTGAGAGTCAACAGTATTTATATTCTTAACTATTATTAACTATTTCCTTAATGATTAGACATTCCAGTAGATAGCATCTGAACTGAAAGTATAATTACAGAATTCTTATATTCCTAAGTTACATAAGCAATGACTTTTCCTTAACATAAAATTATGCAGAGTTTCAACATATGAAGTTTTTTATTGAAAAGCTTATGACCTACAGTTTTGAGATAGGAATATTACAATTTATAAAACCAGTATTCTAATAATCCTTAAAAAAACAAATAAGTTAAAAATAAACAATGTTTTGTAAAGAAAAGAGAATGATGTTAAGAAAACAATTATAATAATGTTGATGTTTTTAAACTGTTGTCTTTTCTGTTCTCTGTTGATTTATACAGAATTTATTTTAATTTTCTTTGATTTATTTCCATTTCTCTTTCAGAATTTAGTTTGAATGTGGATCCTGTGCTTGTAATGCAGAATGGAGACGAACAAGATATAGATGATTTTGAGAGTATTTATCCATATTTGGAAGATGTAATTTGTAAAAGCAACTGTTTTGCATCCTTCTCAAATGTTATTGTGACTAAGGTAAACAAGGATCTTAAAATAACAGTGATGGCAAACTCTCTAAAACAGTTCAATGAAATAAAGACTGCTGTGAACAAAAAACAGTTAACACGTTTGATGACAGAAAAAGCTCAAAGTTTTGGTTTGGAACTAGATCTAGGCCTAGCAGCTGGATGTACTGAACACATAAGATTAGATGTATCCATAACAGAGGAAAGGAGGACAGCAAATTATGCAGCAAGACATTTTACAAAAGTGTAAGCAAGTTTAATATAAATATTTCCAAACAACTTGGATTCTGTATTAGGTTGATGTATCTTTAACAAATTTTGTACACTATTGTGTTGTCTATGCATTGGTGGGGGAAAAAAAGTTAACTACATCCAAACTTTTGGTTATGCAATTAGTTCAGGAGACTGATAATTTATGAAATTAAAAACAAACATTTCACAAACAATGCCTTTAACTGTTTGCACTGCTGTGGTTGGAAAGTATCTGTTGCAAACAACAAGAGAAAACTAATCAGAACTCTGCATTATGTCACTCAAATCTTTGTCAGCATTTTCTTTCAGTATTCCTTTTAACTGTTATTTAACTAACCTTTCCATATGTTTTCATTGCCATTAATATTATTGACCATGTCCATTTGTTAATCCCTATAAATATTGAAATGAACAGCTGTACGCAATAAAATGTGTCTTTATTTGTTTATTTTGAGATTATTTTATTATGCCTGTAGGATAATTTCATTTTAAAAATAATAATAAAAAAATACTATTACTAAATGAATATATAAATAAATTGAAAAGAAAAATTAATAATAATTTTTAAAAAATATATAATTATTTTGTATTAATTAGACACTGTCTATAAAAATAACCCTGATTTTGCTAGGGGTAAAAACGTTTGTTGGAACAGTTTTATTTTTTATTCAGAATTAAAATTAATCATTGATTAATCTAAAATCTATAATGTTTGCTAAGTGCTGACTTCCTCTGTGCCTAACAGACACTACTTCAACAATCACAATGCACTGAGTTATGGTGATATCTCCAGGGTAGTGTATAATGTTTCAGCAGTCAAGGGTTATGCTTTGTTACTGTCTACTACTATAGTTCAAAGTTTTGCTGTTAAATGATGAGGTTAGGAAATACTTTTCACTCATATTAGATTTCTTAGATCTGGGTGATTGTTAAGATCTTTATAAAATAAAATGATTGACATTTTTGTATCTTGCATGGAATCTGCACCCAATTTTATAGTATTTAATAAACTAGCCACAAAACTTATCACTATCTTTTCAGAAATAGCTGAAATATTTTGGAATCCTCTCCCTGAGGAATTTTGAGGACATCACAAAGAATCAATTTCAGAATCGTATTAATAATGAATTCAGTTATTTCTACAGCTTATTTATATTTCATTATTAACTGATTCTAACTTGTCAAATCACTAATATAAATTTACACTGTTTGCTTCAGGAATAACAAAAATATTATTTGTTTCAAAAACTCTTGTAATAAAAGAATGATATTCTCACAGGAAATGGTGCCCTATTTCCAAAAGGAACTGGTAAATTAAAAAAAATAAATAAATAAAATAAAGTGCATACCTTATAAGAAATTAATGTAATTCTAGTTTCTTTTTAAAAACAAGAATGTTAAAAATCCTATGGTTACAGTTTTTTGGTTTGTTTTCTTTTTTCTTCTTTTTTTGTGTGATCTCTTGCCATCTATTGCTATAGATATCTTATATCTTCTTGTTTATAATGTATTTCAGTAAATCAAAATATTATTATTATTATTATTTATAGATCAACAGAAAAGAGAAAAGATAATTTAAGACAAGTAGAATCAGAGAGAAAAAGGAACACAAATACAAATGAAAAGGTAAAAAACCCGTGTATTTTCTTTTTAATTATTTTCTTAAGTAAAAATTGTCATTGTTGAAAAAAGTTAATTACCATGTCTTAACAATTTCTTAAAGATTAGGTAATTTGCAAATGTATTTTGTTCCAATTTCATTTTCAGCTTCTTCTTGATTATTACAACTTTTAATCATTTTTCTTACTTGATCATTAATTTTATAAATTATAAATTTTATAATTTGCATTAATTTTATAAACAATCAAATAAATAAATAAATAAAACTAGTGTGATTGTATCACCTGATACATTTTTCTATTTTGGCTATTAATCTACATGTTATGAAAAGAAAATATAATAATAGCCAGTCTTTATTTTTTTTATTTATAAAAGGCAGATTTTCACATCACCTACTTGAGATTATGCTGTAAATTTATGTTTAGGTTCTTCACAGATGGAAAAGTTGATATGTCAAATATTTCTTCTACTGGATAATCAGTATAAGAAAAGCAAATCATATTATCTCAAAGCTTTGTATTTCTTTGTTTTATCTTTTTTTTTTTATCATTTTATACATGAGACTATATAAATAATTTTGTTTCAAAATACAAAAATAAAATAATAATTACAGAATGTTGTGTGTACAAAAAAGTCAAGAACTCAGGAAAATTCTGCTGTTTCCACAATGACTGCCACCCAGAGTTTAAAGGAAGATCCCAGATATGAACAAAAACCACCATCTCCATCTAGCAACAATGATCCAGTATGTTTGAGTTTTCTTAATGCTTTATAAAATGAAGGCATATACTGATTTTATATAAAACATACACATTTTTTTCTTACTTGATTTGGTTATTTTCCATTAATTTTATAATTAAAAAAACAACAATAAAACAAACAACACTTTATTATTATTATTCAGTTTTATGCATATTTCCAAAAGAGACCAACTGTTGATCATAATTATGTTAAATATGCACAGAAAATCATCATAAAATTCTGAAAGGTGACATCACTGATCAACAAACAAAATATTGTGTGTATTTAATTAAGATTCTGCATCCTTACATGCTTCAGTTGTTTTCTTTCAGAAGAAATATTTGGTGAGAACTCTCACATATGGAGGACTATATAAATATTATTTATGTTAATTGATGTTAAATATTTCTGAATTCTTTCCTTTTTCTTTCTATTTGTTTCAAAATATAAAAATAAAATAAAATAAAATTGAAGATTTCATTTCAATTTCTAAATTAAGATTATGATTATTATTACAGAATGATGTTTCTTCAGCAAAGTCAAGAACTCTGGCAGATCCTGCACTTTCCACACTGACAAATGCAGAACATTTTAAGGAACACTCCAGATATGAGCAAAAACCATCACCTCAATGCAGCAGCATTGATCCAGTATGTTTGAGTTTATTAATGTTTTATTAAATGAAGGAAAATTAATTTTATATAAAACATATAAGAACCATTTAATTTTTCAATTTGAAAAATGAAAATAATGTATTTATCCAAAACAATATCCTCACTGCAAGTGCAGCCAACATACAGTGACAAAGGAAGAATTTGTTTTTCAGATCACTATGTTTTTACTTTCGTGAGCACATGAAACTCATGATACAACTGACATCAGTTACACCTTTGTGTTATGTTTAACTTCTTGTGATTGTTTCCCCTAATATATTCTCTATTCTAGCACTGAATCCACATTTGTTTGTGAAAAAAAACGAAATAAAAAAGCAGTCTTTATTATTTTTATTATTATTATTATTATTTAATAAAAGGGTTCTTTTGATCATTCCTTGTCTGTTCACATCCAAATTTGATATAATATTTTCCTACCTCAGATTTTGTTGTAACTTTGTATTTTGGTTCTTTACAGGAGGAAAAGTTGATATGCAAATATTTCTTGAAAAAACTTGATAAACAGTATAAGGAAAACAAACTGTATTTTCCGAAAGTTTTGATTATTGTTGAGACCCATTTTTGGGTTCTCCCCCCTTTTATCTTTAATTTATCAATCTTCAGACCAGACTGAACAAAAATGTTCAGGAGACTGAGTAAAACAGACATACACAGATCTATATTTTCTTCTTTTTTCATTTGGTTTTGCATTTTGAAATTATTATTATTGTTATTATTGTTATTATTGTTTTATTATTTTAAAAGCTAATTCATGCTTACAAGTTCAAAATGTGAACAAATAACATAAAAGTATTGAAAGTTTGTTAGACTAATAAAGAAACAGAATTTGAATACAAGTATAAACATGTCATTATACGTTAGGTTTTAAGGTTTGGAGATGAAGGTCTGTGCATCTATCGGGTTCCTCTTGGAAATATTTTTTTTAAATTTCTCTTCTTTCTCTCTTTATGTGTGTTGTTTCACGAAAAATGAGTAACAATGTGAAAATTATGAAAACTAATATTGTGAATAAATTCTACAGATGAAAATAATTTTTGAATTATGCAAATAGGAGTATAAACTCTAGAATTATTTTATCTGCTGTTCAAAGAACTGAAATTGGAGAGTATTTACTAAAGGCCAAGAAATCATCATAAAAGGTTACATTATATATTTCATTTGTGTTCTGCGTTGATTTATTATTATTTAATCTGAAGACAGATGTCTGTTTGATCTTTACTTTGACCTTGTGGATCACATAATGACCTTGAAATGACCTTGCATGAAAAATTTAGCCCAACATGGCTTCAGCACAATGCATATAAAAATATTTGAGTTATATTAAATATTTTTCTTTAGTCTATAAAACTGCTTGAGTTATTTTCTTTCTGAACAAATATTTGGTGACAATGCTCACACATTGAGGACTTTACATAAACATTATTCATGTTAATTTTATATTACTCTTTCTGAATTGTTTCCTTTTCGTTTCTATTCGTTTCAAAATATAAAAATAAAATAACATAAAATTGGAGATTTCATTTCAGTTTCGAAATTAAGATTATGATTATTATTACAGAATGATGTCTCTTCAGCAAAGTCAAGAACTCTGGCAGATCCTGCACTTTCCACGTGGACAGATGCAGAACATTTTAAGGAACAAGCTGGATATGAGCAATACCCATCACCTCAAAGCAGCAGCATTGATCCAGTATGTTTGAGTTTATTAATGTTTTATTAAATAAAGGAAAAATAATTTATATGAAACATAAAAGAACCATTTAATTTTTTTATTTAAAAAATGAAAATTAATATGTTTATCCAAAAAGTAATCCATATTACCTCGACATACAGTGATAACAAAAATTTAGCCCAATTTTGAATGTATACCGTATATTACCATTTTGTGTTAATAAATACATAAATTTCAAAATAAACTCGACCATAAACTGATGGTTAAGATGACAGAATCAGGGATAGCAATAAAAACTGGAGTGCAGTTAATAGAAACAAGGCGTACAGTTATACTCGTATGTGATTTGGAAACCAGGTACCCATAAAAATGCTATTTTTAGATGTTAGGATATCATTGCCATTATACCGATTATTTGTACCACAGAAAAAACATTCCCAGTGTCACAAAACCTTCACAGATAACTGTCATTTTGGTCTGGAAATTGTTTAATGAGAAATTTCCCAAGGAACATCAGCTCAGCTATCATCTTCATGACAAATGCAAATATTTGTGTACAAAAAAAATAACCTTAGACTTTTAAAATTAAAATTTTTGCTTTGAAATAAAGAGAAATAAGTATCTATTGTCAAGATTCAAATGACTGTTGTTTTTCTAGGCCCAGAACAATGTGTACAAGTTGAACTCACCATGCTAATTATTAATCTAAATATAGGTGAAAATCACTATTCAAAATTTGTAATTGTTAATGAGTTAAAAACAAAATGTTTCTAGCTGATAAACAAATACTGCAATAATTGCACAGAAACAAGGCCAATAATGGGAGGTAATATTACTTAGTATCAGTCTAGGAATGAGCTTGTTCCAGAATAAGTGGCTCTGTTTAGTTTCACATAAAGGACAGGAATTAAGAAAATATGAAAAGATTATCATGTTCAGTACACTGAAGAAGAAATTAGTAATACTGTTATTCACTGTATTGCAGTTAATAATTTGTTATATGCATAAACAAAAAAAACAAAAAAAAAATTCATTTCAAAATGTTGAATATTTATGTATTAGATTACAAAAAGAACATTATTAATGGTTACTTAGTAGATGAAAGCATACAATTTCAGTCAGTTAAACTATTTTGACAAACTAAGTGTTAATAATTATACTCTTTATATATCTTTGAAAAAAAGCACAGTCAGTTTTCATCCAGTGAAACAGGTCTTGGTTGGTATTTTATCCTGATTTTTCTGCATCAAAAAGAATGTGGAACTTGCAGATATTAATAGTTCCTGGTTATTAATTACCATAGTGTAGAACAGTTATATAAAAATGATTCATTATGTTACTATACTAGAAGTTTGTCATTAAATCTGCTTGCAGTAAAATTAGATTTTCTTTCTTGATATTTTGTTTTTCTTTTTTAATCATTTCCTTATCTGTGGGAGGATGTATTATTTTTTTATTAATTTTTTAAATATGACTACTGTTATTTTATTTTGTTAATTTATTATGAATTTGTTGGACGGTATGATTTATGGGTCTTTTCCTTGTCAGTTAAGGTATTAGTTATGAAATTCGTTGTTGGAAAAAGGTTTGACAGATGACATCATTTTCAAAAAACCAATGTTGTAATTGCATTTTGTTTTTTGATGTGCAACTTGAAACAATTTTTTCTTAAATGGTTTCCAAGTGAGTAATTTTGAATTTACAGTTGTAGAAATAAACTTTAAAGCTAGTATTAATATTTAAATCCGAGGTATAGATGATGCATTTTAATTTTAACATTTTATTTTCAGAGTTTGGAAATGCAGATACTTATGTACATTCCTTTTAAAAAGAAATCAGTAAAAGAAGTGTTCGTAGAGCTGGTGACTGAAAAGCTACATATCAGCAAGTTAAAATTACACAATATTTCTGAATACCTTTGGATGAGTGGAATAATCAGACTTCCCATTCAGAGTAATCTAAAATACACATGTCATAGTATTGTAAAGAATAGTTTTGTGTCTTTCCTCTTTGAAGAAAAACTGACGGATGTTATGAAAACCCCGAGAACTATAAAATCATTGATCCGTGACTTTTTTATTACTGAAGAGCTATCTCTTGAAACAGGAATTGTTGAGCATTTTAAGTATCTGCTTGACATAACAAATGAAAACAGTTTAAAAGATGCAGTAATGGAGACTGACATTCTTGTCCAAGATGCCGAAAATTTGAAGATACGGTTTAGCACAAAAGCATTAGATAAGCACACAATTCTGCACCAGATAAATGATGATTTTATGAGAACTACAAGAAAGAAAGAGGCATATATTTTGTTTGGCTATTTATGTGCTCTGTTAGTACATAAATGTGGAAAGGATCATATTAATGGAATAATCGGAAGATCTCTTTCAAAAGAAACATGTCGTAAAATAATGAAAAGTCTGCAGACACTTTCTCATGACCAAATTCCTTCAGGCACATTGAACATTTTGGAATCTGTTATTGTAATATTATGTAATACAGCATTTCCTAATCAGTCTAGTGAGATTGTACAGATATTTCAATTTTGCTATCCTGTATTTTCCTCTGAGTTCCTGATCAAATGCTTTTCATCGTGTACTTTGCCATTTTCATGTGATCAAAAAGAATGTGCAAACATATGCCAGAAAATTCATGAACAGGAAAAAGTTCAAGACATATATGCATCTGAATTGTTACAGAAATTTCTGCAATATTCTCCATTAGACTGTACAATTTACATGATAGAAGATTTGATTAAAAACGAAAATCCTAATAAGAAGGATCTACTGGATGTTCTGAAAACTCGAATTACCACTGAATCAAACAAGTGTTTAAAGGGAAATTGTATTAAAGAATTAGTGTCACTGGCTAATAAACTTAATTCAAGACACGAAGACATCAGATCTGCAGTGTCAGACATACTTTCTAAAAATATCATAAAAGTGCTTGAAAGAATTCAAAAGTCAGACACCCAGACTGCTGATATTGTCATCAAATCTTTAGCAAGTAATTTCATGACATCACAAGAATTCTATGAGAATTTGTATAGAGCACTAGTTATATCACAAAATAAATCAATTCACAAGTTCTTTCTGAAGAAACTTGAAGAAGATCAAATATTTACTACAAATGAGAAACTAACTTGTACAATGGTAATGGACTGGTTTCATACTGCAATCAAATATCACTGTAGTAATAATCAGCAAAAAGACAAATGTGAAGATCTGCCATTTGTCTACAACCATCTCAGTGATTTACTACAAATATCATCAGTTAAAAGCAGGGACACGTTGGTTATTGATTTGAAAGAAGAAACTTTCTTATTTCTTAGATCCACTTCATTACAAAATCTAATTGAAAATATTTGTAAAAAACCAGTTTATGAAGACTTCACAGAGGTTTTTAAGGAACATCTTTTTAGACTCATGTCAGACAGTGCCTGCAAGAAATATGTTCTAAGGGAAGTGACAAAATCCACACACAGAGACTATTTTGAAGCTTCACACAGGTATGATATAATTATATTTAATGTAATTTCTTTATTCAGATATCAGTTATAATAAGTTTTTGTTAATTTGTATTGAAGTTAATTAAACATTGGGAAACATAGTTCATATAAGTATAAAAAAGATTAAAGCATAAATTTTGCTATAACTTTGTGTTTAGGTTCTTTATACTTTAATGTAGTGCTGTTATCCACACATCCACACATAGTCTTTGCATTACAACAAACTTCATTGGTTTCAGTCAGTGTCTAAAATACTCTTGATAGTGTTCTGTATTAAAAATTAACATATAAAATTATTCAAGTGCTTTCAACTGATTATTGAGTGGAGAAAAGTTGTTTGCCATGGATCATTTTAAAGTTGGATTGGAGAAATTATTGCATTGATCATTTGATTATATCAAGGATAAATGTTTTATTGTGAAAAATATGTATTTTGATACATCTTCTAACACTGGATGAATCCAAACCATAAGAAATTAAAATTTATTACACAGGAAATTTTCCAGATGTGATCAGTTCCATTGATCCTCATAAAATGGACAATTTATGTTCTTTCATTACATATATAAATATTAAATAGTGATACCTCATGAAAATTAAAATATGAAACAAAACAAAATACCATGTTTCAAAACCATTATGAAACAAATTATTTGTTCTTGTGGTTGCATTTTTTTTTTTTTCAAAAATAGTATTTTGTTTTGATACTGTACTGAAGGCTAAAATCTTAAATAAGCAAAATTATGTTACTTTTATTGGGTTTTTTTTCATGAAATCTTATTCAAATCAAATTATGAAAAATAAAAATATATCAATAAAGTATTATTTTTGTTATAAAAAGCCCTCACCAAATGTCCCTTGTTTTTTGTCATTACTGTCATTTTGTGCATGAAGGACAGTTACAAAGATCAACAAAATGGATCTTGTGATCAGAAGAACATGCTGCAAGCAGTTTTAATATGGAATAAAAAATATGTATGTAATTATTTATTTAATAAATAAATATTGTTAAATCATGCCTTGGACTTGAAAGAGAGAAATAATGTTTCAAAAATAAAAATAGTAATAACTGACTATTTCACAATAACATTTGTAGGAATTCTTTCCTGTGAGTGGCTTCATGTGCCTTTTGATATTAAACTGGATTCACCTTTAAATTTTGCACCTGCAAACTGTACTGCTAAAACTATTTAATAAGTTTTTGCTATAATATTACCAAAAAAAAAGTGTACATAGGGATGTACATAAATTTATACATACTTACATGTGTACATAAAAACATTTATATAAACACACACACACACACACACACACACACATAAATATATGTAAATGGTAAATGATGTAGTTTATGAATACTGTAACTAATATACTGATATCATTACCATCACAAGACTTCAGATATAAAAAAATGTGCAAATCTTAATTAAATTCAGTGTAATATTAACATCATTGATATCTATCACTGTGGTGACATACAATTCATCAAACTTCATTCATTAGTCACATCATCTGTGGCAATAATGTCGTTTGTAAGAACTCATATTTTAATTATTTTAACATTCTTCTCATTTTTATAAATAATGAAATATGTACTTCATTTTACAACCATTTGTTCAAAATAAGTAAAGTTTTGTTTTTATTGTGTTGTATTGTGTACGTTAATGGCAAGAAATAGTAATAATATCAAAAGAAATAGATTATAATGTAGATAAAGTGAAAAGGATATGAAAATGGTATGAAAAGGATATGCTAACTAGCATGTCTTCTCAACTGTGTTTTATTTACACTATTTTATGGTGGAAACAATATAAATAATATTAAGATTATTATCCCAGTGTTTTATGATTTAAAACAGCTATTAACAATTGCTATGAATACTACATTCAAGCAAATATTTTTGCCAAAAATAGCTTTGAACTTAAAATTCTGAGTTTTAGGTCATTAAAAACAATCTAAAATCAAAAATAAATATATGAAACAAGGCAACTATACTGTATTCATCAATCACTTAGAGGTTTGTTGTTTTAAAACATCCAACCTTATAAGTTTTGTAAAAAGAAGGCAATAAAGTAACAATACTTAATTTTGATGGTACAGGGAATTTATTAATTTTAATATGGGTTATTTAGAACATTAAGAATTTATGGCAAAATATTTAATGTTTCATTTTCACTATCCTTAATAAATTTCTAAAGTTACAAATATTTCATTTTACTTTGGGAATTGTTAAATATTTACTTCAGCTTAGCTTTCTGATAACAGATTGTATTTTCATTAACTTTTTCTTTCTGTTATTTTATATTCCCAGTTAAATTCAAGTAAATTTAAAAAAAATTGAAACCACAAAAGTGAATTGTTCTTACCCTAATCAAGCTTATGTTTGATATAATGATAAACCTCCTTTGAATATTTTTATTTAATAACCAAACAACTTTTGAGCTAGTAATGAGTGCATATTGACATATTATGTAAATTTCTGTCAATGATACTTTTGACATTTAAATAAATATATAACAACCTATAATCTCTGGTGTGAGAAATCCATTTTGTGTAACACTTGATCAGGAATTATTAAATAATGTTTTAATGCAGGTTTTATAAGATGTCAAAGTTAAAAAAATCTAGATTATTTAATATAAAAGATTATCTTTGTTAGAATGTAAAAAAGGTGTGTACATTTCGAACAAATTTTAAAATTTAAAACAATGAGGCAATACACGGTATGATAATCTTCTTTGACAGGTTATAAATGTATTTTAAGCAGTTATTTCTACCAAAGATAACAATTAATTTATTACTGAGCAGTTATTTACCTTTACAATTTACTATTGTAGGTCTTTCGCTAATTTTCTCACGTTTTTGATGGAAGTAACTGGATTGTCTGAGAAAACGAATGAACTAGATGAATTAGCAGTGATGTTACAAAATGGTGACTTCTGGATAAAGCTACTGAAAATAAAAGGTCCGCATTCTGATCAGGTGAAGAAAAGGAAAATCTTTTCTAAAGCAAAACAGAATGTTGATATCATTACAAAGCAACTAAAGACAGAACAAATATTGATTAAGGATTTTAAGAAAATGCAAACACTGGGGAAGCAATATGACAAAAGTATTGTTATCTTCTTATGTAAAGCTACAGGACTTGCATGTCAGGTCATTGAAAGAGCTTGGTATTTATCTGAAAAAAGAATAGATCAAATTGCAAGACAGATTGAAACTGCTTCTAAAACAGTGATGTTGTTGGATAAAGGTGTTCAGCAGGGTCAGCTTCCTGATGTCCCTCACTTAAAAAAAGCAAGAGAATACATTCAGATGCAAAAGAAAATCTTCTCAAAAGGAGAAATACCATTAAATCAGAACTTTCTGTCATCTTTGAATGAACCTGTTTTCAATGAAACCATTAATCATGTTTTGGATTCTGAAGTCTTTTTGACTGTATCTAAGAATCATGTAAAGAAAGTTATTGACAGCTGTGAAGCAAATGTGAAATCAGTGACACCAGAACATGCCACAGAAGGAGATCATCATATCAGATTCCCTTCTTCAGTTTTATCTGTTTTGCGTGTTTTGAATGATCGCTGTATTACTGAATATAAAGCAACATGGGAGCCTCTCTTTTCAGAAGAGGTAACATACATCTCTGAAGTAAAAACAATTGCACATGCTTCAAACATTGAAGGTGAAGTAACATGTGTGGCAAAAATCCTGGAGAAAACTCTGCCAAAATGGATTCTTGACGCAATTAAAATGTTTCAAGAATATCATATTTATGATGAAAAAGTACAGACTCTAAGACAAGTTTTGAGTATTTTGAAAATTGAAGAAAAGAACGACAAAAGGTTTTGTCAGGCAATGGATTCATTCTATGCAATGAAAAACAGAAAACAAGAGAAAATTACATTGAAAGAGCTGTTTGCAACAAAACAAGAAATTTCTCTCATTTTAAAAAATATTGAAAGTGATTTTTTTGATATTTTGAAAGAACTAAGCAAAGCATCATCACTTGTAGAGTTTCTCAGTGAGACAGTCAAAGAAGACCTACGACAGCTAATAGATTCAGTGGAAGAACATTCAGATCAGTTTATACAAGAATCCACAATTTCTGCACTTGTAGATGTCAAAAGATTTTTGAACCCTGTTTTGAAGAGTAAAGTTAACTTTGATAAAATGAACCTTGTTTTTGTCACTTTGGATAAAGCTGCTACAGCAAATAATAAGAAATGTCTGGCATCTAAAATTAATGACTGCAGTGTAAATGTTCATGGTTTGAAATCTCTTTATAAGTATGTGGCCAATAGAGGTGAACTAACCAAAGATATAATTAGCAAAGCAGTTAACCAAGATGACACAAAATTTATTTTTCAGCTTGATAAGAATGGGAGCTGTGAGTTAAAAATGAAATACCGTAATCAAAATAAGAAAACTGTTCAGTCAAAAGCTGACCTTGATGATCTTCGAAGCCGTGCTCTTCTACTTGTTAATACAGAAACTCAAACAGCAGGAAAGGACCAAAGTACCAAAAAGGCAAAACTGCAAAAGGATTTAAATAAGTTTGTTGAAAATTTGGATAGTGCAATGTTTGTTGTCATGTGGTTAGAAAAACTAGCACAGTATGGCCACCCTGAATATGTTCTGAAACAACAAGAATTATGTCTTGGGTTCAGTCATTTATGTCCTAAAATAGAAAACCTTCAAGTGATGTTCACAGAATGGACTGAGATTTTGGATGAAACACGAGATAAATATTTTTGGTTAAACTGGTTTTTTCCTGAACAACTCTTCATGATTAAAGATTTCTTTGAAAATGGATTACATCATAAAGAGGTGTCTGCTTTATTTGAATACATTGGCTGTGGCACTGACTGGCTTGATGAGGCCAGAATTATCTTTAAAAAAATGGATGACGATGAATTAAATAACAAATTTTCTTTACCTTTGATTGGAAAAACATTATCTGATGCTTTGCAAAATGTCCAATTTAAACCAAAAAGATTTCCACAAACAAAAGAAAAAAGAGAATCCACGCTGTGTAACATTACAGATGTTGTCCAAGAAGGTAAACTATTCATTGCAGCTTTGGAGGATACAAACAAAATGGTTATTCCAACACTTCTGGCACTTTACAGAAATACAACAGGGTTTCTTCCAATGCCTCATCAATTATTGTTTTGCAGTGATGAAACAAAATGGGAACATCTTCAACTTTTTTTGAAACGATGTCTTTTGTCTGATGGGCCAGGATTTGGAAAGCAGTTATATTGTATTGTTGGTGTAGAAAAGCTGACAAATGAAATACAGTTTAAACTTGTAGATGAACTGCAGTTTATGTTACAAAAATATATTCCATATCTGGCAATGACCTGTCAAGGAGGAACTCACCATCCATTTTTAGATCACTTTGATGCATATGTACATCATGTAAAGCCAATGAGACAAAGTGAAATTGAATCTTGTTTCAAATGTCACTGGCCAGATGTAAGGGTTGTTACTTCTGATGTTGCAGGTCAGGGAAAAACAGAATATATTTATAATAAAGCAGATTCTGAAAATATGGGAATATGCTCAGTTCATATCAATGGAGATATCAGTGCTAAGAAACTAATAGCTAGAATATCAAAACTGAAGATCTTACCACATCATGTACTTCACATTGATATTGGAATGGTTTCCAATCCATTTGATTTGGATCTTCTTCTTTTTCAGATGATCATTTTAGGATTTGTTGTTGATGGGTCATCTCTTTTACAGCTACAAAAAAAGCATATCAGTATTGAAGTGGCCAATTCAATTAACCATTTTCTTCAAAATTCTTTGCAGACACTAATGTATTTTTCAAACCATCATCTGAAATGGGAAGATTTTACAAATTTTAGTATATCAAAGGAGATCTGCAGCCCTGTGCAAGTTGTATGTTCTTACTTAAAACTAAAAGATGAGGAAAAGTTAGATTCTGAAGACCTCTGTTTCTATGGAGAAAACAGTGTGGATTGTTTGCCTTCTGAGAAATGTCAACATTTGCTGCAGAAATACTTTCCATTACAGTCTGATTTGTCATTCTCAGTTGTGAACATTTTCCTTTCTGTTCTAGCTGACCAACTAAAGAAATTGTCGTGTAGTATATTTTTCAAAACATCTAATCTTCAGCAAATGCTTGGTGAAGAATCGACCAATGTAAAGTCAAAACTGATAGATGCACTGATTGAATTTTCTGCCGAATTTTCCATGAGGTCTGTTCAAGCTTGCAGAGATGATCAAGCTGCAAATTTTTCACAAACATTTTCTGCACCAGCAATGATAAAAAGAGTTGAAAGTATGATTCAGTGGACACAAAGCAACCATCTGATTGTTGCATTTCATAATTCAGACATTCAGACAGTGTCTGCTCTTTACAGAGAAAAATCATGTATTCCAGAACATATTAGTTATTTGTTTGAAACACAGGTCAAAAAGCAACTGCCTGATATTTCATCTCTTGATCAAAAACAGCTCCAAGAAATTCTTCAAAGAGTTGCCCGATCAAGGCAAGATCCTATACCTGAAGAGATCCTTTCACAAGAAGTGCATGATTATGCTTTAACTCCTGATAATCTACTAAAAATGATTCTTATTATACTTCGAGTAAAAGCACATATACCTGTTATTATCATGGGTGAAACTGGATGTGGTAAAACATGTTTGATACGGTATTTAGCCATCATATGTGGTGTCAAACTTCATGTGCAAAACATCCATGCAGGTATAGAAGAGTCTACCATAATTGAGAGAGTAATGGCTGCTAATGAAGAAGCTAAAGCAAATCTAAAAGAACCAGTCTGGATGTTTCTTGATGAAATAAATACTTGTAATCATTTAGGATTAATTAACAACATCATTTGTCATCATATATGTCAAGAGAAATTCTTAGCACCAAACCTTGTTTTGATGGCAGCCTGCAATCCATATAGATTACGTAATATGGAGTCTATCTTGACAGCTGGCTTAACAACAAAAGTAAAAACTGATGAACTGGCAAAACTTGTGTACAGAGTGAATCCACTACCTGAATCAATGCTTGATTATGTCTGGGATTATGGCCACTTATCTGAGAAAGATGAAAATGCATATATTGAAAGAATGGTTGAGAAGACAGTTGCAAATCATTTGGTTATGTTACTAGTGGAACTTCTTGTCATATCACAACATTTTATGAAAACCACTTTGCAAAATGTATCTTGTGTAAGTCTACGAGATATCAGTCGTTGCAGAAGGCTCATCAGTTGGTTCAAATCTGCATTGAAATCAAAGCATAAGATACCTAATGAACAGTGTGAAATTGAATCCATAATCTTGGCCTTGGCTCACTCATACCATTCACGTCTGGCTAATAATAATGAAAGACAACAATACAGGAAAAAGATATCTGAATTATTTGAGGAACATGAAATTCCTGGTTTTGGTTCAGAACAAGATATTCTTCATGTTATTCAGTTTGAGCAAAAAGATATTTTGGACCGAATGGACATCCCTCAAGGTACTGCAAAAAATACTGCCTTGCTGGAAAATGTTTTTGTCATCATGGTGTGTATTTTGAATCGAATTCCAGTTTTTGTTGTTGGGAAGCCTGGTTGTAGCAAGTCCCTCTCCTTGCAGTTAATTAAAAGCAACCTGAGAGGCAAAGATTCAGAAAATGAATACTTCAAGTCTTTGCCTCAGCTGTTTTGTGTTTCTTATCAAGGATCAGAATCTTCAACATCTGATGGTATTATTAAAGTTTTTGATAAAGCTAAACGATACCTAAGTCAAGAAAGTGATGTCTTGCCAGTTGTTATTCTTGATGAAATTGGCCTAGCTGAAATTTCAAGGTTCAATCCTCTTAAAGTTTTGCACAGTTTACTTGAGCCAGGAGATTCAGAAATACCTGATGTTGCTGTTGTAGGAATTTCAAACTGGGCTTTAGATGCAGCTAAAATGAACCGAGCCATACACCTTTCCAGGCCAGATATGGATTTAGATGAACTCTACATGACTGGGATATCAATTAGTGAGGACTCGTTTAAAGATGAAACATCAACAAGATCTTTGCTCAGTAAAAATGTCACAACTGATTCAGTTTTTTCTGGCTTAGATGAACGTTTGTTAACAGCCATAGCAAAAGCTTATGAATCTTACACAGCAAAACAACATTTCCCAAATTTTCATGGATTGCGAGACTATTATTCTTTGATAAAATATGTTTCAAAAGAGTTAAAGAAATTGCCCAGTAAGGAGAGATATTCTTCAAGAAAAGGAACCATTATGCTAAGGGGATTGCTGCGCAATTTTGGAGGTCTTCCATCTGGAACAAACCCAGTTGTAGATATTTACAAGGAACATTTAGCTGAAATTGGTATTGATCATGAGGAGGAAGTCGAAGTAGATCATGCAAACAATATTACATCACTGATTAAAGAAAATATCTGTGACCTTAACGCAAGGCATCTTTTGCTTAGTACTTGTGGTGATTCATCACTGAACATTATTGAATCACTGCTTCAGGAAATAGATAGAGATTATGAACTGATCATGGGTAGTCAGTTTGATGAAGATCTCACAGATGACTACAATTACAGAATTCTCAGTAGAATCATTCTGTGTATGGAGCAAGGTATTGTTTTGATTTTGAAAGATCTTGACAACATCTATGGCAGTCTCTATGATATGCTTAATCAGAACTACACTATTGTTGGAAAGAAAAAGAACTGCCGAGTTGCCCTTGGTGCTTACAGTAATCCTCTGTGTCATGTTCATGATAACTTCAGATGCATAGTACTTGTTGAAGAGGGAAAACTTAACATGTCAGATCCTCCTTTCTTGAACAGATTTGAAAAGCAGAATGTTCGAATAGCAGATATTTTGACATCAAATGAAAGCAGGCTTGTTAAAGAATTAGATGTTTGGCTTGAAAAACTCACTTCTGTGGAAAATTTTCCACAGTTAAACAAACTTGATTTTATTCCAATCTTTACACCAGATATGCTGGCTAGCCTTGTTCGTAGTATTGCAGCAGAAGATAACAGAGCAGATGCAGAATATGAAAGTGCTGCAGACAAGATGCTTTGTAAGTGTAAAGACATACTCTTGCATGTATGTTCTCCTGAAGGCATAGTCCGAATTGAAAGATCACACTTGGCTAATGACTGGTCTAGTAATGAATTGAAAAATCAATATTTTTCACTACCACTGCATGTTGGTTTAGGAAATTATGTAAAGACGTTCCTTGAAAAAAATCATTATGGTGGTCACAAACTTTTAGTATTTACCCACAGCAACTTGCATACTGACATAGGAAACTGCCTGGAATGTGTTTCTTCTCACTGTCAGATTGAGAAACTCAGTTCATTCAAGTCAGAAAAACAACTGTCAAATAGAATGTGTCATTTTTGGCAGGAAACTGAAAGTGATTGGTTGGTTATTAAGTGCTCTCCACAATTGGACATGATGAATTTTCTTTTGATGAAATCAATTGTTGAAAAAAACATGACTGAATTTATGAAAAATGAAGGCACTAAATGTACAAAAAATACCCTTATCATCTTGCATTTAGAAAGACAACATAAAAACATCTCTTTAGGATCAATAAACTTTCTAAGTGGTTGGCAACTTGCATTTGTAGATGAACTCTGTGAATTTGAAAGACCACTGACAAGCTTTTTGGAGAAAACGGTAGAACAACTTATTGATGAGCAGAGACCACTGACCTCGTTTATTTCAAGACACATATTCTGGGCATTTTCATGCATTGGATACACCAGTTCTGAGCGTTCTTTAGACAGCATCACAAACATCGTTAATGAACTTTCATCAAATGAAGAACTGTTGGAAATCATTGAAGAGCTGACTCTGAAATTTGTTCATGAATGTTGCTCAGGTTTAAATAAGCAAAACTGGCAAATAGATGTTGCATGTACAACAATAAAACTTTTTAATGCTTCTACTTTCCATGGTGCCCTTGAGCAAGAAATTAATGACTGTCTTAAGCCTGCTTTGGCAGCTATTGTGTACAAAATTGAATTGAAAAATGCATGGGATATATTGATTTTTGCTGCAAATGACAAAGAACTTCTGAATGTGTGGAAAGAACATGCATTTAACAACAAAATAATCAGCATCACAGACATTCCTCCTCCTTCTAGTCCTCAGTGCTATGTCTGTCCTCTGTTGGTAACATCATTTCAGTATCCTTTCATCCTTTACTTTTTGGAAAACATTTCAAATCTTCAAAACTTATTCTTGGAGAAATTGAAATCTTTCAAAGCAGATCTCAACATTGATGATGATAATGATGAAGATGATGACAATAATGAAATTATTAAAGATCACATGAGTGCTGAATTTAAAGATATTATTCAGATAACAGCATCAGAGCTTTTTGAGCATCAGAATGTTCTTCTAAACTCAGATGATTATTTTAAAGACTTTTGTGTTTACATTGCTGCATGTAAGAAGACTCAAATGTCTAATGAACAGAAACAGAAAATAATAATGCTTGCACTGAGACCATCATTATCTCATATGAATGCAACATTCATTGAAGCTGTCACTGAAATACATATTGTGTATTGGCTTCAAGAAGCATATATTACAGCATTACTGAATTTAGTGGATTCTTGTCTTCAAGTAACAAATGAAACATTTGAAAATGTATTGGAAGCATGTTTTAAAGATGATGAAGAAGAGAAAATATCAGACTTAGTTGAGAATACAACTGACACAAGTGAGAAAATATCAGACTTAGTTGAGAATACAACTGATACAAGTGAAAAAATATTAGACTTAGTTGAGAATACAATTGAAACAAGTGAGAAAATATCAGACTTAGTTGAGAATGAAACAGATACAAGTGAGAAAATATCAGACTTAGTTGAGAATAAACCTAAAAGAAATTTCAGGAATATACAAGATTCCAAGTGCAGATTAGTTACTTACTGTTGTAATCTAATGATACCATCAAAATGCATGGATTCCACTTTTTCTGTTGTTAATTGGCAGCAACGTGTCAGTTTGGTTTTATCTCTCTCTAGTGAAGTGTCTCTAGAGCCAAGTGTTATACACTGTCTTAGAGTCTGTAATGACTTTGCTTGTTTGATTGTCATTCCAAACAACTTGCCAAGCACCTTTCTGTTGGAGCTTGGTGAAAACATCTTAGCAAAAGGACTTACTTCAGAAGACTTTTTCCATTACATCATTGCTGTTCTTGAGAACATTAAAAAAAATTCTGCAGACATGGAAAAAAGTCTTCAGCATTTTCTAACATGCTATTTGAGTTCTTGTATGTCAGTTGATCCTGATCTTCCAGTACTGGAATGGATATTTAAAAAACTGAAGGAAGGTATAATTGATCAAACTCTTTGCTTTTTTGGTCCAGTTTTGCATCAGGCATTAATGACAGAAGTTTATACTGGATTAAATATCTTGAGTATCAAAGAGAATGAACTTGTTCAAATCATAGATAATATCTTAACTGACTTCACTGAAATAGCTAATGGGCCCTCAGTTTTTGCTGCTTTAACAACTGACATGATTCTCCAATTCTATATTATGCGTGTTAATTTTTTCAAAGGAAATCAAGAAAGTAAAACAGCTCTAATGAAAGAAATGCAGAAATCTTTAACAGTTCTTTTAGATGACTCTTCACTAACTTTTTGCACTCTTGTTGCCATAGCTTTTCTTAAGGAAATCATTACTGGATATTCACATATTCTGACTAGCACAAAAATTGATTTTGAAACTGTTTCACATGAGTTGCAGCAGGTTGAAAGTATTTTCAAATTTCAAGGAAATGGTGAAATTACATCCAACAGAAATGAGAAAATAAAAGCTATGCAAAACATGCTTATTCAGTTACTTGTAAAGGGCAATGGATTGAAAGGTTTTGACCATGTTAAACAGTCGCTGTTTTGCACATTTGAATTTATAGAGGCTATTAACATTGATGTGGAACAAAGAATTCTATCTTTTGAACACAATCCATGCAATCAGCACAGTGAAAAAGACATTACTGCATTTTGCTCCATAGAGATAAGCCCAGAAGAGATCAGTATTTTACTGAAGAATGCTGCAGCCAATTCTGAAATTATGTTAAAGCTGTATTCTTTATTAATTCAGCAAAGATATCTTCTGCAAGTTGTTCATCTTCCTACGTTACAAGAAAACCAAGTTTCCAAACTTTTCATAAACATTGCTGAAGAATGTTCTATTTCTGAGAATCAGATCAAACTTCTGAAATGTCTGAGTTTAACAGAGGAATTTGAATTCCCTCTATTACAAATTAGTCCATCATCAGACAGTGAAAGTTTGAGTATTGCATCTGTTCTAGTCCATCTCTTCAGCCTAATTCTTGCAGATGTTAGTAACTATAGATTTGAATGCAATTCAGTTTTGCTTAAATGTCTAGAAAATCCTGATGCATTAAATAAAGAATATTTGTTTTCATGCCCTGATAAAGATGCATTAAAAACCACTGCAACTGCTGTATCAAATGGAGACAATTCTGTAACATTTTTTCATTGTTCTTGCACATTTGTAACTGCAGTATCTAATGCTGGCAATAAATCTGTTAAGTCTTATAGCTGTTCTGTTTGTAATAGAAACTGCTATTCAGGATGTGAAAAAACTATTAGCATCAGAGAAAATGTTAGAGGCAGTCAGGGATATTCTTGTTTCGAAAATGACAAGCTAACAAATCATTTACTTTCTGTAAGAAGACTCTCTCCAATAGCATACCGTGTGTTGAATTTCTTTCTTCATGGATGTCTAGCTGGATCACTGGCATTGAACTGCAGTAACTCAGATGATCTTTCGAGTGTGTTGAAAACATCTAGCGTTGTTGATCATCTAAAAGAACATTTACAGTCACACTGGAAAGCACTGAAAACATTGACTCTCTTTGGAGATTCTCAGCTTTGCAAGTTTTTGCATGCTGTCATAGATGATCATAAAGATTTACTGCTGCAAAACCTGTTTATGAATGAAGATGAAAGAGAAAGTTTTGAACAAAAATTTGACAGAGAAATAGTTCAGCTTGTCAAAAATAGATATACTTTAATTGAAGAGAAATTGGTTACTTACTCTGACTCAGTTGTTCACAATGTTGCTACAGAGTTGGAGAAAACATTAGAAAATATTCATTTTGGAAGTGAGACTGCAAAGGCTCTTGCAGTGCTATTTAGAATTACAAACACACCAAGCATTGAGAACATGGAAATTGAATTTTTAAACAGGAAAATGGGAGAGCAATATCCTTTTCTAGGGTTAGTGTTTGAAAAACAAATTCAACTTGATTTGCTCTCTCATTTACTTCCATTGGTTAAATGGCACATGTGCACAGTCCGATTTATGAGCCACAGAATAAAGAAATGTAATGTTTCTAAAACTACTCTGGAAGCATTTATTTATAAATCTGAACTACAAGAGAATGAAGGTTCAAAACAAATGTTGCTGAAAACATATGACACTTTCATTAAGTCATGGAATAAGTTGAGAGATCATTTAAGACTTCTTCAAAAGTACAATTCTGACATTGCTGAAATGGAAAGGATAAACAAAGAAAGTAATTTGTCTGAAATACTTATTATGGGTGACACATCTCCACTTTACCAGGTAATGAAAGCTCTTGAAAAAATGCACAATGAATTGCTTGATGATTCCATAATAATCAGCTTATGCATGAAATGCCTCTCTACAAGTTTCTTGATTAAAAATACAGATCATACAAGTGAAGTCTCTGTTCTTCCATGTCTTAATCTTGAGAACATAACAGAAAAAGACATTATTTCTAATCCTCTTGATGAAGATTTGTTAAAGTTTTCTCAGTGTAATACAAACCCTGGTTGTGGACTTCAAAGAGAATATGACTTCTATCAGATTGAAATGCAAGTTGCAGATAAATGCCTGATAAATAAGCCATACATAAAGATCCAGACAAACTTTCCTCAAGTAATCTTTTCTGGGGAAATGCTCCAAAAATCAAAAACTATGTTTCACAAAATACGTCAGATTGTGGCCCAAAAACCACTAAACAAAGAAACAGAAAGATCAGTTTTGCAATTTAAAGAAAATAATTCAGTGAATCTACAAGGACTTTTGAATTACCTGGAAATGGCTTTCAATCTTCTGACAAGAGAGCATGTATTAATACAGGATGTTGATCAGGTCCTCACAGACTTTCTTCAGCAGTGGAAATCTCTGATATCAGTTGTTGAAAATCCAGCTGTAATCACATTTTGTTCTAAAGTGCATATTTGTCATATTATTGCACTCTATGAATTTGTTGAACTTTTGATGGCTGATGTTGTTCTTGAGTCTTTAGAAGAGAAATATAATAAACAAATTCCAACTGAAGCTTGTGACCATTTTGAAATGTGTATTAATAAAGCATCCACTGAATTCCTTGAAACTTTTGTTCATGCTCTGAAAAGATTTGCCTTTAGATATCTCTCTGCTTCTAATGTAAATGCCTCTGAGAAACTTGCACCATATCTAATGGACTCAACATTATGGCCAGGCGGCACTGTTCCAAAGGAGCCTTGTCCAGGAATAAATACAATTGCAGATATTGTGTCACCCTCACTGGCAGTTGAAAATACAATGAAGATCATTCAGTTTGTTGAGAAAACACTTGAGGTTAGTACATCTTAGTCTGTATCCAATTAAACATATGATATATATATTCTTCAATCCAAACCTGTTACAAAATGTTATATTTTTTCATTAAAATCATGCTTCAGTAGTTTCATTTTGTTTAACTGTAAATAGTTATAATAGCAATTTGTGTTGAACATGGCAAAGGTTTTGGTTTATTACTAACTTTTCCCAATTCTTTCATTAAATTGAATTAAATGTTGATGGTTTGCAGTAACTATTCATGTTGATTTATGGTTTCTTATTTTTAATTATCTAGTTTAAAATTAACTTATTAAGTGTGCCTGAAGAAGCGAGTACACCACTTAAAAAATGATTTAATAGTTCAGTTAAATCACTGATACAAAAGAGCATTCTATTTAGAATTTTTGAATTCTGTTTAGATGAAAAATCAAATTAATATAATTACCCTTTTTACATACATACATACATACATATATATAGAACTTTATATATTTTCTTTTTTTCTTTTCTCTCTCCTCATTATTATCAGTTGTACATTTTTTTTCGTCAAAATACAGAATAAGACAAATAAGCTTGCAGCAGCAAGTTCCAGACTTGTATTCCAAGCTGACAGGTTGCTAAGCAGACGTCAAGCAACTAAAATTTCAAAACATTTCAGAAAAAAATGAATGGAGATTCCACAAAAGGTACCTTGAATATGTTGTTAAGAAATTGTTGGGTTTTTTTGGTCCATTTTTTTATCTTATTGGTTTGAAATTTTTAAAGAATATTATTATAACTCATATAGTTATTTTCACAAATTTTCCATGCACATTTGTTATAATAATTTAAATAGAATAGCTATTTTCTAATATCAGAAAACGTGGTTCTTAAAGGATCTGACATTTTTCTATGACAATTAGATCACATAATATTTATGTTTTTATATATTAGACATTTTTGGGGTCAGGCATGAATATTGATGGGTTAGTGCAAAGTGAATCAATGGTACATGTATTGAAATAATTTTTAAAATGTATGATAATTTTAAATGTTGGTCACACAAGTGAATATTTATCTCTTCATTATTATGGAAATGGTGAAAAATATTAAAGAATGAAAGTGATAACATTTATAGTAGATTATTTTTCGTTATGATACTATAAATTGTAGATTATATGGTTTTCACTTTACATGCAAAAATATTATATCTCACACAATCACATATTTAGATTTTAAAATAATAAGATGTTAATGATAAAAGATTCATTGAAAATGTATTTCATTTCAAAATCTTTCTTTTCTTTTTTTACAGTGAATATTATAAACAGTAGAAGAAGACACAAGCAACTGTTTAACTTCTGATCTCTTCAGATGTAATCAGAAATCACTGGAAACCATGATTTTTTTGTTGTTGGTTTTTTTCAAATGAAAATAATTGTATATAAACTTTACAATCCGTATGTTTGTGATCATGTACAGTTCCCTGAATTTGTAATAATTCACTGATGATTTATCTGTGATGTTATAGTTAAAGTTCTGATGCTTCTCGTAATTTTGTAGGATTGATGCTGTTGTGTGAATCAGTTCCATTATAAGTTCGTATTCGTGTTTTTATTACTTTTTTGTTAGAAAGTGATGTCCAAACTCTTGTTGTAAATAACTAGATTGTAATTAATAAATATTTATCATATTTACTTTAGTTTCTTTACCTTGTATATATAATATGTTGTTTGTTTGCAGCTGTGGATAAACCATGTTATATTTGATCCACAGATGAGAATAGTTGCATGCTGATATCTTTCAAATAATTTCTTTTCTTTTATAGAAATTTGTAAATTGTACATAATGGTATTTTGCTTGTTGAATCTTTCACATTACTTATTTTTGTTTGTTTGCAGAAATCTGAAAATTGAACATAATAATATTTTGCATGCTGACATGTTTCATATCATTTTTATAGAAATTTGTAAATTGTACATAATGATAATGTGCATGCTGATACCTTTCATATCATTTTTATAGAAATTTGTAAATTGTACATAATGATAATGTGCATGCTGATATCTTTCATATCATGTTTATAGAAATTTGTAAATTGTACATAATGATATTTTTTATTGCTGATATCTTTCATATCATTTTTATAGAAATTTGTAAATTGTACATAATGATAATGTGCATGCTGATATCTTTCATATCATGTTCATAGAAATTTGTAAATTGTACATAATGATATTTTGCATGCTGATATCTTTGATGTCATTTATAGAAATTTGTAAATTGTACATTATACTTTGCATGCTGATACCTTTCATATCATTTTTGTTATTCTATAGAAATTTGTAAATTCCACTTTATGATATTTTGCTTGTTGACATGTTTCGTCTACTTCTTTTTTTCTTTTTTTTTTCATAGAAATCTGTAAATTGTACATAATAATATTTTGCATGTTGACACCTTTAAAAAAAAGAAAAAGAAGAAGATTGTTTTATAGAAATTGTGAATAATACATAATCATATTTTCAGTGTGTTGGACATAATATTCATATGATTCTTTTGCTTTTTAAAATTTTGTGTTTTTTCCAGTTCATTTCTGATTGAGTTAAAATTTGTAGAATACTTTATGATGTTTTATATTATTTTAATACATTGCTGATATTTGGTGGCACATTTTTGGAAATTTGCTTTTAATTTATTTTTACAGTCACTAAGCCAGTGTCACTTTCTTAATATATTTAATGTTTGAAGAAATTTGATATAGTTCTGTTGAATGTTTTTTGATATGTGTTGTTTCTTTTTCGTGTATATTTTCAAGTCCATATAATACATAAAATATTTTTATATGTCACTGTTTTTGTTTTTGAACAAAATTTGTTTCTAGAAAAAAGTCAGATATATATTTACTTTAGTTTTGAATTCTGTGATCAGGTATTGCTTTTGTACTTTAAATAGTGTAATGTTTGATATACTGTAACAGAATTATTTTTTTTTTTGGTCACCTCCATCATATAGTGAATATAACTTCCAGGTTTTTCTATTCATATTCATTTGAAATAATGTATTGGCTATTATTGTAAATGAATGGGTTTTAATTGATCATAATTCTATTGCTTTTACCATCAAATGTATTGTTGTTGGTTTTTTAAATATGATTCTTCATTAATGATTGGATTCAATGTAAAATAATACATATTTTTATCATTTGTTTTATTATTATTATTATTTTTTTGTTGTTGATAATTATAATAATTTTCTTTCAAAGTATGGTATAAGAATTAATGGTATTGATACATTTCTTTAAAAATATCTTAGTGATTCTGTATGTGTACATGTAATGCAAGTAATATATTGTTTATTGTTGATATTCATGTATGTTTTGATTAACCAAATGTATCCTATATTATTAAATTCCATTGGTTTGCTACTGAAATATTATGATTATGATGCATATTGTTTAGTGTTGAGGAAACTGGAAATAATGCTTATTGGTATTTTTCATTTTACATTATTACATAAAAAATTACAATTAAAGAAACATCCTATTTATATAAATCTAATGTTGAACATACCATTGACAAAACTTATGTATGTTTATATGTATGTGTGTATATACATGTTTATATATTTCTTTCTTTTTTTAATTATCGTCATAGATTTTTATGATTGTTATGGATATATTTATCACTGAAATATTTTTTACTTTGAAATGCTTAGTTTTCTATTGATATACATAGAGCCCAGTCACACAAAATTGTGACAAAAACTAGAATATCTGTTTGGGTTCTTACTGCTGTAGAATATTTAATTAAACTGTGGCACCACTGACAAAAAATAATAATCTTAAGATCAAAAGTTAAAAATATAAATTTTTGTTATTCAGCTCCTGTTTCAAGTATGTATTTGTGAGTTTATATATGTGTGTGTGGGTCTGTTTTCATTTATGAAATTAAATTTGAAAATATTGACTAACAGTTTGGATTTGGTAACTGTTAGATATAATAATAGGTTTTTGAACAAGAAGCCCTTTCATGTAATTAAACATGAAATTGCTAACTGTATATATATATATATGTAAGAGATGCATGCCTTTATAGACTTTTGAAAACTGCTTTATTGTCATCTGAAGCATTCATTCTGAAGTGTCCAAATTGTTGTAATGACACACCTAAACATTTTAAAGTTGTCTGATGTATGAATGGTCCCTTACCTATTTTTAATTCTAGTGACAGAAATGGAATGGAGTCATATAAAGTTAAATTAATACTCCATTATTTTTTATCTTTTTGGAGGGGTGTTAGTTATATGAAATACAGACAATGGCTGTCATAAAAGATGAAGCTCATATTAAAGTGCTTACTTAATTTAATATGGTGTTGAGGCTGACATTTGAAAAGTAATTGGTATTGGAGACCTTTGTATTGGCTTTTAAATAATTTTAAAAGCTCTGATTATATATTTATAATAGTAAGTTTGAATTTATTAATATATTACAGTAGAAATATGTAGTTGGTTTATTTTAACATAATTTTTCTTTGCTAATCTAAATTGAAATGTTTTTTTGATTTTAGTTTTATTACTAATGTAAGTAAATTGTCAGTGAAAATATGATATCAGCTGGAAATGTATTTGAAGTTTATGTAATAATTGTGAAGGAATGAAAGTAAAATAAAATGATTTTAAAATATAGGTAATGAAAAGGAGATAAGGATTAAGGAAAATATTGTGATATATAATAGGAATTATTCGGTGAAACTTTATTTTATTATGCTAACAATATTTTATTCTATGTCGTTAATTAAATTTAATAAAATAATAATGATATTAGTTACTATTATTATTATACTGATGGCTTTTAATTATTTATAAGGCTGATTTTATAAAGAAATTTATAATATATTAAGATAAAATTAAAATTATATTATATTATTGCTTATACATACATACATACATATATATATGGCTTTTAATTATTTATAAGGCTGATTTTATAAATAAATTTATAATATATTAAGATAAAATTAAAATTATATTACATTATTACTTATATATATATATCTTCACAGGCAACTGCAAATACTGAAAACAGTTCACAGCTTCAAATCCTACCTGTCATTGGTTATCCTTTATGTAAATGGATAATTTCCATGGCTTCCCACTTTTTTATAACTGACTTATATATATATATATATATATTTGTTTTAAAATACTAAATAATTAAAAAAAAAAAAATGTTGTGATAAAATTTATAATT
This sequence comes from Chrysomallon squamiferum, assembly GCA_012295275.1. Lineage (NCBI taxonomy): Eukaryota > Metazoa > Mollusca > Gastropoda > Neomphalida > Peltospiridae > Chrysomallon > Chrysomallon squamiferum. The sequence goes on from CM022679.1 coordinate 23,702,165, forward strand.
TTAATTAGGATAATAAAGTTTATCAACAGTTTTCAGTATTTTGGAATTAATATTTGTTGACACTTAAAAGTAAGATAGTTTTTATATAATTAACACTGTGTCATATTAATTATTAATAAGTGGTTGTTCTGTGCAGATAAATTTGATATCTTACATATATTACATATATTATAATTTATACATTAGTATTCCCTAATATTTTCCCAAACCCATGATTAGCTTCTATTATAAAGTAAAAATGTTAAGTAAAACAAAAATATCAAAATTTAAAACACAGCTAATTAAAAACCGGCTTTTTTTAAAACCTGTTTTTGATCTTTGGAATAAAAACTAAACCACTAAAATTCATTTAATATTTAATTTCATTTTCCAAAGAATTCTGTAAACACTGGGCTCAAACTTAATGGGTTTGGGAAATAAGGATATATTTGAGACATTTCCTGTGTGGGAAGTTTGATTCTTTTCAAAATTAGAACTAAAAACAATATATATAACCTATACATTTCTTTTTTTGTTGTTGTTTAATTATTAATTATAATAGGATATTTGATTTCAGTAATTTATGTGATACCAAATGAAAATAACTCTTCATAGGTCTCAAAAAGTGAACCAAAAATTTAAAATATATTTTATTTTTCAGTACTTTCCACATTTAAATGTCTCAAATTATTCCAAGAAAAATAAATGTAAAATAAGTAATTATTTTAGAAAACCTTTTTTTTATTTGCTTTGTACCAAAAATCAGAGTGTTTGAAGTTAGCAGAGTTTATAATAAAATATTTTGTCAATCAGTTATTAAACTCTTTGCCATCAAACAGCAAAGATTTATCAGAAACAGTCAGTACCCAGGAATCATACTGGATTAAGGAAAACATGATACAGTATTTTAGAGCAGGGGTCTGCAGTGTTTTTGGAATGGTAGGCCAAATAGCAGAACTGAATTGGCTCAGTGGACACATGTACTGGTTTTGATAGTAGATAGAGAAAAAGAAAAAAAAAAAAACCTCATTAGACTTATTGCAAGTAATATCAGTTTTAATAATATTAGTAATAATATTCTGAGATTTAATTATACAATAGCCATTTACATAACAAATTATTATTTACAATTTGTAAAGTTGTATTGTACAAAATGTGTTAGAAACACATCGAAAGACAACATTCTTTAATTTATGGACATATTATTCCATTGTCAAATGATTATTTTGTTTTTTTTGCTTGTTCTTTTCTTTTTTTTTTCTTTTTTTCTGAATGTTTTCACACTATTAGTTTTATAATAATATGTTTTTTTCTGATGTTTCAACTTACAGAAATTTATTATTTATTAATATTATTTTAGTGGGGAACTAACTTACTATGAAGTCAATATCCAGATGCTCCCCATAATTAATCTTAGTTGTGAGAGAATCAAAGAAACCATAGGCTGCTGAACCCTGCTCATAAAAAAATAAAGTCAAAATCATGATTGCTAATGATGCACATAAGGTAAACTGTAGTTGATATAGCTGTTTTGAAAGTACATTTTTATTACTTATTTTTCAAATTTTTAACACTGAATATTTTACAAAATTATTTTTATTATTACTTTTTTTAATGTAAAATTTTAAAGATGCCTTTTAAAATAAAATCATTGTAACATCACGGAGGATGAAAAAAAAAAACAAAATTCAAAAGTAAACTAAAATGAATATTTAAAATTTTATTATAAACTCTATTTTAATTGTATTTTATAAATTTTATTTGTATTCAGTTTTGCTTTTTAATAAATGTATAAAAAAATAATTGATTGTTCTTTATTTTGTTTCTAGTTGCTGAAGGAAGAACTAAGTGTTTTATTTATGATTCTCTAACTTTCTAAATTTGTTACATGGTATCTTTATTATTCACCTTTTCATGGAGAACAAATTACACGTAAAAACCTTTGACTAACCAGTCACAAGATTTATTTTCGAGTGAAAAAGGTCCAGTACTGAGGATTGTACTGAGGATTGTATGTGCTGAATATTTAAATAACATTTAAAAACTTCAAATCTTAATCAATCTATATTCAATGAGTAATTTTTCAGATCAATCTAAACCAAAGTCATTTCAATGATTTCGTTGAAAACTTGTTTCATAGTAATGTATAAACATTATTTGCACAAACTGCTATATAGGTATGAGTAAGTAAATTTCAATTATATGCTAAATATGAGGTACCAAATGAAGCAAATAATCTGATGAAAATATTTCTAATGCGATATTTATTTACTTTTAATTCACAAAATGTATTTTTAGTCAGTGGTTATTCATATGCTTCTTAGAAAAAGAATGAAAAAAAGGAAAGAAGAGAAAGTTCTGATAACCCCAGTTTATTCACTGTCATATTATTATTACACATATAATATTTAGAATAATATTTAGTATAATATTTAGAATATTTACATCAGCACAGTATTATAATGCACCATTCCATATTCAGTAAAATACATACTTAGGCATAGATAAACCAGTCTTGGAACTGTGGATGGATTGGAAACTAAACGAGGATTGATCCAATTACAGTCAAAGCTACACTCTAACCATTTGGCAAAGACTGTGCAATAATTCAGTGCAAATCAATTATAAGCCATGCATATTTCACAAAAGTATATTAAATCCATGCATTGTCCCAAATTTTCTCCATTATATTTTAAAGAATGAAAATAATAATTGAAGATTTATTGCTTTTATGTTTTAATTATTTTTTATTCTATTTATTTTATTTTTAAAACTTTTAATCATTTTTTTTTAATTATTATTATTATTTAGTTAAAATGTTGAGCAGAAGCCTCAGAATATAATTATAGTCTCCAATTTTTTAAATTTGGGAAAGACTTGTCTTCAATATTCCTTGCGTATGATATCAAGAATGACGAAAATGAAGCAGTTGTGTTAATTTATTCAACAGATTGTCAACATGGTTTTTCACATTTTTCAGTAATCTTGCATTTAAATGTTTAGTGGCCCTCCACCTTGTCCATGTTTTATTGTGATATTTTATTATCACTGTAGTTTTTTATTTAATGCAGATATAAAACTATCTAAGCTCATTTTTACTTACAAGATCAACCAGTTTTACCTCCTCAGCATAAACAGTGATCTAAACACCCATGTGCTTGTGCTGAGGTAAATGAAAAAATAAAAAAATAAACAAAAATTTCTAACCTTTATTATGTCCAGATTTCATAGGAAAGTATTTATTTTAAATTTTTGTCCCAGATGTAAGTATGTTACTGTTTATTAGTGTCATTTTTGATAATAAAGAGAGTGGCTATTTTTCTTTAATTTTACACAATAAGTAAATTTAAAAAACAACAGCAACAGAATTTTTTTAATTAGTCAGCGAAACCCTTGTCAGCATCACCATTACATTTTTTTACCATTCCAGGCAGTGCCCACAATTGGCACAAGTTTACCTGACTTGAATGTTCCAGTCAGTAACACATTATTTTGACATTAATGTTTGTACAATAGTCTTTGTGCATAAGCATGAATTTCCCAAATGAAATTATTTAGTTTTTGTTTTCTGCTCCATTCATGAATAAATGAAACATGATATTGATCTATTTTTTTGTTAGTTTCCAGGCACATACAGAGAGAGAGAGAGAGAGCAATAATACATAAACATTTAAGTTTAAAATGTTTTTATTACTTTTTTAAAACTGATACAAAGTTACTGATACAAAGATTCTGTAATTTATATTTATCATCTTTCATTAAGAAGTAAAAACTATAAAAATAATTAAAACTCACATAAAAATGGTTTAAGCTAATTTTAATTATACTTGACTCTGAACAGACAGGCAGAAGGCAGGCAGATGTTTGGACATTTATAATCATTATCGCATGATTCAAATATTTGTCGACTGTCCATTCACCTGGAAAAGCTGAGCAGCAAGGTGTATATGTTTCAAAATATCACTAAATCTGAACCATTCAAGTTCGAATTGCAGTGTTCACTGCCAGTACTTTTCACTTTACTAAGTTGAATATTGCCATTCTAACGTGAAGTTCTTATAAAAAACAGAGAAACATATAAAAATATAAAGATTAATATTGTAAAACAGATAAGTACAGAGATATACGAGAAAATTATACTAAACAAAAGTATATTTTTACTTTTATGTGATTTAAATACTTTAAAAAATGAACCTATTTAAAATTGTTTTAAAAAGTAATAATAAAATACAAAATTTCTAACAGAATAAATAATAATACTCAGATATTTTCTGATAACAATTTTACATTTTTTTTTATTATTATTAGATAATTGCAATGAAATTCAAATGTTTTGTCATTGTTTAGTGGTTTAATGAGTTGATCAAAAATAAATCTACGGAAACTGAACAAACTGGTCATAAATATTGATAGTTTGAAAAAATATAAAACATTAAAACTTTTATTTTTTATCAAAACGTATAAATTTCAGGGAAAAACACAATAAAAATATGGTACTAATTTTTTAAAATTATTTTTCTCTAATTACATTACATTATTATTATTATATATTTAATAACTACTTGTGGAGATGTTTGTCAAAAAAATGCCTAATAATAATAATTTATAACCAGATTAGAAAAAATAGTTTAAAACATTTAGTGGCACTTACTCAAACACACACACACACACACACACACAATTTGTTACATCAATAAAAACAATATAATTTTTTTTCAAAAATTAATACTTATATATAGCAAACAACATTTTCCATTGTAAATAACAATAATAATATAATAATCACAGAAAAACATTTTTCCTGAGGTCTCATTTCCCAATCCAACACACAGCTTTATAGATTGTGTGACCCATAATAGTAAATCTCTTCTGGTTTTAGATGTGAGAAGCTGAACAAAACTGTGGTTTATGGTGTCTGAAAAACTGAGAGGTTTCAAGAGAAAAAAAAACCAAAAGAACAACACATACAAAAAAACAGGAAATGGGATCTAAAATAATGCAATAAAAACAAGGTCCTAACCAGCAGGATTAAAATCATTATGTGTTAAAACATGCCATATATCTTTAACTTCATTTTTGTTTCCTTTACATCTGAAATTGTCATAGCATTAACCTGTACACCAATCCATTATATGTGTGTGTGTGTGTTACAGATATTCAACAACTCTTTCAAAATACTAGTTCTATCATTGAGACAACTTGTGATCTGTGTTGAAAGTGTAAGTGCATATTGTCTTTTACTAGTACGGTATTTGAGTTAAAAAAATATTTTCATGATTTATCTGTAATATTAGTAGTAATCCCTAAACAGTGGAGATGTTGTGATGAAGTTGAAGTTGTAGACGTCAGGCAGTCCTACATGAGACACATTAAACTGCGATGTCCACTTGAAAGGAGGTAGGCTGTCCCCAATTGTAGGACCATTGATGATGTCAGCTGTGAAATTCAGTGCCATCTTGAAATCAGAAACCTTCAGAAAAACAAAAACATTTTTATAAATAAAGAATACAAATAATGTTGTGAATATAGAGTATAAATGTATATGTCTTTTATTCTGTTATTTCCAAGTGTTTTATTTATCAGGAATATTCTCACGGTACAAGTTAAAAGTCATTTAGTTAATTATATATACATTATACATATATATATATATATATGTGTGTGTGTGAATTATTTGAAAGAAAGGAATAATAACATGGTTCCCAGAGAAAAGAAAACAATGTCAAGAGAAATTTGCGGACTTTTGAACATCATTGTGATATATATATACATATATATATATATATTTATACAGTGTCCTGTATGCTCAAACACAACACTACATTGCCTTCACCACAGTGTTCTGATAAAACACTCCTTTGTTCAAAATATTGGGAGAAGGAAAATTAAAAAACAGAACTATCTTTTTGTTTGTTCCACTTTTACTAAATTTTCAACATCTCCCTGAAATTTAAGGATATTTCAGTATTAAAATTTTACAGCTTTGAAATGTTGGATTCTTATGGGTTTTAAGCACCTGTTGCAAACCATGAATAATGAAGCATTAGAACACTATTGTCTTGTGTTTATTTATAATGTGTACATTTATTCATTATTTCAGTCCATTGTAGTTGGTACTGATCATGTTGATTTTTTTTTTTTTTTTTTAAATGAAAATTTTACTTCAATTTTCATGATCTAAGACTTCTTAAAATATACTTAAGTATTTTAAAAATGAAATTTATAAAATTTCAACAATAATTTTTCTTGAGTATGTATGAACAGCAGTAACAATAAGTTACTTCATGCATAAGAATAATGAAAAAAAATATATTTTAACATTAGAAGTCTCCCACACATAGAGTTTTTCACTCACACCACTTTTCATGAATTTTTGGAGTCAGTTATAAAAACCCATGTTTCACTGACATTTTCCACTGAATTAGTTATGAAAGCATAAGATTACATTTGGTACAAATTTATATCTCATGCAATCACTTAGTGACATCAAAAACGTGGTCAGTGATACTTGCAGAGCTAAAGTACTCTAACAAAGTTTTACTGACCTTTGTATCATAGCAACCATCAGGTCTGGGGTTCTCTGTGTCAAGGTCACCTCTACAACAAATTGTGTTACAGGGATTCTCATGTGAATAGGGATCCTTCAAGTAATCTGAAATAAAATACAATAAATTTAAACACGCTAAAGTCTTGATAAAATATTAATTTACAGAAAACAGAAAAAAATATTTAAGAAGATTTTTACAAATTTTCTTCATTATAGATCATAACGATTATAATAATAATAATAATAATATTATTAATTAAAAAAGGTTCAATACTTTAAAAGAAAATAATGCAACAAGCTTTTTAAACTATTTAGACATGAGCTTACAAATTTTAACCTGAATACATTCATATTGTGAAAGTTTGTTTTTGTTTTGAGATTTATTAAATACGTATTTCTTTTGAAAATATTTGAAATGTCACTTATACCAGTGTAAAAACACAAGTTATTAGACAGTAATATATTCACCAACCATTGTATCTCATGATGTATTTCATAGATTTCATGTCAGTGACATGTGCTTCATCTCTGCGGAATATTGTAGCCCGTGGCGCCATCTGGTAGGTGTTTTCCTTGCCAAATTGTTGAGCAAACTGTGGATAGCCACTCTTGTTGTAAATCTCTTCATAGAACGGCACGTTATACGAAGGCCAATATCCTGTTTAGAAAATATTATTTAAATTTTCAGTAAAATAGATTAATTTAAAATAATAATAATAAAAACACACCACATACATTATATATATATATATATATATATATATATGGTACACTAACCTGTTCTAAGTATTGGCGTTTGGTCTCCAGATTTCACAAGATTTGGTATTTGTTCCACTACCCACAATGCACCATCCAAAATGTCTTCTCCAAGTTTTATCTTCTTCAGATCTATGACCATGTACTGGTTATTATATGTGCCTGGAATAGAAATATCCCAGGATTCTTTTACTTTACATGAATTAAAAATGACAGTTTAGTTACTAAATATAATTATACTGGTGGCATAATTAGTAAATAAACAAGTCACTTATACCAATAAAAAAAACTAAAATAAAATAAAAAAATACTGCAGTATTATTATTTTTTATTAAAGTGAAGAATTACCAAATGCAATATAAGAAGCCTATTATTGAATAAAATAATATACATTTGAATTTTACTCTGCATAAAAATATAATAACATGTATTTTTTTTAATATTTTACATATGAAATTAAATGTTACATTGTACTTTACTCTAATAATATTTGTACATTTTAAGATTTTATTTAAGTTCATTAAAATATTACCTTGTACTTAACTGTATTCATATTACTCACTTTTAATAAATTTACATTGTATTTTAATTCACCATTATTTGTTCATTGTAATACTGTTTACTTCAATATAATAATTTTTTCACTTTAATATTTTGCATTTGTACTTTTACATTTGTTCATTTTAATATTTTTAATATTTTTAATTCACATAAATTTTTACATATTTTAAATTAACATAAATGTGTGTACATAAAGCAATTGTTATTTAACTATTGACATACAGATATTTAATTACTGTTATTAACTATTTCCAGAGTGGTGCACAGAGACACTGTTACTGTTACTAATTATTACCAGAATTATACAGACACACTATTACTGTTATTAATTATTACTAGACTTATGCACACACTATTTCTGTTATTAATTATTACCAGAATTATGCACACACTATTTCTGTTATTAATTATTACCAGAATTATACACACTATTACTGTTATTAATTATTACCAGAATTATACACAAACACTATTACTGTTATTAATTATTACCAGAATTATACAGACACACTATTACTGTTATTAATTATTATCAGAATTATGCACACACACTATTACTGTTATTAATTATTACTAGACTTATGCACACACTATTTCTGTTATTAATTATTATCAGAATTATGCACACACACTATTACCGTTATTAATTATTACCAGACTTATGTACACACTATTTCTGTTATTAATTATTACCAGAATTATACAGACACACTATTACTGTTATTAATTATTACCAGAATTATACACACACACTATTTTATTAATTATAACCAGAATTATACAGACACACTATTACTGTTATTAATTATTACCAGAATTATTCACACTATTACTGTTATTAATTATTACCAGAATTATACACACACTATTACTGTTATTAATTATTACCAGAGTGAGATACCAACACTGTTACTATCACCAGAGTTCTACACAGAGACACTATTAACTATTACCAGAGTTGTACACAGAGACATTATTTTTGTCATTAACTATTACCAGTTATACCCAGACACATTACTATTACTGTTATTAACTATTACCAGAGTTGTATTTTGCTACAACAGCTGCCCACTCTTCTCCTGAATGTGCCATCATGTTTGCTGTTCTAACTCTCTGCCAGGCCAGCACAGATTTTGGTTTCACATATTTATACAAAGATTTGTCAAATATTGAATTGGTCGTCTGCAACATCACCATCTTACTGCCAAGATGATAAAAATCATCCAGTGACTCAAGAAATCCTGAAAAAAAAAAAAAAAAAAATATAATAATAATAATAATAATAATAATAAAAAAAATTATAGGCCTATATAAAATGCAAGATCAATAATGAACTTATTTTAAAGCAGTTTTCATGTGTGGGGTTTTGTTGTTAAAACTTAGAGGTTAAACAGACCATTTATTCAGCTTTCAGCATACTGACTTTTGAAGGCTTTTAATCTGTATCTGTTAAATACTATTTCTTTCTTCACTTTTCTATTTACATTAACCCTCACTCCAGAAAACTAAAAAAATCCAGAAAACTTTGTCACCTGTTGTCTCAAGTTTGCTTGATAAACATCCTCTGCCTGTATTTATTTGCACATACCTACTTACAAACTGAATTATAATGAAACTCATTTTATCTTGAAACAGTTATTTTAAACACAAGAAGCTTATTTTTTTCAATTATCTGCAAAAGCCCAAAGTAAATTTTTCACATGCATATTGTGTGAAATTTGTTTTGACATAAACACACTAATAAAATTTTCATGTACTCTTTCACTCATCAATAACAAAATTCCTTTGACAACAAAACCTACTTTTGATACAAATATCAAAAAATTATCAAAAATCTCATTATTGAAGCATAAAACAAAAACATTATTATAAACAAATAATTCCTTCATTTAGAAGAAATTGTATAAAATGGTAAAGAAATTAATGAATATTTTATTAAAACACTTAGATAAAATGACTTCACTGATACTATGATTACCAGGATAACTGGAAAATGAAAGTCGTTTTGCTCCAGTGTGTGGATCATTCACGTTGAAATTATAATGTTTGTAAATTCTCATTGTAACAGCATAAGCAAACCAACTGGAATGTGACATGAAAATGTTCTCATAGGCTCCCATCACCTGTAAGCAGAAAAATACTTAATACAGCTAATTAATTTTATACTTATTTTATACTGACATATTTTTTTTTCTCACAAATTGTACACTAAATGAATGTGATTTTAATTATAAACAAAAAAAGCAAATAATTTCAATGTAAATCACAAAAATTTGAATTTTTGTGTAACAATTATAAAATTAAATTAGGATATAATTTTTATTTTTTTTTTTTTTTTTTTTTTTTTACTTCAGTCAGTGCCATGAAACAATTTTACAGAAACTTTTTTCAGGACGTTCTATCAGACTTGTTATGTGGGTAATTTCTTTATTGTTTAAATGTCCTCTTTAACTTAGCAAGATGAAAAGAAAAATAAATATACATTTAAATGATTAGAAAATTTGTAAAAATTACTTTAATAAGAGCAGAACAATGTCCAGACTGGGAAAAGTAGGCCATGGCCTGAGCCTTTGTCATTTGGGACCAGTCAGGAAATGTTTCTGGGGCAACTGCATGTCTCAGGTCTATAAGGTCACCAACTCCATTGAGGATTTGAAATGCATAAACATCCAAAGTCTGTAATTAATAATGATAATGATTATGATGATGTGAAAATAATAATAACAACAGCAACAACAAAAACAACAACAACAACAACTGTATTGTTCTTTCCCCTAAACTATGACTTATTCTTTTTACAATACACATTTGTTTCTGGAACTGTAGATCTAAGGATCAGTCCTCAGTGGGATACTTAATATTCCAGCCTCTTTATAGGGATATCAAATGCCATAGTGTGTATTGTACTGTTTAAGGGAAAGTCAAATTAGAAATAAGCTTTGTTATTAATTAGTAAGATAAACCCAGTGTCATAAAATGATCCAGTGAATGTTATAATAATTAGTGGTACCTGATTACATACGTACAGAGAGACAGAGACACACAGAGAGACAGAGAGAGAGAGAGAGAGAGAGAGAGAGAGAGAGAGAGAGAGAGAGAGAGAGAGAGAGAGAGAGAGAGAGAGAGAGAGAGAGAGAGAGAGAGAGAGAGAGAGAGAGAGAGAGAGAGAGAGAGAGAGTGAGTGAGTGAGTGAGTCTTGGTATAAAAATGTATGTAAATATCTAAATAAAACCTACACTTATTTTGTTCTGTTTAACTAAACAAAGTTTGAAATGACTGTGCTGAGAATGAAAATACAGTAAGTAATTTAAAGATGATATTTAAACCAAGTTCACCTTTCCTTTTGGTGCCATACTGCTATATCCTTCAACAAGACCATCAAACTGTGCCATAATGTAACCAACATGGCGCCAGAAGGGATCATACATTTGATGTGTCTTTAATCATTGTCCTTAGCCAGAAGTCTTGTTCTTTCAACCATTTTCTTATTTTGTCTTCCACAAGGGAGGAGTTCTGCTTGAAAAATATTCCACGAATGTTCTGATAATGTTGGTAAATTCTCCTGTGAAAATTAACTGCTGATTGAAAAATTAAAATTTTAACAATAAAGTATTTTCATTTTTTCTTTTCCTAAACAGAGATATATGACAGAGACAATGAACAACATTACATATATACAAAAAAATTGTTTTATAAACTTAAAAAACAAAAACAATACAGTAGTGTGATGAATTTTAATCTGCAAGTGCATGATAATAATAATTAAAAGTCTTTTGAACATTATGATAAATATTAAAGCCAAACAGAAATATCAATTTTAAATAATTTCTGTAACATACTCAGCAGTAAATATTCCTTCCAGCAAACCAGCTGCAAACATGATGTCATAGTTGCTAACTTTTGGTCCAACACCAGCTGATATGTCCAGAATGCCCCATCCAGTGGTCAGCAGAGTGTCATTATACTGACCAAAAGCAGTTGAACCCTTCTTATCAATGACTCCATCAAAATAGGTACACTTGCCAGATTTACAGTACACACTGCCCTTGTGTAACTCTCCATTTACTGAAACAGTAAATTTTTTTAAACATTTTAACATTGGGTATAACTAATAAATTATAATACTTGTCCTGTTGTGAAGTCCTGTTTAAATCACATAATTTCATGGTTATAAACATATATCTTAAATAATAATAATAATAATAGTAAAAAATAATAAATAAATAACTACTACTACTACTACTAATAATAATAATAATAATAATGATTTTGAAACTTTGATAGATAAGGTAAATACTGACTTAAATTCATGTATATTCGGTATATAATGTTAATAATAATTAGGCAAACTGTAAACCAACAAACTATCGATACTATGGCACAGTATCATTACTATATATAATACAGTAACAAAATCGAAAACTGAATGAAAAATTAAAAAGTGAAGTCAGTGATTTTGATGCTGATGAATGATTTCAAATTAGGATTTCTGTTATACCTCTTCTTCTTTTCACTTTAAAATAAAGAAAAGAAAAAAAAAAGCCGGTAATATTTTCAGTCAACACTGTGAAACACAGTCATGAGTCGTAATTATACCGAGTTGATTATCAGATTTTATTTCTTTAATTCTGAAAAATCAGACCTCTGTATATCTTACCAAGCAGTACACAAGTCAGTAATATAAAAGTTAAGGCATAAAAGCAGCTGCAGTTAGCAGAATTTGTTTTAAAAGCCATCGATCAAAGCTGGGTTTCGAGTTCCTAGTTATTATTGGAATCACATGATGCGCACGTGACCCTGTGACAAATTCGGTTAAGCTCGTGAAACGTCTTATATAACAACTGCTCTTTCTATAGCATTTTAAATAATGTGGATGAATTAATTTTTTTTTTTAAAATAATAATAATACTTTCTTATTAAATTTTTGTATATTTGTATTTGCTTAAAAAAATAAATAAATAAATAAATAAATAAATAAAAAGTATGAGAATAGGTGAAAGCATATTAACGTTCCAAATGTGTTTTTGACTTTATAACTTAGTTCTTATGAGTACACTTCTTTACTAACATACAGGTTTCTAACAACATATTCACGTACATTTATTCATTTACATACACATTTAATTTATCATTTATGATGATAAACCATATCGTACAACAATATCTCTTTAATTAAAACGCTTATCAATATTTTGTTTTTTATTATTTTATCACAAGAATAATTCTTTTGAAAACCATTTGTTTATACATTTGTGATTATTTAGCCACATGTCTCGGCTATTTTAACTGTTGACAGTACTTCTGATGATATACATCGTGTGTGTGTGTGTGTGTGTGTGTGTGTGTGTGAAGGTAATTACTGTTTTTAAAGTATGTATCTCTCGTATACTAACAATTCCTTTATTATTATTATTATTATTATTATTATTATTATTATTATTATTATTCTGATTTTTTTTTTTTTTTTTTTTTTTTTTTTTTCACTCAATAATCAATATAAAATGTGAATATACGTTGGTGTAAAATAATTACAATTTTAACAGGAATGAAAAATGTAAAAACAGAAGTAAAAATATTCCTTTTATTTCACAAAATTTAAAAGATAAATATACAAAATGTACTAAATCTATCCAATTACCATCAATTTATATAAATTAAAATAATTATGATTTTACAACCATTTATTTTTTTATTTATATAGTAACAACAAAAATAGTCAGATTGAAAGAGGTAGAAATCAGTAAAGATGATATGTCATAAAAATTGTATCAATGTTTTATCACATCAAGATATGGTAATAAAATACATAAATAAAAATACTTTACAAGTTATATAAATACTTTCATGACATAAAAATATTAAGAAAAACCTGTATGTAAACTTTTAAAAAATCACAGACAGTTCATTTGGTTTCAGTATTATTCATTTAACCAATCCAGCTAGCACATTCATCTAGCCTAATAGAAGTCTACATTTAGATCAGATGAAGGCCACCTTTGTGCCAGATAAATGTGCTAGCTCTTTCTATTCCATTTTCTACTTCAAAACTATTATATCATACATTATGGTATATATTTTCCTTTAAAGAGACAGTGAAATGAAAACAATGTTACTTCTAACTGATTAGATCAAACTATTAGAAATAGGGTTCCTCTAATATTATTGTTATACACAAAACTAAAAACTGATCCCCAAATTGGTTAACATTTAATAACTATTAATATAAAAACTGTCTGAGGTGTCATAAAACAAATAATTATTCAGTCATTAGCCATAAATATATGAGATCCAGTTTAAAAGACAAAGAATCTGTTTTAGATTCACATCTTAGAATACAACAGAGATAAATGTTTCCATCTTATACTCAGACATTTACTAGTGTAAAAACTGGAAAAAAACTGTATTTTCAAGTCTGTATTGTGCTAGTGTTGATTGTTGTCTGTGTAGAATAGATAAATTGTAATGAACTGTTCATTTCAGATTCAGTGGTTTTATTAGCATGGTGTTTGTGTTAAGCAATATTTCCATTTATCTGTATTTTGCAATTAAAGAATATGTTGTAATAAACTGTTCACTTTAAATTTAAACCATCTTAGATTCACAGTTTTGACTACTTAAATAATACTGTGTGAATGTCTCTGTGATGTGAATGGGCAGTGATTACATGACATGTGTTTATGAACTTAGCAAGAGTTTTACTTGCACAGTTTAGTTAAATAAATATTGTGAAATACCTGTTTAACATCAATATTAACAGCTGTTACAGGACAAATATTAATGAGCTTTATATTAAACACATCCACAAAACATACATACCATCACATCCACAGACATAATATACAAACATACATGTACAAGCTTAATTCATTACATTCAAGAGTTACATTCAAGAGTTTTACAGTATGAGTTAAACAGTATTTTCACAATATATATATATGATAGAAGTATTAGTAGTAATCTCTAAACAGTGGGGATGTTGTGATGAAGTTGAAGTTGTAGACATCAGGCAGTCCTACATGAGACACATTAAACTGTGATGTCCACTTGAAAGGAGGTAGATTGTCTTCAGTTGTTGGACCATTGATGATGTCAGCTGTGAAGTTCAGAGCCATCTTGAAATCCACCGTCTAAATTGTAAAATAGAATGTTAAAATAATTCTGTAAAATAGTCTGGTGACTTCTTGATACCAGGATACATACAGTGAGAGAGAGAGACAGACACACAGACACACACACAAACACATCCACAAAACATACATACCATCACATCCACAGACATAATATACAAACATACATGTACAAGCTTAATTCATTACATTTTATCATAAAAGCTTGATAACATATTATAGTTCAGCATGTATTCAAACCCACAAATGGCAAAAATGGATAACAAATACTTTTACAATGTTTCTGCATGTTTTTATATGTTTTACTTTGAAAACAGTAAATTTCTCATCTTGTTTCCACGTACACATTTTTTCTGGCTTAATTCTTGTTTCAGTATTATTCCTTTAACCAATCCAGTTAGCATATTTATCTAGCACAATGATTCAAAACAAACTGACCTTTGTATCATAGCAACCAATCAACATGGGATCCTCTTTGATAAGGTCTCCTCTACAACAAATTGTGTTACAAGGATTCTTATCTGCATAGGGATCCTTCAAGTAATCTGAAATTAAAAGTAATATTACAGTACATGTACACTAAATGTTTTTCAGATTGCTCCACTTCCCTTTTAGCTAGTCAAAATTAATTAATGTAATAAATTATAAAGTATTAATGTGTTTTCTAACCATTATATCTCATGATGTACTTTAAGGATTTCATGTCAGTCACATGTGCTTCATCTCTGCGGAATATTGTAGCCCGTGGTGCCATCTGGTAGGTGTTTTCCTGGCCAAATTGTTGAGCAAACTGTGGATAGCCACTCTTGTTGTAAATCTCTTCATAGAATGGCACGTTATATGAAGGCCAATATCCTGAGAAGAAAACATTTGGTGGGAATAAGTTTATGTATGTATAACAAAATATTAATCCATTTTTATACCACTAGTTAATACATGGCAGACAAAGTTTTGTAATAGTTTGAATGAGGAAATCCCTTTTTGCGTGCTACTCTTACCGACCATTATAATGAGATTATTCATATACACCTTCCCCAAAAAAGAAGAGAGCAAATGTTGTAAACTAGATCGACTACAGCTAAGACAAAATGCCTGGAACAGAAAATAGTTAAATGAGCTCATTAAAGAGAACTGATCTGCTGACAAATAAAATTGTGCTGTTGACCTTTGATCTGAAGGACTAATAGGGGAGAAGCACCTGACTGGAAAATCACAGATGTGAACATTAACCCTGAAATTACACATAACATCTATATCATCAGCAGTGTAATATACAGACATTAAAAACAAGGTAAACAAATGTCATATAGTATATGTAAAGACAAATGCACAAAAGCAAAATGTATGTCAGGTGGGTGAAGTCTGTCATGTTAGAATGGTTATGGGTCCTTTATAAAATTTACTCTTACCTTGACAAAAACTGAGTTGAGAGAGGGTTGCTGTGATCATATAGCAGAACTCAGAATAACTTATATCTGAACCTCTTAAACTAACCTTCAAGTGGGGAAATAACTTTGTTTGTTCATATTTTATGGATTTTTCCATTTGTTCCACTAAAACACAATGTCCATCCAAAATGTCTTCTCAACAGTTTTATCTTTTTCAGATCTTTTCATTAAACAATTACCTATGTAAATAAACCTTTAAAATATAATTTTTTTTTTTTTTTTAAAGCTTTTCTGAATTTTACTAACCTGTTCTAATTTCTTTTTTTTGGTCTAGTGATTTTATTACATTTGGTATTTGTTAGTTATGGTTCCCACAATAGACATCTTCCAAAATTGCATATCATTCCTTTTATTTTTTTAACTTTAATCTATGACCATTACTCATTATTGTATGTACCTTTTGGTGTAATAAAATGAGAAGCAATTTTACTTTTTTCAATTTTTCACTAAAGTCAAACTTCATTTGTCAGACAACAAATTTTTTTAGCTAAAAAAAGTGAAAGTTTTATTAGACATGTTGTAACCATGGTTCTGAATTATGCAAACACATCTTGTTAATTTGCATATCATTCCTTTATATTTAAATAATTTAAACATATTATAGTTATTAATTATTTTGGTGTCATACACATACTTTAATTTTTACTAATTTTTCAATTAAAATGCTGTTATTAATTATTACAGAATTCAAATTATGTATTAATTATTACCAGAATTATACACACACTACACACTGTTATTAATTATTATGTTAGCTAGTACCAAACTATCACCAGAGTTCTACACAGACACTATTAACTATTACCAGAGTTGTACACAGAAACATTTTTTTTGTCATTAACTATTACCAGTTATACCTAGACACATTACTATTACTGTTATTAACTATTACCAGAGTTGTATTTTGCTACAACCGCTGCCCACTCTTCTCCTGAATGTGCCATCATGTTTGCTGTTCTAACTCTCTGCCAGGCCAGCACAGATTTTGGTTTCACATATTTATACAAAGATTTGTCAAATATTGAATTGGTCGTCTGTAACATTACCATCTGACTGCCAAGAAGATAAAAATCATCTATGGATTCTAGTAAACCTAAAATTAAATAAAATGTAACAAAATTAAAACAAGGTATAATTAAAAAAAAATAAAAAAAAGTAAAAATGACACAACCATTGTTGTGGATATAACATTGCAATGGATTTATTTATAAATTATTTGGAAGAAAATGGTTAAATTTAAAAACATTAATAATAATATATTTTGCTTTAAAATTAAATGATTAAATATTACTTTAAAAATAAATTAATAAATAGTATCTAAAACATACCAGGATAACTAGAAAAAGACATCCGTTTTGATCCTGTGTATAGGTCGTCAACGTTTAACTTGTAATGTTTAAAGATTCTTGATGTTGCTGAATACATAAACCATGTTGAATGTGCCATGTAAATGTTTTCATAGGCTCCAGTCACCTACAAACAGAAAACAAATAATTAAAATGTTGACTGTGCCATGTAAATGTAATCATAGGCTCCATTCACCTATGAAATAATTGAAATGTGTGTGCCACATAAATGTTCTCAAAGACTCTAGTCACTACAAACTGAAAATAGATAATATAAATGTCATCACAAATTCAGTAAATAAACAGAATAAAACAGTTAGTTTGTTGGATATAAATAGCATTTTCTAATCACCCACAATCAATGTAATGTCAACAAAAAATTATTTCAAATCTACATGTATATATTATTAGATTCAAAACATACATAAAATAAATTAAAATCTATGCTGTGGCAAATGAAAAATAAATCTGAATTAAACTAAGCCAGTAAGCTGACAAATGAGTAAACTTACTTTAACAAGAGCAGAACAGTGGCCATGTCGAACAAGATAGGACATGGCTTGCAATTTTGTCATCTGTGACCAGTTAGGAAAGGTCTCTGGAGAAATTGCGTAAATAATATCTTGCAGGTCACCAAGAGAATTCAGCATTTGAAAGTCAACAACATCCAGTTCCTTAAAAAAAATAACAACAAAAAATAAAATTAAATTAAAAAATTTACATAATAATCATAATAATAATAATAACAAACAAACAAATAAATAATATCAATAACAATAGTTAAAACACAAATACAGGCAAAATAAATATTATCATCATCATCTGGTAAATACATGCCTACATTATATTATTAATTTCTACTAAATTACATTCACTATGACAGCTCCTCCCTTTTAAACAATCCTGAATTAATCCACGTCTGTCATAATCAGGAAAAGGAAAATAACACAAGGTAAGATATAAAAAAGGTTTATTTAATGAAATCCTATTCCAATCATTTGGGATATTAAAATATACCTAAGACAGCGTTAATAATTTTTTTTAAAGAATGACAGTGAATAAAACCACTGATACCTACATCATAGAAAATATTAATAATAAATAGTGTCAGACTTGAACTATGAACTTCACCTTTCCTTTTGGTGCCACACTGCTATATCCTTCAACAAGACCATCAAACTGTGCCATAATGTAACCAACATGGCGCCAGAAGGGATCATACATTTGATGTGTCTTTATCATTGTCCTTAGCCAGAAGTCTTGTTCTTTCAACCATTTTCTTACTTTGACTTCAAGTGATGCAGTTTTACTTTTGAAAAATATTCCATGGATATTTTGGTAATGTTGGTAGATTCTCCTGGAGATAAGAAAATTGAGGCATATGTTTTCTTAAATTATTACAAACATTATAGCGATTTAATAATACTTATTTAATATCTAGTAGACTAAATCTTCCAATAACATTAATTCAGTATTTGGTATTTAACTTTGCATTCACAGCCCATTGAGAAGTAGGTATGGTAAAAGCTACAACCCTCTCATATGTATGTTTCCACTGGGTTTTTTTTTGTTTGTGTTTTTTTGTATCCATTTTTCCATTTATCTACTTTATTATTTCTGTAACATACTCAGCAGTAAATTTTCCTTCCAGCAAACCAGCTGCAAACATGATGTCGTAGTTGCTAACTTTTGGTCCAACACCAGCTGATATGTCCAGAATGCCCCATCCAGTGGTCAGCAGGGTGTCATTATACTGACCAAAAGCAGTTGAACCCTTTTTATCAATGACTCCATCAAAATAGGTACACTTGCCAGATTTACAGTACACACTGCCCTTGTGTGTCTCTCCATTTACTGAAAAACATTATTATAAAGTTTCAGGCAATTTAAATTGACTCACCTGAAGATGGGAAGGTTCTAATCAGATCATGAGCAGACCTTAAGTTTACTATTGATAAAATCTAACCACCTCTTCAAAGTTTGTAACTGTATCTTGTCCTTTTGATAGGCTTATACACTGTTACTTAATGGTGTACAGTATTACAGTATCTTGTCATATTTATTGTCTTTAGATCTTTAACACAGAAGGCGAGAGTGAGAAGATAAGAAGCGATCGACACAGAATGAAGACCAGGAGTCTGTATTTAATACATGAAAAACTGCTTTTAAGTTACAAAATGTTATTAATAGTATGAATATCTTACCCAACAGTACACATGTGAGAAAACTTGTATAAACAAAAAAGTTCTTAAAAGCCATCTATGATAATCTGTTTTATTTTGCTGAAATTAGAATCACATGATAAGCACGTGACTAACGATTACTTTGCACATTCCTCCTTTTCATAAAGCACCGAATCCAACAGGTCAGTTTAACAGATGGCGTTTTAGTTTTCAAATCCGGGTAACGTTGACGATTTAAGCAGGAATTGTTTTTGAAATGACCGATTCAGCTGTCCTTCATCTATTCGCATAATCAAATTTCATATTAATTTTGCTTTCGTTTGCGAGTCGTACAACTCACATTTTTTTGTTTGTTTGTTTTTGTTTTTGTATTCAGTTTAAATTTTGTTTAACGAAAAATTCTAGGTGCTGATCATGATCCTTTTAGCAATATATTTAATCAGTTATTACTAACACACCTACTGAGTCATTCTCATAGAACACAAAAACAAATTTTTTGGCTAATTGTTCAGTGTTCATGATACTGTTTTGGTGAGATTAATCTTGGGCATTTGAAGATTACAATATAGTTCTTTTAAACAAATTTATTTTGTAAAATATAACACTGTCCGATTCATTGTCACATATTAATAATAACAATAATAAATAAAATAATACATTGAAACGATCGATTGATCTATGGCATATCTGACGACCGATCTGATACTATTAATTCATCTTTATAAAGATAGGTTGATAACGTTTATAATCAAAATAATAATTAAATATTAAAATTCACAAAAACAACAAACAAAATACAGAAAGAAAATCTATTTCATTTTTATCTAAAAATCTGTATGCAAACATTCCATTAAACAATGACTTGGAATGTAAGGTGCAAAATCGACACAATCATGTAACAAACACAAACTTGCACATATTAAAACAATTCACACTAATAATACTGACATTTTTTTGTAGTAAATTAGTTCTGCACTCTTCATGTAAAATATACTGAAAGATATAAAAATGTCTCTTTTATTTAATCAACAATTTCATAGAGAGAGAGAGAGAGAGATGACATACTCAGACATATACACACACCTGTCTAATTTGTTACAACAAAATATCAGCATATACATATTGAGAGAGAGACTTTCAATGCACTGCTTTAATTGCATCAACAACCTGTCTTTGTTGATAATAAAGTATAACAATAAAATAACAACATTGTGAGAAAATCATCGGGATGACATCTTTATCCACTTACTATAAGAGTTTCTCACAGATAAAACCCCCACAATAAAACAACCAAAAACAAACCGGGAGTAAAACAGCTTAGTAGCTGCATCCTTAATTTCTTAAGTAGCCTTTGCACATTTCCACATACAATGTGACACTGATTAAAATGAAAATGTCAGTCTCCATGTGTTCTTATCCTATTTTAATAACATACTTTATTATTAACAAAGACTGTTCACCAGTCAGAAATCAATAACCTGAAATAATTCAAAATATATTTGGGATTTTACACACACACACACACACACACATCTGTGAACACACTTTAATGCTTTCATTCTGAAGGTAATATAAAACAATAGCACTTTGTAGATTGTAAAATAATTACTATTTACAAATGATTTTTAACCTAACTGATTATTCTTTGCTTTCGTAAATAAGGACACCACCCTCTGAAGTGACTCTTTTCCATTCATTTGCAGGGAGCAGGTTTTCTCCAGACATCTTGACCAGTTTTCATTATACATAAGTAACATTTCTGCTAGCAACATTTTATGCAATTTTAACATGAACATGTTTGTTTTTGTTTTATTTAAAAAAAAACAAAATGACAACCTCAGGATTTTGTTTGTGTTTCTTGTTACAGTCCTGTTCTGTAAAAAATTATATCAACACTTTTTAATGTTTTTTTAAATGAATGTCATGATTATTAATTGTTGTTTGATTTATTTTTTAATACCACTGGTAACTCAATGTCTGTGAATTTTGTATATATGCCATTTATTTTATGGAGTATGTCTATAGATGGACAGTTATAAACGGAGCTGTGTTTTGATTATAGCCCTTTTTACAAACTGCATTAATTTTAATAACAGCTGTGTTAAGGCCAGCATACATTTTTACTTCTTTGGCTTCTGCTCACAGATTTTGTGTTCTGTAGCAGGCATCATCATTTCTCTTTCTTTTTTTAATATTATTATTTTTCTAACAGAGTCATGATGCTTTAGTAATATCTGCAAGGTAGCCATCTTGTGTATGATCCAATTGTAAGGTGGTGGGTAAGTTTGGTGGTTCGTTGTGGATCACTTGGTTTAATGACATCATCAAAGACATGCTTTCTTGTTGTTCTACCATCAAACTATCCACAGCCTCCTGAAATCTGCAGAAGTACAAACAAAATAGGTGCAATAACAGACTGTCCGGATGATTTAAACAATAAATAAATGAGTATTTACCAGTGTTTTGGAACAAAAATGCATGAGCAATAGATAAACAAGAAAACAAATTCTGCTACTATAAACAATAAATATAATAACGGTGCTGATTATGCTAATAATAATGATACTAAATAGAATTGAACAATCAACAAATATGAGCTAAAAAAAACCCACATCAATCTGTTCTTAATCATGATTTTTTATGTGCAAACTGAAGTAATTGCAAATTAATAATCAGTCAAAATATATTAGTACATTAACTTAAAAAACCAAAACAAAATTGGAAATAAATGAAATATAAATAACAGAAAAAACCCAGCAATTAAACTGTTCTTAATTATTTTGAATATGTTACAACATTAGATATAATACATTAAAAAAATAATACATATTTGAGATTTAATTAAAAACTCCAAATGATTATTACAGCTTCTAATTCGTTATTTCTTCGGCAGAAGTAAATAAATGTCAGCACAATTATTTTCATCTTACAAAAACAGGGAACACTAAGTTACCTTCTAGAATTTGATTTCACTTCTTCAACCAAATGAAGAGATTCTGGATTGCCTATTGACATGTCAGAGGTTGGGCCTCCAAAACTGCCAGATGGGTTTGATACTTGGGAGACTGACCGGTTGAATGACACGCCTTGTCTCTCTTTCAACTGAAAACAAAAAACAAATAAATAAATAAATAGATAAACAAGTAAAAAAATGGAAAATAAAATTATATTGATTGAAAATGAATGGTAGTGTTTTACTAATATCATTGGTACTACTAAGACTGCTGCTGCTATTACTACTACTACTAATAATAATAAATCAAAAAAATATTTACATATTTAATAACAGACACTACTAAACAGTATAGTAGTAGTAGCAGTAGTTATAATAATAATAATAATGATGATGATGATTATAAGAATAATGATACTATTTCTTTTGTAATTATTATTACTAAAACACTTACAGCCAATTTAAGCATTTTCCAGATGTCTTGTTGTCTGTGTTGCTGCTGAGTTACCAGCTGCCCACTGGCTGCCTCTATTTCTTTGCAACATTCTTCGAGCTGTGGGATAACCTTCTGCAACTCATAACGACATGCTGAAATTTTCCTGTAAAACAAAGTAGACAAAATCAATAACATCAACAATGAAAAAAACAAACAAAAATAAACAACTAATAAATCAAATTTAACAATACTATAATAATAATTATAATAATTATAATTCATAATAATAATAATAATAATAATAATAATAATAATAATAATAGTATTAATAATAGGAATAACAGGAACAATGATGATGATAATAAAAGAAATAGTAAAATTCCGAGAACTTAACCTTGATGTGTGTAGAGAATACGCTAGATAAATTAAAATAGAGAAACCATCCTAGATGTATTAAAAAAATACAACTTAGATGTATAAGCTAGATAAACCAGAGAATCCACCCAGATGTATTAGAGAGTACAACCAAGATGGATTAAAGAAAACACCTTAGATATATTAAAAATACAACTTTGATGGATTAGAATACAACCTAGATAAATTAAAGAACTCACCCTAGATGTGTGTACAGAACCATCACTGATTTGTCAGATTTGTCTCTCTGTAGAGAACTTTTAACAACAATTTGAACCATATCAGTGTGTTCCATCAAATTATTGCTTTCTGCAATGAGACACAGACATGCTTAACTCTTGAAATTTCAACATTAATACGACAGCCTGGTACTTTTAGCACAACTCCATTACTACTGTTACAATTCTGCTGCAAGTGCTAACATTTCCATAAGCATTACTTTTGCTAGTTCTACTACCACCATTACCATTACTATTGCTGCTACTATAACAACTGGCGTTGCTATAAAATAATAGACGAGGCTGTATCATCCAGTTAATTTAGTTTATTTGCTTACATGTTACATCAGTCAAAATTAAATATTAAGGACATTGGAAATGTCAGTGCTTAAAAGTTCTTAAAAAGGTGGATGGTTTCTCATCCACTCTGTGTATGTTCTGTTATTTATGAAATTATTTCCACAGACAAAAACAACTGCATTCTATAAATATTTAGGCCAACATAATAAATAATTCACCTCTGTGTGCTATTAAATCTTCATACAGCTTTTTAGCCTTTTCCTCACTGAAATAAAGGAAAGAATAATGTCAAAGGATGGTAAATTCAATGACTGTGTTGTAGTATATAATGAACTGAGCCTAGATGTATTTTATGACTGTTTTACATTTGTAGTGGAAAATATAAATAAAGTTAAATATGTATGTATATATATATATAAAAATAGTGAAATGGATTTCTCTTTCAGATTAAATTTTTTTTTTTTTATCTGTCTTCTAAACATAATCTGTTGTAAATCCCACCATTCAACCAAAGCTTCATTCTCTTTCATCTTTGCAAAGGGACTGCGCTGTAACTGCATAATTTTTGTCTGTAGTGCAGTGCAGTGCTGATCAAGTCTGTTTACTCTGTCTTTCTGTAAAGTAAAAAAAAAACATTTTTTATTATCATTCATCATCACCATCATCATGATCTTTTTCTTCTTCTTCTTCTTAGTATTTCTGTTGTTGTTATTATGTTATAACTATTATTATTATTAATAATAAATTAATTCTTTCATCATCTTTATTATTCATTCATTTTATTATGTTCTTAAGAAATACTGGCTATCAAAATTTTCAAGTTTTCGAATTAGTAAATAGATGTGATTTCTCCTTTAATATATCTTATTATTATTATTTATTTATTTATTTAAAGATTGTTTTCACAGCAACTGGAACAAATGTCAGAAAGTGAATATACCAGTTCTGAAAATCTTTCGATGTCTTCATATGATTTCATCCATTTTCTAAATATTCTCTCTGATGCTGTAAATATGAAGAAATGATTGAAATTCAGTACACAAGTGTTGATCCATCAGTATGATAGTCTTCAATGGTTTTGAAAGCATTATTATCAAGTACATGCACTGTCAATAAACTAATGAACCAAACAAAAGGGTTAACTTTCTTATTTTCTAACCTAGACATTTAAAAGAAAATGTTTATGTTTATCATTATGTTTTGTTAATTTTTTATGCACTTTTTCTTTTTCATTTAAATATACACACATACACACACACATATATATATATTGACATACATGCATATATGTATATGTATGTCTTTATATATGTATGTATATGTGTATATATGTATATATATGTATATATATATGCATTTATATGCATGCATATTCTATCTATCTACAAAGAAAGAAAAAAAAAACATATAACGAAAAAAAAAAAAAAAGATAAAACCACTCACTGATCCCACCAGCTGCTGCTTGTTCTTTATACTGGGTGACATCAAAATTCAAACTAAAAGTGCAAAACAAATTCTCAGTTTATATCAAAATATCATAAACTAAAACAATATTATTTAAGCATTTTCTTGAACAAAAATCTATTTCACACAGACATTCAATTACAATTTTAAAAAAATGTGTATCACTGAACAGAAATAAAAATAATTTTTTTTTAATTATGGAATATATCATCTAAATTAAAAAATGTCATTATTGACACCATATATTTTCCTATTTTGTTTTCAGTTATTAAACCTGTTGCTAAATTATCAAATTTTGGTTGTTATTAAAAGGTTCAACAGTAGAGACTAATTCATTATAATTCAACAAGTCTGATTTACAGAATGGTTACTTTAAGTAACTCTAGTAACAACTACCTTTCTCTGAAATGATCCTTCCTAGCAAGAAGTTTTTCTATTTCCTTCAGCATATTCGTCTTCACTTTTAGTAACTGTGCATTTGTCCTTAGCAAGTTCAGCCTAAAATAATAATAATAATAATAATAATAATAATAATAATAATAATAACAACAATAACAGTTATAATATTTATCAGTTAGGAAAGCATGAACTAAGCAGGATTCATCAAAAGGGAAATAATCCAGTGACTATTTGTTTATCAACATATTTTAATGGGTGTTTTTTTTTATCAAATACATATTTTCTGTTATTTTTGGTTTTGTTTTTCTCAGTTATGAGAGAGGAAATCTGATGCTACTAAGCAATACTTTACTTTCACTTATTACATATCTTCCCAGGATGATGTACTAAATGTGGTGAATCAACTATAAAAACAAAAAAAAGGATTATAAACTTATAAAATGTTGTGTCTCAAGCAGAGCCATAACAATAGTCTGTTTGGCACCTCTGTGGAGAATTGAACTTGTAAACTGTTGTGTCTCAAGCTAGTGCCCTAACCAGAGCTTGTTGTCACCTGAGGAGGACTGAACTTGTGACCATTATGACTGTGTTATCACATATACACACTTTATTTCCATTAATATTAAAGTGAAATCAAAGATCTTATGTTTAATTCAACATAAACAGTTAGTATTTGAGCTGCAAGAAGCTTTTTTTCCCGAAAACTTGTACCATCTAGACAACAGAACTACCAATATTTTCAACCAACTGATATACTCATAAAATGTTCAACCTTTCTGAATGGATTTCTATTGTCGTAATTTCAATTTTACTTGATTCTTAGTAAATCTTAATAAAATGATGGTAGCACTATGAGTACATCAAGCATGTTTGAACAGTTATCAGATAAAAAGAATGCTGTTATTCTCACCATTGTTCAGTACTTACATCGCAGCTCTCTGCCCCAGTATAAGTCTTTTGTATTCTGTATTTTGTTCCTGACAAAAATAAACTGCTTGAGCCCAAGCCCTGCGCTGTTCCTAAAAAAAATTTAAAATTTTTTCTAACAAATCTACAGCTTTTTATAAGCAAGAATATAATAATTAAAATGAACAGTACTATGTAATGAGAAAATGATTATAATGATAAATAAACTTTTAAAAATATAAGTATATAAATAATCAGTGTAATGGTAATGCATGTATGATATATTAAAATGACCAACTATCATTAATAGATTTGGTTAACTGATAAATGTTTCCAATTTTTTATATAGTATCATGCGATATAATGCTTATGTGAGAATATTCTATAAATCTATGTTTTAAAAATAAATTCACTACATCTGAATAATATTTAATAATCAAATTAAATACAAATACTGTTAATATATATCAGTGATACTTAGTAAAAAATAACATTTTTAACAGTTGAATAACAAAATCAAACTGTCACAAAATGTGCTTAATTTACAATACTTTTAATGAAGCAGTGACATATTATAATCAGTTAACAGTAATAATAAAACCATATAAACAATGATTTTCTGTAATACCTGTATATTTTATCAAAAATATCATAGATAATCTCTAATAAATAAAGTAATCATATATAGATAGATAGAAAGATAGATAGATAGACAGATATATAGATATAGATAGATATATAGAAAGAAAGAGAGATAGATACAGATACAGATACAGATTCAGAGAGAGAGAGTTTAAATATTTACTGGAGTATTCAATATTGTTCTGGGTTGTTTAACTATTTGCTGGACTAGAGGTGGTAGCTGTTTTTGTTTATGAGGAACTGGAAATGGATCCACTTTTCTGAACAGAAACACCACCCACTCCTCTTGAATCTGAAATGAAATATACATATCATAACATATGTAAACACTGAACATTTTAAAACATTTTCTGAACAGATATACCATCTATTCATCAACTATCTGAAACAGAACTAAATATAATCATGTAAATATTGATAGATTTTAAATAAACATGTAAATAACAAAATAACTATTAACAATGAAAAACACCCTGAATCATACTAAACTGATAAAAATGCAATACGACACACTGGAATTTCTGTTATAACTGAAAGCAATGATATCCCAGGCCAATGACAGAAATTCAGGATAAATTCATTATCTGTGAAATGAAGCTGAAATTGCAAGTCAGATTGTTTCAAACCTTCATCAGGCTACTGGTGTTTGAGTTACAGGTCAGACAAACAAAAATCATCTTCATTCATCCAGCCCATCTTCATGCTCCATTTGTGCCTACCTTGACAAAATGTCACACTGCCCACAGACGTGAATGGTGTAGGAGCACAAGAACTGCAGTATTCACTTCTGGTCACATGTCATGTTTTCAGATAAGTCAAGGTCACTGGTATGTACCACCTTGATAACATACTGACACCCTTTGTCATCCTATTTGTTTGGGTTGATGTTTTACTTTCCTGGTCAAGAATGCCTGAGCTCACTGCGCACAAATCATCAGATCTTTCCTCAATTGAACAAGTCTGGGGCATAACATGGACACATGTGATCACAAAAATCAACCGTAATACTGAACTACCAGTTGTAATGTCTGCGCAGCTAATTCACTATTATCGGATGACCATTTTGCACAGCTAATAAACAACAATTTGGGCAACTAAATTCTTATTAGAATTCCCCTATTTTGTTTTTAACAGTATATTTCAGATTATTTATCTATCTCATTAATTTAAGCCTTCAGAAAAACATCCACTTAGCAATACTACCTGACTGATTTCCACCAGTTTAAATCATCAACACTTTGGACTTACAACCTCTGATATAAAAATTTTAGCACTGACAATTACCGGTTCATTCCAGCATTGGGAAGCAGGGCCTGCAGGTGATGGAGCACTTCCACTGGCCAATAGAATGTCTTGTTGTATCACTGGTATTTTTGTCTCCTGTTCAATGATTTGCTGTAGGTCTGACATTTTGTATTGTTCAGTAACAGGGTATGATATAATTTGATTTGTCTCCAGGTTAAGTATGTGAACAATCTGGAAATAAATAAATAAATAAATAAATAAACAAACAAACAAATGCAAATTACAACGCTGATTAATAAATATTATAAAATGACTTCTTACCTTCAGAGCAAGAATGTTTTCCAAAAGATTAAAACATTTTGGTCGTTTTGTCTCAGGAACAATTCCTCCACCTCTCTGATTTGGGTCCCATCTTAGCATCAGCCTCAACCACTGCTCAAAGTAACCTTTCAGATTTCTGAAAATATACATACAATAGTAGTAATAATAATAATAATAATAACAATATATATATATATATATATATATATATATATATACACACATACACACCATTTAATGCCCAAAGAAAAAATATTACAAACTGGAAAATAAGTATCCAAATAATTATTGAATGATTGTTTGTTTTTACACTACACATCACACACACACACACACACCCACACACAAACACTAGAATAATTAAATGCTTACCTTGATAAATGATTTGGTGTGGGAAGTCTCTTTGAAAATTTTAATTCACCATGACTGTTTAGCTGACAACAGATGTCATCAGGAGACTTTCTTGAAACTTCTCCGTGCCTGAAAAACAATACATTATAGATACCCAAAAGTTTAATCCTAGTAACTGATTATCAAAATTTTTGATTCCCTTTCAAATAATGAAGATATCCTACTGATAATTTTGGCTGGGCATCATGATTTTCATTCCCAATTACTCATTCATTTTACTCATTTTGTAATTTCTGCTATTGCGTTTTGGGCAAAAACAAATAAATAAATCAGTGAAAATAGAATGCTTGATTGTAGTAACCATGCTAACATTATTCTGTACTCTAATATTTCTTAACTACTTGAGTTACTGCCAAACTGTTATTTTTATATACCATGTGACTAGTGGTTTGTTATGGAGAAATGGTCTGTATCCTACAATACATTCGAAGACCACTGTTCCGAAAGACCAGTAATCCACAGTACACTGATATCGCTGAGAGGCAAATAGTTCAGGGGCCTTGAGAAAACAAAACAAACATTATTTTACTAAATATTCACACACATTCTCATGCTGGATATTTTCTAAGTCTGGTCTCATTACAATGTGTTGTGTCTTTTTAAAGTATATATAGATGTTTGTACTTAATGACAAGAGAAAACTTGACACACAGTTGTTATAACCTCTGTCACACAAAAAAATTAAAAATAAATAAACACAAACAATCCTTTCTGATGTTTATCATTATCCAGAAAAACACACGCACACACTGCATGTAAACAATGAATATGAAGATTCTTTAAACAATATATCTATCCATTTTATAAGCATTTAAACTACTTAAATAGTTAATAATGTAAATAATAATAACTGCTATAATAGTCTAAAATTGATGAATAATTACAAACATATAATTAGCTAATTAACAGGTTACATTAATTAAAAGTTGCTGAATCTCATTATATTCATATATCAATAAAGTGATAGGATATTTTTGTTTCTACATACCAAATACTGTAACGTTCCAACAAATGATGTGCAGACACTCCCTTGGTCAAGCTCCTTTGCATATCCAAGATCTATCAACTTGTACACTGTCTGGTAAAATATATTAATCTTGTAGTTAAGCTCTACTTCAGGTAGGACAAATAAATAACAGAAATACAGTTTAAATACTTCATAGTAACTGTTTAATTTAAGATACCAATGTTCGGGAATAATACAGTGTATGATAATGATATAAAGGCTTGTTAGTATTGTAACTGTTTTATAAATGTCTGCATGGGCACTCTCATTACAGGTTAAATTGAAAATAAAAATTATTTCTGTGGATTTAAAATTTTTGTCTTTTAGATCCCTGATAATTACACACATATATACATTTCTTTTAAAAAATATATTCTTAATTATTTTGTAACGCCATAAGTCTAAAGCAGCATTTCTTTATGCCATTAATGTTTTATGAATACAAAACTGAAATGAGAACAACATTTTACAAGATAACATTTGAAGTAATCATAAAATTAATCTAAAGGTATCCAAATATGAGGATATCTGTATATCACATGAGGAACAATAAAAAATATGACATCATGAAAGAAAAAACCTCATACAGTAATTTTAGTTGAATGTTGCAATTATAATAGATAAATAAAAATTAAAAATTAAAAATGGTATTCATGCTCAAAGTTTTGCAGTTATTGAAATAACCTACTTTATCACAGATTCAGAGAAATAAAATTATGCTATTAAATTATAGACTGGCCATTAAAAAATTACAACAACAAAAGACAAAGTGTTATGATAAGTTTTAAGAATTACTAATTCAGTGAGTGAAAGAAACAAATTATAATTACCCTTTCCTCCGACAGCTGCAGTACAATATTTTCTGGTTTCAAATCCCGATGAATAATTCGGTTACTATGGAGATATTCTATTGCTGCAGCAATGTCCTGGACTAGATAACGTATATCATATTCCTTCATTCCACAACAGTTTTCTGGCTTGTTAAGCACCTGTAAAATGAAAAATAATGGTAATAAAATAATGCACCTTTCAAAAAGTATTAATGTTTGAAATGAATGCTTCGTGATGTCTCTGTAGATTTGTAGGTCAACAGTTATTAATGACAATGTAAAAGAGGAAACTGAAAGACAGTAGGATAATATTAACAGAAATGTAAGGATTATTTTATAAATAGATGTGCTTTCAAACAGATCTAAAGGATATGCTGTGGTGCAGATATTGGATTATGAAAAAGTTCAGAAGATAATCTTACTGAATAGAAAAATATATGTTTTCATATAAATCAAAGGAAACATTAAAGGATTATGAAAAAGCCAAATGTGTAGAAAAGATTATTCCATTCCAACACTCAATCAAATAAAAACAAAATGATGCACACACAGACAGACAGACATACTCTGCATACATGACCACCATGTATACAAAAAGAAGAAGAAAAGTATGTAAATAAAAATAAAAATGTACACAAACATACTCTATGTAAATCTACACCATATATACAAAAATTTATAAATGCATGCACAGACACAAACATACTCTGCATACATCTCAATCACACATAAAAACAAAAATAATGAAAAAAAAAAGCTATTCAGACAAACCAAAAGAGTGAATAAACAAAAATAAAACCTTGCTCAAACACAAACATATTTTAAGACGATCTCCATCAAATATATATAAATAAATAAAAAGATAAACCATGGACAGACAGACACAAACATACTCTGCGTAAATCTCCCCCAGCGCAGTATTCCATGGCGAGAACGGGCATCGCGTCACTGGGTGCATCGAGTTCGGGAGGAACATTAAGGGAGATAATCACATTGTCATGCTGAAGTCGTTTCATTATGTCAATTTCCATTTTCCAACGACGACGATGTTTCTCTGTCATTT
This sequence comes from Chrysomallon squamiferum, assembly GCA_012295275.1. Lineage (NCBI taxonomy): Eukaryota > Metazoa > Mollusca > Gastropoda > Neomphalida > Peltospiridae > Chrysomallon > Chrysomallon squamiferum. Next base: position 23,734,720 of record CM022679.1, read on the forward strand.
CACTCTGCACTCGACATACTTTTAAAGCAATCTGTTCTCCAGATTCCTGTGGGGCAAAAAAATAAAAAAAATAAAAATAACATAGAAAGATAAGAAAATTTATCTAAAAAATAATAATAATGTAGTACTTAATAACTAAAATTGATAAATAGAACTTTGAAGTAAATACAAAAAACAAAGCTATAAAAATAAACAAATAAATAAAATTACATTAATAATAAAAAAATAAATGAAAACAAATATATAAATAAATAAACAAACAAGATTATTTAAAAGTACACATAGAGAAAGGCATATTTCTGGAATATTTTAATCAAGATGGAACCATTAATACAGTATTTTCAGGTATTTCTGGAAGAATAAGAAAATAAATTTAACTTCATAAAATCTTCACATGTCAAATTTTCTGCATTTCAAGTAAATGATTATAAACTTATATATAGTGAAAACTCTCCTTACAATGGTACAATAAAAACATGAATCTGGTTTCTTTTTAACTCTGCTTAGTTAAATCATTTATACAAAACTATATAAACTCAACAAAACGTGTGTGTGTGTGGGTATGTGTGTGTGTGTGTGTGTGTGTGTCTCATCTATCTACATCTGCATTTTCTGTCTGTATCATCCACTTTGCTGACCTGTTTTAATACAATGACATTAGTATGTGTGTCTGTGTGTGTGCGTGTGCTTATGTGGATTATATGAAACCAGAACTAAAACCTTGTGTTGCCAAAGAGTGACATTTCCAAATCCACCAGATCCTAGCCTCTTCTTTTCTTCCCAGTTTCCTCGCACTGCCAACTGCTGCCTAGACATTTTGTAGCTATGTTGTTGCTATTCTTCAATTACTGTAATTAAAACAAATATTTGAGTATTATTAAGAAGAAAGATGCCTTTGTAAATGTTCTGTAAGTTTATAAATCACAGAGGAAACATGGAATGAGAGAAAATGGTATCAGCATTACTATTATTCTGGATAATGAACATTAGTACATACATTTCCAGATCATATTACATGTCAACAGACTATAAGAAAGATTTCAAAAAAGAAATTAAAAAAAGACAGAAAGAGAAAGAACCAGAAAGAACAATGAATGTATCTATTTAATGATGCTTCAAATATATAATGTTCAGTTTTTGTATAAGGGTGGTAAGAAAAAATCCTGCCACTGCCATTTCAAGTGATCTGTATCAGGTATTTACAGGTATTTACAGAATATAATGTACGACCAATAACAAGGCACTGATTAGGAAATGGCCCAGTGTGAATACTGACTGATTCTCTGATCTGTGATATCTGAGTGTGCATCCTGACCATAAAGCTATAGCTTCAGATAAAACTGAAACCTAATAAATCATACTGTTTATGGTTCTATCTCCAAATCAACAGAAAATGTATATCAAGAGTTACAAAAAATTCAAATGCTTTAAAATTCTTAAATATGAATGTTTCTTTTTCGTTATGCCCAACATTTAATTCAGTTTTCAAGAAAAGGAATACATGAAGATCAAATGAAATTTATACTCTGACAGCATATGAAAGAAGGAAAAAAGAAATAAAAATAAAATTCCAAATAATACTTTGTTTTGCTTTTTGTTTTTATCTGCATGCAACACCTTTTTTTTGGGGGGATGGTTTGAACAGCTGTATTTCATAAGATTAACAGTCATATATATTCATGTTATTTTTTCCTATGTATTCTGTTTCTTTAAGTATTATGTCAGCTAAATGTTTTCAGCAAGAATCCATATTAGAAGCATTTTACATTGTTGGGCCAGTTATGAAGAGGTATTTCAAAAGAAAAGTTCACCGATGTATAGAATATTAGTTGATGTTAGATAACTGTCAAACTATATCTAGAAAAAAAAGGAAAGAGAGAATATTTTTTAAATTCAAGATTCATGCTAATGATGAACTAAATATAACAAAAATTGTTCATCACAATCACTACATACAAATTCATTTACTTATATTCTGAAAATGTTTTTGGATAATACAGCATGAATTAAACAACAAAAACTTTCTACTGATTGATCCATTGTTTCTAAAGAAATGGTTTCATAAATTATTATTATTATTATGTAAGTTTGGTAACATAAAAATAAAAAGCTTCCTATTAGCCACTAGTGTTTCAAAAATACATGAACTTTTTATATATATATATATATATAATACAGCAAAAAACAGGTAAGACTGTGTACTTTTAGCTTACCATGTGGAAAGAAAACACAGACAATTACATGACCAGTTGGTTTTGTGATAAAAGATAATGCAAGAAGTGTTATTTTATTTTGCTGAAGCTTAATAAATGTTTGTTGTGTAAAAACAATGTAATTTAACTGTTAAAAAACTGTATCCAGACTGGTAAAGTTCTTTAAAAAAAATTAATGTTTCTTTTTTTACGGTTGTCTTATTTTATATGTATGGCAAGCAGCTGATCTTTTATATTTTGCTTTTATGTGAAAGATCGCTTATCATATCTTGTTATGCAAAAATAATGAAATTTCACTATTAAAGATATGTATCAGATGAAAAAAGGATAACACATATAAAAATAATAATAATGATATTATGAAAATGTTTCTACTGATGACACAAATTGCTTCAGTTGGTTAGATACTGTTGACATACAGACTAAAACATATACTTGTATGAATTCAAATGGAAATAAATAAACACACACATACACAATTGATCCTCAGTTAATAGACTATTGGGTACAAAAGGGTGTCCAGTTATGATGAAAGTCTTCCAAATCACAAATGTTTTAAAACAATAATAAATTAATATTTGAATATTATACATTTTTAACACTGTAATTATATTAAGTACTATTTATTGTTATATGAAATATTTAATTTACAATCAACACACTTTAATAATCAACAAACAAAACATTTTTATTTCATAGAAGGTATTTTTACCACAACTGATAATTCAAATTGAAATCTTATGGTAATTAAAAATTTAATAACTATTCATTTTTATTTTAGAGACAAATGTTCCTAATTTTATATTTATCACTCCAAAGAAGCATACATACTAATATTTTCATATATTACTTTAAAATATAAATACATATACTGTATACAGCAAAGTTGCCTTATTGTTGATTGTACTGATTTTTTTCAGAAATGTAATTTTGTATATAATTAAATATATTGTCATGATATTATCCCATCCAGTTTGACATTTTATTGCAACTACTGACATTATTATTATGATTTTTAATTCTTTTTTTAAACTTTTTAAAACAGATATACATATACTGTCACATAACTTTACATTATTATATACATATATAAAATTGGTGTAAAATTAAGTCACAATTTAAGCTGGATGTGAAAATAAAGGTGTATGTGTTGAAAAAAAAAAAAAAAAAAAAAAAAAAGAAATAATAATTATAAATAAATAATATTTACATATTTATTTATGGCTCATGTCTAATAATAAATGTAATGTTTAACAAAATAAATATTGGGGTTTTTGTCTGTTTTTTTTTTTTTTTTTATTTCTTGTTTACATCTATTAGAATTTAGATAACAAAAATTATTAGCTCAATTTTTTGATATACAGTTTTAATAACTTTTTTTTTTTTTTTTTTTTTTAATAATGACACTAAAATAACAAGAGTACTCTGAATCTAGGTTTGATGTTTAGTAATTAAAATAGATTGATTTTTAAAAAATTAAATGTGAAATATTAATTTGTTTTGAAAAAAAATAGAAGTGATCTGTTGTTTGAAATATTGCTCTAGAAAATACTAACACTTTATTATTGTATAAAGATCATTTTGATTTATTCTTGCTAGTAGCTTGCTTTTTACTTTTTACTATTCTGTTACTTTGGGAACTGGCTCAAGCATGTTAAAATGACAAATAAAACAAGAATAATTTTTTAAAATATTAAAGAAGTTTGCCATTTGTTTCTATGCCTATAATTATGGCAGACTTTCATTGAAATTATTAAAACTGTGCTTAATCTCTCTATATTATAGTAAACTGATAACAACATATAGTTATGCAAAATCAAAAATTAAAAAAAAAATAGTTTTCACAATTCATTAATTGAGAATAATATAAATTTTATTTGATAGCATTCTTTTTGGTTTTATAAAAACATTTTTGTGCATAATATTTGGAGATAAATGGGGATTTTGTTTTACGAAAATTGACCTTAAGTCTGTGCCAAATCCTTACACTACAGAATTCAAAATATTTATAGGAACGGATTTTATTTTAAATTTAATGAACCATTTTGATTTCTTCGTTATCATGATGATGTATTATATGTTAAGATATATGTCAGAAAATATTTCATGAATAAATTAAAAGTTTTAGTCTCTGTGATTTATTCAGTTACTGGATCTCTGATGAAGAAAACAGTAAATACTAATACTAATAACAACAAAATCAGTAACTTATTAACTGAAAGTTTTACAAATGTTATCTAGAAAAAATTTTCAAGAATACACAATTACTTGTGGCATTAATCCTGTGATCTGAAATAAATAATAATATTGTTTAATGTTTTCTTAGTTTAATTCTTTACCTGTAATGCGATGTACAAATGGTCAAAACATTTCCTTCGATACTGCTGTTAAAATTTCGATACCAATGCGGAAGTACAGAAATCACTCGTACTGTTTCCGCTTACCGCTATTTCTCGTGGCCAACGTGATTTCTCGGGATATACTGAATCTTTTTTTCTGTGAAATGATATCATTGAGAAAACCATTGCATTTCCCTGAATTTGTTATATTATTGCATGAGTTTACAAGAATATTACGCACACAATGCTACAGATTATTGAAATTTTTGTTCGTATTATCTTTTATTTGAAATCCCTCTCTCTCGAGATTAGTCCGTCTAGATTAGTAATCGATAATAACAAACAAAAACAATAAAATACAGATGACGGAATTATCTGAGAGCCATTAACAAGGTTGCATCTGAACCAGTATACTTTTCATTTGGTATTACGATATAGATAAAACAAAAGAAAATTATTTAAAATAAATAAATAAATAAATAATACTTTATGTTAGTACGAATACAAGAAAAAAGTTTCTTTTAATACAGACATTATTATTATTATTATTATTTACATCATGAAAAAAAATATAAAAAAAATGTTTTTGTGCCTTTTCATTTCAGAAAGCGATATAAGTCCTCTCTCTCTCTCTCTCTCTCTCTCTCTCTCTCTCTCTCTCTCTCTCTCTCTCTGACCTTTTTATATCTATTTTGGTGAGCTTTAGACACTAAAGTCAGCATTATTTGAATGCAAACTGTCAACGAAATTCATTATAGTTACCTTCAGCTTATTTAAAATGTTTAATACATTTAATTATGTCTGACGACGACAATAATAAATATTAATTTACAAAATATATGTTAATCTTCGTTATGCGTTTGCACCGTAACAAAAGATTATTGTTTTCCCATACTTAAATGTTGATAAAATAATACTTTAAAAAATATCTAAACAGAAACTGAATAGCAGCTCTGTACAGTTTAAGCAGGTTTGGCGTGTCTAAATACAACCCTGATAATGTCATTTCTAATTATAGTTAATTACAGGAAACTACTTAAATTATTTGGGACGAATGAATATTACTGAGAGAAACCTAAAAGCAACGAGTGATAATAGATTGTCAGCGGCTGTCAGCTAATGTGAACATATATTAATTTCAGTGGACATGGTGGTTAAAATATTTTAGCTCGAACATAAAACATACTGGAATGTCTATCATTTTCTTTTTGAATGTGATGCAGGCTATGGTTATTTTTCTTCTTCCAGAAAGTAAGTTTGTCGTGTTTTTTTCTCATTAATATAGCTAAAAAAAATTTAATAATAATAATTTTTTTTTTGAATTAAAACAATTTAAAGAAAAATAAGAAAGAAAGAGAGAAAGAATGTTAATCAGTGTATTTTAAAACAATCGATGCTTTTAAGTCTTTAAAACTATAAAATGTGATATTTATTGGCTGGTTGGTCGGTCGGTTTGTCTTTTTGTTTGTGTGTTTCTTCGTTTGTTATTTGTTTCTCTAAAGAGAACGTAACTGCATAACGGTTAATCAGAAATTGCTTGTATCAAGCATGAAAGAAGAAAGTAAGATTACGGCTGTTTTATTATTATTTATTTATTTATTTATTTATTTACAGTTGTACTTTGACTTACGAGTTTAATTCGTTCCGTGACCGAACTCGACTCAAATTGCTTGTATATCAAATCAATTTTCCCAACTAAAATTATTTGAAATACCATTTATCCGTTCCAGTCCCCAAAAACCATCCCAATTTTTTGTAACGTCTTTTTAAATAACAAAAAATATGTACAAATAACAAAATAAAAGAGAACGTAAAGAAATAAATTGGTCTTTTCATGGACAGAGGTCCGCCGCTTAGAAATAATTTTAACGCCTTTGGCTGGAGTTATAGCCTTTATCGACTCCGTCTGCTTCAGTATGGTACATATCGTAAAAGGACTACACTCGTACTGCCTAGCCATGTTGATTACACGCACACCTCACTCATGTTTTTCTAAGAATTCAAGCTTTAATTCACTGGACATAATCCGCTTCTTTTTCTCACCACTGTCCTTTGCACTCACTTACTTAGGATCCATGAAAATTTGGCAAAATACTGCACAACACAACAGAAATGATAACACGGAGAGAGAACCACGTGAAGCAAACTAGTTAGACGCAGGATGGTGGACGGATGTTGTGTAGTTGTGCGCCAGTTAGAGGCGGCGTATCTAAATCTCACTCGTAAATCGGATTTTGACTCGCAACTAAAAGCAATAAATCGAAAAACTTGTAATTTGGAGCACTCATAACTCGAAGTACCACCCTATTTATTTTTACTTTTGTCGCCAAATACACCATATAGAGTTTACAGATAATTGTAAATACTAATATTTTCGTGGCATTTTCTATGGAGAAAGTTACAGAAGTCTTAAATTAGATAAAATGTTATTAAAAAGTTACTAAATCTTTTTATACTACTTTTGATAGAGAGTAATCTATCTGCTCAAACATCAACATACATGATTATTTCAAGATAAAGAATTCAACATTAATTTTAATTAGCATCAATAAAAGTATCGACATTGATCTTAATATAAAACCCTGGAAAGTATCAGTTTAATTAATAAACGTTTTATTCACATAATTATAATCATACTTTACAATTTTGTTACGTTGATGTTACGATTCTCCCGGAGCCATTTGGAATCTCAGCCTGTATGTCACTACTGCTTTATTAAATGATGTATATGTGAACATGAACATTAAAAAAAAAAAAAAAAAAAAAACCCCAAACCCAACCAAACAAACAAAAAAAACAACAAAAAAAAAAAAAAAAAACCCCCTCTTTCTGCTATTGGAAAAAGTAGCCAATTGCGTGGCAGCAACGATTTAACCCCTCTCATTATCTCTAGGGTCGTTAATGATGTAATTGAATATTTAAAATATCTTGACTGCATGATTTAATAAGACCATGTTTCTTCTATTTCCAATTTTTTTTCCAGTTGACTGTATAAAATGTTCACGCTGCGGTGCCTCTTATACTTGTGATCATGGTGAACATCCGGTCACTATTTCCGGTTTAAAGTTCTGTGAATCCAAGTACACGGATTTGATCATTGGTAAGAATCAACATGATATATATATACACACACGCACACACATATACATACATACATACATACATATATATACATATATATATATATATATATATATATATATATATATATACATACACACATATATATATATATATATATATATACACACACACATACACTTACTTATATATATATATATATATATACACACACACATATAAGGTGGAAGAATTTTTTTTATATATAATGTATTGAAAAGTGTCCAGCCGTTTTTTGATCAGATTATTTTATTTCACTTGATTTTATTTTATTTTTATTTTTATTTTTATTTATTTCCAGAAAGACTAATCGTCAAAGACTGCAAACATTTGCTAGATTTGAAATCTCTCTGTGATAGTTCTCTTGTGAAGGAAAACACAGAAATTTGTTTTGAAATTTGCTCTTACAATACTTCAGAACATTCGTCTATAGCTTCAGAAATCAAGACTCCAAATATTTTATTAGTAGTTTTATTATTATTTAGAATAATCGTTAACAGACTGATTTTATTATTTTAATTCTTGTGTATTGCACTAGTCCAATATATTCATGATGTTTGTAGAGGTTGCGCAATAGTTTTGTTGATTTCACACACACACACACACACACACACACACACGTCGTTTCCAGCCTGCTCATTTGCGTTTCAGTATATTTACCACTTCGTTATTTGAAAAAAATACAACTATGTACCTTCACAAGTGTTTTCTTTAACGACTGAACATTACGAATGAACTGCTAAGATTTGTTTATAAACACTGATAATTAATTAGTATTATAATAAAATTAACTGAAAAATAAAGAATGCATTTCACTGAAATACTCCTCTATGATTTTTTTTCAGTTATATCAAACCACTTTATGTGAATGCCTTTTAATGCTGTCGTACTGTTCATTGCTTTTTCAGTTGGTGCCAATGCTTCATTGTTGTGTGTTATTGTTGTAATTCGTAAACTTGACAGCCATCCTTAAGCCTCCCAGATAATGTGTTTCGAAAAGTGCTATCGAGTGTTGCTGTAAACAAATTGGGTGATAGGCTGTTTCCCTGTCGTACCCCTCTCATTATTTGGCTTTCTTTGTGTAGAAGAACAGTAATTGAGATCTTGGTGTAAAATGTCTGTCAGGAGGAGCTCGATAAATACATTTTCTACAGAAAATGCAGAGTTGGATATTATAATCTAGGCGCTTCTATTTAAGTAGAAACTTATATTCATTCGATGATCTTACCGAGATCTTGGATTTCTGTATCGTGGTTGTCTAGCAGTGTAATCAGTCTGTTTTGGCCTAGAATACGGAATCTTGAAGTTCTCATCTCTTTCATTTCTCGAGTTTAGTCCAAATGTCCCTATTCCTGTTTACCTAGAGTCCTTTCGTTTCCCTACCTGTCCACTGAAATTCCAATTAATATTGTGTAGAGTCCACATCACTGAAGACGCTATATACATTATCAATTAAATACATACACAAACATACGTACGTAGAGAGAGAGAGATATTAAAAACAGGCACACCCGCACGTACGTACTCATTGTAAAGTTCAAAAATGTACAGTTAGCAGATGAAATAATGGCTATTTTTAAATAATTTTGTCATTTATGAATTTTCTTTGGAATTTCTATTATTATTATTTTTTTTTTTTGTCACTTGTCAACGAAACATGACAAATACAGTAATCTACATATTTATTCCATCGCCGTTTCTAATAATTTACATGAAATAGCAACATGTGTTAATGCCTAAAACATATTCAGAGCTGCCTGATACACACACAGAGAGAAAAAGAGAACAAATGAATTTCTTCATTTTGTTTTTATCAGCGGTAATGTTTTTAACAGGTAAGAATCTAGTTAAATACTGGATTTGGATTATGCTTATAAATTTACGAGATTATTTCATTTCTGTGTATCAAATACAAAAGTATATATAAAAAATATCTGCATCTAATTGAAATAATATTTTTTAATGCTATCCAAATACTGGTTTCTAAATAATCTGCATAAATAAAGTATGATCAGACACATTTCCTTTTGCACATTTTCTTTTAAATTTTGTCTGAGAATCGGAAGAGTTTAATTATTATATTACGAATTTGGTAGTGTTTATTTGTGTATACTGGTTTATGTCAAAACTACATTATAATTTATGCCTTTCATTTTGTAGTTTAATATTGTTTATTTTTTATTTTTTTATTTTATTTTTATTTATTTTTTATAAATGTATTTATTTATTTATTTATTTATTTATTTATTTATTTATATTATTAAACTGATGTTGCACTGAATTATTACATTATAAATAGGGCTGACTAACACCAAACTATTTTGTTCCATAGGCAAAGCCAACTACTTGTATCCGCGCTGCCCCCCAAAACAAAATTGCCATGCTCAGATTTTTTAAAACATGTTTTATATAAAAAATAAAAAGGCACCAAACCTGAAACCGCTAAATTTATTTTAATCTGCAACAATAAGCAGCATACGATACCAATAGCACCAATAATTAGGAAAGACATAATATGTATTAAATAGGCTTTGGAGACAAAATTAACAGCCTTTTACATAAAAAACCTGTGATATGAGTGGTTTGAGCTACAAGTTTTAGATATATAAATTCACAAAAAAATACAGATCAGTAATGTACCCCTCTGAGGTCTGCATCCAAACCACGATTGTCTAGCTGACCTAATGAAAGCGCTACATCTGCTGTGAGTGTGTGTGTGTGTGTGTGTGTGTGTGTGTGTGTGTGTGTGTGTGTGTCTGTGAGAGTACATGTATGATTGTGTGTGTATTTCAGAACTACAATACAATGTGACGTTTAAAACGGCACATTTTGTGGTATATGTTTCTAGAAGAATAGAATCAGTACAGATTGTTTTTTTTTTGTTTGTTTTTTAAATTAACTTTTATATTTTATTTTACGTTTAGTAAGCGGAGGGATAGTAAATAGTCCGGAGTGTTGACAGCTGAGCACTTCTGTCACCATGTTTTATATTTAAATGGGAGGCGTGGGAGATGTAATTTTACTGATGTGATCATTTTTAACGCTTGGTAAACCATCACCTTTATTTAAACCGTAATAATGAATGAAATACAATGAGAATAAACGAAATAATTGGTGACTTACTTTAAATGGTAATAATAACAGCAACAACAACGAGGACAGCAGCAACATCGATAATATTAGTAGTAATGATGATGATGATAATAATAATAATAATAATAACAGCAGTAATAACATTTGAAATTCCATAATTAAACGAAATTGCTATGTCATTTGCCATATGGGCTACTTTCAAGTTCAGGCACCATAGGTCTCAAGATGAATAATTCGAAGTACATTCTTTTGGCTTTTTTTCCGATCTAGACAGTTCCCCCAGCTATTATTTTCCTAGCTATTGTGAAATGCAAACGAGCAGAAAATCACATGACGTCATCCACTTTCTTCTTTTTATTATCTGTTTTGTTGTTGTTGTTGTTTGGGTTTTTTCGTGGTTTTTTTAATCCAGCCCTCAGACAGTTTTGTGAAAGAAATCTAGTGCCATTTGCAAATCAGTTTACAATAGCGCGGTGTCGGTTGCGAGTGCTGTCATTATATACGAAATATTTATATATTCATGAAAAAAGGAGATGCAGCCTGTGAAAAATCCATAAATAAATAAATACGCATATACATGCATTTATACATGCACATATACATACATACGTACATGCATACATATAAAAACATACATATATTCAAAACATACATACATACATAAATACGTGTAGAAACAGTTTTTATGCATGAAATAACTGGTGAAAGTGAAATGCATAGTTAGTTACTGGAAACAGAAATGTATTGTGTGTATTTTTTTATTTTTTAAATTTTTTTAATTTGTGAAAATTACTAGAAAAATATAATTGAGATTTGTGCGTGATAAAAAAAGTTATTAAATGTCATTTCTGGCGCACGGCGATAGAATGTAAAATTGAACGGTATAAACTTAGTAACCCCAGGATCTGTCATTGTGTAAGCCTCTAATTTTAAAAAAAAAGTCTTTATCATTTTACAGATAAACAATTTAGTTTTGCCAAACAGTGTTCTAATCTCATGACGGATCGTTATATTCATAAAACTGACAAGGCTGAAGCCTAAATGCTCGACAATTTTTATTTATTTGTTTATTATTATCATCATCATCATTTATTTATTATCATGATCATCATTTATTTATTTATTTATTATCATTATTATTATTATATTTATTTATTTATTTATTTATTTGTTTATTTGTTTATTCATTTATTCATTTATTTTATTTTGTTTGGTTTCAGTAAATGGAAAGCTTCCAAAAACCAGTAAGTGAAACTATAACCGATAACGCATTGTCAGTGGGGGGGGGTGGATGGGTGGGGTCATAACGAAACATAAAACTTTATTTTTGGATTTATTAACTTCAAATTAGATTTCAGACATATGGCAGAAAAATAAGGGCTTATGATTGCATATGATTTTCATCATAGGATCAGATGTCCCATTTTAAAAAACCCAACAACAAGAACAAAAAAATAAATAAATAAATAAAAAAAAAAAAAAAAAAAAAAAAAAAAAAAAAAAAAAAAAAAAATAAAAAAAAATAAAATAAAAAATACAATAACCCCCCTAAAAAAAAAACCCCAGCAATAACAACATTACTCACTAATATTATCTCTCTGTCTGCATATAATGTTTATTTATTTGTTCTAGTTTGTTTACCTACTATCAACCTAGCAATAATTTGATCCATAAGTTTATATCTTTCGGAGGATTTAAAAAAAATATTCGTCCATGCACATCCATCCATCCATCCATCTGTCAACCAATCTATATTCACTTGCTGTGTTAAGATGATATTGTGGATGATTTTGTGTTTGTTTTGTGTTTGTTCGGCCATTCATCTATCCATCTTTCGATCAGTCTAGATTTACTTACTATGTTAAGGTAACATGAACACTATTAATTTGAATAACTTATGTTCTTTCTTGTGACTTTCATTCTGTTTTCTTCTAGTAACAAAATCTCAACTTAAGAACGTGGGTAAGTATATAATGTATATGTTTATAGATAATTAATGTAGTTCTAAAGTTTCTTTCTCTTTTTGACGATCTAACGAACCTTTTCGCGAACTAAGAAAGATAACTCTTTGTAGAAGAGGAAGTATTATTATTAATATTTGGTTTGCACAAATTCATATATATGCCTTAAAAATTAATAATAATAATAATAATAATAATAATAATAATAATAATCAAATAAAAAAGTTATCAGGGCCCGTACTTTCGAATTTCGTCAGATATATGACATTTGTGAAATTTTGATTTTACCTATATATGTATAAACATATCGTATGACCTGTTAAAATTTATTTATTTATTTATTTATTTATTTATTTTCTGTTTTAGTAAAAACGATGACGATTCGGGTAGGCAGTTAATTAACATATATATATATTTTTTATAACAAGTTGCTTAATTTATATGTATGTATTTTTGTGTGTATGTATGTATGTGTGTATGTGTGTGTGTGTGTATATATATATATATATACACACACACACACACACATATATATATTTATAATAGGTGTTTATGTGTCTATGAGAGATACACATACACATACATACATACATACATAAATTAATCTAACAGCGTGTTTACACCTCTCTCACTGTGTGTGCATATGCGTGAGTGTATATATCTTGGTATTTAGTTGCATTTATGTCTTAATCAACAGAGCGAGAACTGCTACTGCTACAATGAATACACTTACAGAATCTTTCACAGCACAAAAGACCATTGTTTTCTTTACTATGAATGTGGATGCACTATAATCTATAATAAATATGATGGTTGTTGTAAAAAATGCAGTTCATGCTTCCCAGGCAATTCCCGCCTTCAGCTTGACGATGGTTCAGTGGTGCAAATGAAAAATCTCAAGACAGGGCACAAGGTTTTAACAAGTATGATTTATACTTTGGTATCTCCCACTTTATGATATATTAGCAGACCGTACCTTCTGTATGCTATCTATGTAAACCTTAGTCTGTCTGTCTGTCTGTCTATCTGTCTGTCTAAATATCTGTCTGCTTATTTATCTATCGATTGATCTTATTTCTTTTTGTATCTGTCTGTCTGTTTTACCTATATTATTTGTCCATCTACCCATCTATTCAGTAGGTTTCTTATCGCTGTCTGATACCCAACTGCCGATATATTTTTCCTGCTGGGTAGTCGTTAAACATTCATTCATTCATCTGTCTAATTTACTTATCTATCTACTATTTATCGTATATGTCTGTATGTCCAATTTAGACATATATCTAGCTATCTACCTAATTATCTGTCTATTTATCGAGCTGTCTATTTTTATATCTAAGTTATTTATCTTCTCTATCTGTCTGTCTTTAAATAGGTAATCTACCTACCTGCCTTATTAATCTATCTATCTTACCTTTCAGTATATCTGTCTGTTTATCTGTCTATCTAATCTAAGTTACATGTCTGTCAATTTGTATATTTATTGATTAATATATGTATTTGTTTGTTTGTTTTTATAATAAAGTGGTGTCAGGGCATTTCACCCCCGGATATTTCTCCCCAGTAAATTGCCCCCGGCCATTTTCCCACTGGTGATTTCCACTAGGTCATTTCCCCAAGTGACAATTCCATCCTGCCTACCACACCGTTGCGTCTACAGAGACATCACCCAGAGGCTTCAGACTTTGGTCACAGACTACGGCAACAGAGATCGGCTGGACTTCCTCCGTGTGGTTGCTCCAGTTAATCCGTATACGACATCAGTCATTCTTGGCATGGGGGAACTGTAACGGGAAATGATCGGGGGGAAATGCCCTAAAAACTGGATAAAGCAATTTTAGTAATGCGTTTTGTTCTTTTTAGTGTTTTGTTTTGTGGTTGTTGTTGTTGTTGTTGTTGTTTTTTTTTTGTTGTGTCCTTTTTTCTTTTTTTTTTTTAAACCTTTTTAAATTAACCAATCGGAAGAAATGAAATTTCTATCTCGTTTCAGTTCAAGATGGCCGGCGTGTATTTTTGGAAGTAAAAACGTTTCTGAGACGTGAGCCAAACAAGAACACGACACATCTGACAATAACAACTGAGTCTGGAAGCAGCCTCACCATGTCAGAAAGCCATCTTATTTTTGTGTCAGGAAACAACAAATCTACTGACATGGTATCTAGGTACTTTCCCTGGAGAAATAACAAATACGGAGCAAATAAAAATGTAACACAGACGCACACATTCATATACAGATATTCAAACAAACGTATATTCATACCCAGACCACATATATGGCCATCTGCGTAGAAATAACAAACACATGGACAATAATAATACGTAATAATTATAAACACTAATTCACCTACAGAAATACAGACATAAGTCACATATGCATAGATGCCCATACAAATACAGGCATCTAAAACGTAATATGTTAAAAAATTTCACCGCTTATTGATATATATATATATATATATATATATATGTTTGTTTGTTTGTTTGTTTGTTTATTTATTTATTTAAGATTTGCAAGTTCTGTAAAAGCTGGCGATTATGTCTTCACTACAAAATCTTAGTTCACGTGACCTCTGTCCAGAGCGAGTTGTTCAAGTTTCTTTGTCCGTCGAACAAGGTAAACAACAACGACGACAATAAATACCATAATGATTATAAAAACAAGGGGTTCCTAGAATTAAGTAAAAAAAAAAATTATTTTAATATTTTTTTATTTGAATTACTGAAGTCATGTGAAGATATTTCAATTGAATATTAATAATAACGACGTATGAACATCTATTCAGTTATCAAACATTTACCTACTACTCATTTTCTGTTTTGTTTATGTCATCATCATTATTTAAATTAAATTAAACAACAGCTAACTACTATTAAAATTACTAAAACTACTGCTGCAGTAATAGCAGCGTCAGTAGCAGCAGAACAATAGTATTTTAATTTCGATTTCCGATTATTTATCTTAATTACTAAGTTAAAATTGCACACATACATTTAAACAGTGCATTCAGTTTTTCTCCATTTGAATAAACATTAATTTATTAGTGGTTATAATTTTTTGTAATTAAGTTTGTTTACGATTAAGGTTTTATTTTTTTTTTTTTCTGTACTGTTAAAATTTTAATTTATTTATTTATTTAATGATTAATTTACTTTTCTTTATTTTATTTTATTTTATTTTATTTTATTTATTTGTATGATTAAGATTTTATTTTATTTCTGTATTGTTGACATTTTATATATTTTTTTTTTAATTTTCTTAAATCACAGGACTATATGTTCCAGTGACAGACACTGGAACTCTCGTGGTGGATGGAGTATATTCATCTTGTTACGCATTTGTCCATCACAGTCTTGAACACTTCATTTTGGCCCCCTTTCGATGGTTTCCATGGTTATTGAAGCCATGGCAACAAGATGGCTACAGTCCAATCATATCTACAATGGAATATTTAGGGGAAATATTTTTACCTCAAGTTGTTCTGAACTCAGGAAATCGATAAACTCTTTCTGAGAACTAAGAATAATAAAATTAAAATTTAACAAGTAATAAAAGTTAAAACAAAATATTTAATACACTGTCTCTTATGTTGTTTCATCTGAAATATTTGTACATCAATAAAACAAGAAAAACAACACTAACAATAACGACTTTAATTATGTCTGCAGCAAAAGCATAAACAACAATAAAAATAATAATAATTTGTTGTCTTTATTATGTCAATAAAAAAATCGATGCTATTAATCAACATCATAATATTACATTTGTCAGATTCTTTGTTTCGTTCTTTCTTTATTTCTTTATTATTTAAAACATTGGGGCATGTGTACGTTTCAAATTTACATAACTTTATCTGTATCCCATAGTGGATAATTATAAAACTGCTATTTCTTGTTATTAATTATCACCAATATCGTATCTCTGTTTTATTTTCTATTAAAATAATCTGTAATAAATTATGTACTTAGAAACAGAGACGAAGGAAGGAGAGACACATATATACACACAAACAAACAGAGAGAGAAATATTAAATCAGATTTCAGAATTAATGTTTGACCATTGGTATTTAATTCACAATTTTTTTTTTTTTTAACGCTTTTATTAGATGCCTTTTTTTTGGGAAGGCAATAATTAGATGCCTTTGTACAAGAAGAGATGGGAAGGCAATAATCATAAATTTGGTTTTGTAATTATAATAACAGAAGTAGTAGTAGAACAGTTCAAGCAACATCATATTTAGCAGAATTAGAAATAGTGGTAGTACAGCAGAAGCATCAGTAGCAAACAATAGCTGTAGTAGTAGTGGTTGTAGTAATTAATGGATAAATAGAAGTAGTTAGTAGAACAAATTCAAATAAAACATAATAAAAATATTTTAATCCTCATATAAATCCAGAGCAATTTAGCAGAAAAATTAGAAAAATATTTTAAAGTAGTTGCAGCAGAAGCCATGGATACCAGCAAAAGGGGTTAAGATGTAGTATTCCAGGCCAAAGGAAGGCATGACTTAGTGGTAGTATTCTATAGTAATAAAACAAATGGAAACCGTATATGCAAGTAGCAAATTGAATAACAGTACAAAAAGTAGCTGTAGTCTGAAGATAAAGATTTGAGATAAAACAAAATGAAACTATATCCTGTTGGGTTAATGCTAGAAACCCATTCTTACTTTTCTGCATGAAGTTATTGTTATTATCATGATCAAATTATTACTGCTGTTGTTGTTGTATCATTGTTCTTTAAAACATACAGTTCTGGACAGAGGTCATGTGGAAATTTACACGTTTTCTCCAGTCACTAATTCCATATTACTAATTTCATTATCAGAGAAAATCCTTGGTTTTGCTTTTAACATAGCAACAACACATTTGTTTATGGGAAAAATGTACTTCTGTGTATGTTGGCAAAACAGTTTAAAACCAGTGGGAAATGCATAAAATAAAACATTTTTACCCCATTGTTTGTTATGTTTATTTCTGTGTTATTAAATTATAGATAATCACAATGAACAAACTAGAATGTTTTGCATTTTTTTTGTCTTTGTTGTTTTTGTTGTTGTTTTTTGTTTTGTGTTTTTCTTCATATTAAATGTTAAGTTAATTTGTGTTATCAAACAACAAAAGTGAAGAATGAATATTTCTCTAATTATATTGTTATGAAGTTTCTGGTTATTAAAAATCATATTTAAAAAGTAAGTAAACAAGTATTCAATTAAATACATTCACAAAACATTTGAATATAATTATAATAATAATGTAATATGAAAACTGTGACAATGAGTGTTATTAGTTGTTTGATTAGCAGTATTTTGCAATATTTGCTCATGATGTGACTTTAACATACATGTCTTTTTCAAATCCAGTTGTTTGATTAAGTACCTGATTAGATATGCAATATATTACCATATCAAGATGTGACTACACTAATAATATACATGTCTTTTTTCAAATAGAAAATATATATCTGATTATTATTATTATCATGTTTTTTATTTTTAGGTATATATTTTTATCATATGAATGTGTGCATGTGGCTCTGCTGTATTTTTTTTCTCACTAAGCTTGCTATTTCTCCAGGTAAAGAACCTAGACACCATGTCAGTAGATTTGTTATTACTTGGCACAAAAGTAAGATGGCTTTCTGACATGATCACGCTGCTTCCAGACTCAGTTGTTATTATCAGATGTGTCGTGTTCTTGTTTTCACTTCCAGAAACACAAGCCAACCATCTTTAACTGAAGGATTTTGTTCCATCATCATAATCATCACCAACATCATCATTATCACCATCATCATCATAATAATTATTGTTGTTGTTGTTGTTGTTGTTGTTATTATTATTGAGCAGAAAAATATCATTTATAAGCACATACACAGGAAAGTGCACTATTCTGCTTTTGATAAAGCACTGACTGTGAAGAAACTGCTCATAGAATTCTGGCTGGGATAGAAAATCTGTCAAAGAGCATTGCTGGCGATGTGAAATCAGAAATAGAGCACTGGTGGGGATGGTAAATCAGGCATGAAGCATTGGCTTGGATGGGAAAAGCTTGGTAGAGGTATTATTGATAATTTGAAAATATTCAGAAGTAAATTATCACAGATGTGCAGCTTTCTTTTGCATTTATATAGTTATTTATATTTTTCACTGCATGATTTTACAATTGTTTCTTAGGGAGGAATATTTATGTCTCTTAATTATTATTTATTTATTTATTTATTTATTTATTAATTATTATTATTATTATTATTATTATCATTATTATTATTTATCCTTTTTTTTTTGTGGAGATGGATATAATTGGTATACATATATATGCATCTATTAATATCACTCTTTATTTGTGCTACTCATTTATTTTTATTTATTATTATTTTATAAAATTATTGTTCACAGAGTAACACAATCAAAATCATTGTTATAGACTAATAAAAGAAGTTGTAGTAGTATTAAATGTACTAGTGGTAGTAGTTCTGGTAGTAATTGTAGTACTAATAGTGGTAGTAAGAGCAGCAGTAGTCATATGATTATAGTAATAGTAATAATAATAACAACAAAAACAATAACAGTTGTAACAATAATAAAAATTGTAGTAGAAGTTATAATAATAATAAGATGAAAATAATAACAGTCACACAAAAACATAGGACAACAATGCAAAATTAATGAGTAAAATAAAAACAGCAGGCATGTTTTGGTTGTCGCTCTGAAAATTAATTAATATTTCATTTCACTGAAATGTATTCTATTCACACCTCCAAGCTAGTAACTATCCCCATAAAAGTATTTATTGTTTGACATTTAGGTAACTGACATCTAAAACCAATTTAAAATTTATTATTGGTGTTATTATTAGCCATATTAACTTTAATTATAATTTAACATTTCAGTATTGTGGAAATATTATTTAATTTAAATTTATTTGATATATTTTAGTGCCTTCTTTTCTTTTTGTTTTGTCAGAAAAAAAAAGATATATATATATATATAAATAATAAATAACCAACCAGCCAGCCCACCAACCAACCAACCAACCAACCAAACAAACAGACAGACAAAGAAACAACAAACAAATAAATATTTTCATAAAATTAAAAAATAATATTTATCTAGAAATTCATCAACAAGAAACACAAACACATGGACTCAACACAACAACAACAACAACAATAATAATAATACTATTTTGTTAAATATGAACTGCTGAATTTAAACGATTTTGTTCAAGAATTAAGCTATTTGTATTATTATAAATTATGCAGTAATTTGTTCACCTGTAACTGGGCTATCTAATACATGTAAAACAGAATTCTAATTTAAATTTCAGTAAATACTGATCTTTATGCTGAAATGTCCTTACTTATTATATTCCACGGGATAATTTAAAAAATGTATACATGTTCAATGCAAATGTGTGTGAAATATATGGTGGCCTGAAAATACAAATTTGGGCCACTAAATATTCATTTTGAAACAAATTCAGTGGCTCAGATTTGTTTTTGGTAGCCCAGTAAAACAATATTCATATTTCAGCTTTTAAGTGAAGGAAAAGGTCCACCTGGTCCTTAACGTTTAAAGAAAGATTAGTCTTTTCAATAAGCACCAAATTAAACAACTAACCAACTGAAAAAGAAAAAACCCGGAAATCGGAACACCGCGGAGCAGACGACAGAAGCATTCGGGAAGGTTCGGATTTGCCCGCATATTGGGCCAAAATTATCCTAATTGTCACGATCAGGTTTACGATTCTGGGTCAGCGAGACTCACGGTTTTGTTTATCAAGACTTGAGTTAACAAAAATTTTATGCAATATTGTTTATAAATAGATGTTGGCAACTTAAATTAAACCGATACTTCCAATTTATTGAACTTCGAGCAATCCTTTTATGTGAAATAAATATTTGCGATAAAATTATTAATGTGGCTCTTGTTATAACTTTCAGAAAAATAATGTTTTTGGGGCGACTAACCCATAATATTTTTCACATCCCAGTCGTCCAAACGGAATGGGGACCTGGCCACTGGCCATTTCGAGCCCTTTAAAAAATAAAATAATAATACAGTATACTCTCACCTATTCGCGGTTCCCCATTCGCGGCCCCGCATATTCGCGGGTTAGGCTCTTAACCCTATCGCATCGTATGCTGGTATACCAGGCTAGCGTCATAACGTCATACAAACAAATGCTCGGTAAACAGGGTTTTTTGTAGGTCATAGAGACTTAAGTGCCTGAAGAGTAGGAATAATTACCTAAAGTGCTGTAAAGCAGCAGCTAAGCTGTGCCATACTGTACATTAGTGTTATCATCATCATCGTATGGCACTGCAAATTTCATTATCATTTTATTATCATTCATTATTGGTGACAATACAAACTATCAATTTTTTTCAATTATTATTGCAATACAGTACGTATTTTTTTCTCTAAATGCATACACTGTATGTACAGTGCATATTTTTGTGACCGTTATTAATAATGTTTTTAATTGCATATTATTACTGAATTGTATTATTATTACCTGAACTGTGCGTACTGTATTTATCTGTCTGTTTGCCTTTAAATTTGTTCCACTTTCTGTCAATTCTAATACATATGTTGTACGCATAGAAAATGACTTTACGGTACATAATACTGTATGGGTAACTATGCTTTTGGTGTTACATTTATTTAGCCTGTTAAAGTTTCTTTCTGATTAAAATATTGTTTCAGTACAAAATTAAAATGTATTTACATTATCATTACTACATTAGTGAAATACATAACTGCATGCAATATTACTACATTATTACTGTATTAATGAGTAAGAGTGTCTTTAGAAAGTGTTTGGGAAGCATTTAGTACCGTATATAATCTCATAATATTCTTCTGGGTGGGTAAGAACGTGTACCCCCAACAATAGTTAGGGAATACTGTAATAATATATTGAAATTTCATAAAGCACCCTCAAGCAAAAACTAAATAAACCTCATCTTGATTATGTCTTTATGAACTATCTTTCTGTCCTAGATTCCTTAAGAAAGCCTGTAAACACACACACACACACACACACACACACACACACACACACACATGCTATATTTGAATTGACAATATTCTGGAGGATATTTTAACTGGTATGCATATTTACATAAGTATATATGTATGTTTGTGTGTGTGTGTGGGGGGGTTGGTTTTGGTTTACATTTGTTTAGACATACTATTTAATTATTGTTAAAGATGGTTTACATTATTTCTGACATTAAATCATTATCTCCAGTATTATTCAAGCACTGGTTTTTTTATGTGCAATTATGAACTGTCTGTAAGCAGGACTTCGCCTAAATGCCAATAAGCAATAACTTCTCTATTTTTCAGGTGCCATTTTTTCCAAGTTTGCATAGAACCATTTCTTCCATACCCCAAGGATAAGTGCTATGATGAATGATGTAATTGCATACAGCAAATGAATATTTAACAATATCTCAAAAGATTTTAATGTTAATATTTATTTGAGATGATGAACATTTTTGGAAAATTTATGGGAAGTAGTCTCCAGTTATTAAAAAGTGAATTACTTCACATAACAAGAACAAATTTTATTGAATAACATTTGAACTATATATATATTTATTTTTGCTACTAAGAATGTTTGCCTATTTATATATTAAATTATATTGATACATATTATTTTTGAATTTGCATATATAACAGGCTCTGACCAGCATTAAATAAAGCCAATGGCTGAAATTTTTGTTGCATGCTTAGCACAGTTAACAGATATCTTTGTCAATTTTGAAGCCACTCATTTCATCTATTCATGCTATATTTTTATCTTTTTTCTTTTCTTTCATTCTTTTTTTTTTTTTTTTTTTTTTTTGATATGATGTCCAGCATTATTTAAACAACAATAATACCATTGGGTTATCATAATTCTATGAAATGTGTACCATCACATTATGTTTCACTAGCAGGCTGTTCCCAAAAAGAAGTATCTTACAGTTCTTCAGTTCTAATAAATAAAAGTTAGCAGGACAAGCTTGTGCTCAGATCCCATAAAGTATGTTTGCTAGTACATTATACCAAGACATTCTTTTTGTTTCTTATTCTTTCTTTCCTTTATTTATTTATTTAAATTTTATTATTATAATTTATTTTTTTTTATATTATATTGTTGTGATTGTTGTATTAATTTTGTGTCTTGAAATAAGTACTGTTAATCAGTACAGTATGATATTCAGAAAAATTATTTATTATTGTTGTTTTTTGTTATTTTTATTTTTTAAGGGGTTTGTTAAGTTTCACCTAGACTGAAAACAGCAGTGATAATATACAGGAGTAAAATGAAAAAGCTCACAGCGTATGCTAATATTGTATGTTTCTATAACATAAAACGATTACACTAATCCACAAATAACACATTTCCTTGAATAACAAAATAATAAATAAAAGCAACTAATAAATAATAATAATAATAATAAATTAAATTAAATAAAAAATTATATTTGTTGTTTGCACTGTATAATTTAAGTTTAATCATAAGAACAAATAAATTTTAAAAAATACAGTTAAATGTTATTTTGTTTTAATTTACGTATATACCTGATTTTATTTTTTTTTCTGGATCATACAAAGATGATTAATGAAGGTATGACAGTAGCATTATGTAACTAATAACAAATATTCACATAAAATAAAGAACATACAACCTGAATGAATTTTATACTGGTAATTATTACTGTTAGCATTTGTACACATCTAGTATATTACACCATTAAGTGTATTTGTTAAGACAATTAAAAACAATGTTTGGAAAACAATAAAAAAGCAATAAAAGTAATAAGTACATAATAGCTATATAATATGAAGTATATGAAATAACATCCGTTATATACATTGTGTTATATTTGTATCTCTGATTTAGCAACAATTAAAGCAATTATTATATCTAAAGATTTTGCTGGTAGAATATGTATCTAAAATGTCATAACAATAAAGCAATAATAAATTAATTATTTTGCAGGCCTCAATACAAGTATGCTCCTAATTAATTACATGATAAAGCCTTAATATTTAAATAAATCAGCAATTTCATCAAACAATCAGTCTAATATATAAATTTTCCAATTAATATTTGTAATAATAGTCATGCTATTAAAGCAGGCAAATTTTTCTTATACTGACTATTTTCCCATCAAACTTCTTTCCTTTTATCTTTCAGTTGGCTCCATTTGCTTGTAATTTGTTTCCTTTCCCAAAATAAATGAGTTCTTTATTTCTCTGGTTCAGTCCAGATGGATGACATTAGCTGTATTAATATCAGTTATTAACAATTAGATTAAGTAGATTGGAACTATCATATAACACTAGGCATAACCCCCCAAAAAATACAACCTTAGTAAAATATTAGTACGTTTACTAAACAAAGAATTAATGTGAATTAATGTATTGTTCATTATACATCTAAAGGTACCCAGACAAAACCCAACTGGACAGAACTCCACCCATCCAACTGCCAACTTAGACAAAACCTCCTCACTCCACTCAGTAACAAATTAATAATAATAATAATAATAATAATAATAATAATATCAACAATAACAATAAATAATAAATGAATAAATAACAAAATAAGCTTTGTTTTTATTCTTAACACAGTGTCAATCCATTTCATTAGCGTATAGTATCAAAAACCACATATTTTGTAGAAATCTATGTAGAACATGCACTTAAGTACTCCTTATCACAGAAAACTAAGACCATTTAGCATTCCAAAGAAGAGGTTAACATTTTGACTAGCTGTTTAAACATTATTTGAATATTTGTATCACATCATCATTACAGCCAACTTCTTTCCAGTTAGAGTACTCATATATTTCCTTATGTACATATTGCCATCAAATATTAGCTTTAATATCCATGCTGTAATATTCCAATTTTCTGGGGTAACAATTAAGGCTCCCATCTGCTACAGACATACCTTTGCAGTGACATCAGTGCAAGACCCATACCAACTGACAAACAAATTTTAGGTGAAACAAATTATTTTGAAGGGTAGTCAGAGTGTTTTGTCTAGTGTTTTTATTAACGAGTGCTTTTTTCCAGTGGATTTTTCCCACGATCTACAAATGAATGCCTTAGGATAAGGTGATGATAAAATTATGGAATATATACTAGTATATATTTGGAAAGAATCTTTGAAAATAAAGTGGGACAGTTTTATTATAACTAGAAATTCATATCTACTTTCCATATATTTAAGAAGGATCATAATATTATCCCCGACTTATTATAAAGCTCAAGGTAATATGTTATATGTTTTAGGACAGAAAAGATATTATTTGTAAGATAAAGCACTGGTATATTATTTCACTGCATTACATATGTTTACTAGATTTAGCAAAAATGTATTCATTATTAATTAATAGCCTTCAGCAATCAGGTTTCTGATTGTTGTTTTCAGAGGATTGTAATTCTTAGCATTTCCTGCAGAAAGTTTGCCTGATTCAAATATCTGCCATCCTAAGCTGGAGCGAGACAGAGAACACATGATGACAGCTTGGCTGTTTCTGGCATGTGTGAAAGTTGTACTGCAGAGATCTTTATTCTTATTTGAAGCTTCGTAGAATTTTAGACTGGGGTTAGGATATCTTGCAATTGTTGGTGAATTCCAAGCACTGAGTGTGAAAAACAAATGTGTAACATTGGCAGGCAATTTCTTCAAGTATACGTGAATAGTGTGATGACCAATTCTTTGAATATCATTCATGACATCACCTGAATGAGTGACTGCTTTCATAATGAAATAATGTGTCTGGCTGTAATCAACAGTATAGAGGTAGTTTTGCCCATTAAAAAGAAGACAAGATGCATCTAAATAATCACGCCTGCCGTGCATTGGGTAACCCCAGAAGAGATCAAAACCACATGGTCAAAAGCATCAGGAATGGCATACAATAAAACCACCAGATGAATTGTTTCATTAGGCTTTACACTGTAATCACTCAGTGTCATAATATGTCCACCATCTCCAAATACCTGAAATTAAATCATAATAATTATACCTTTGTTGGTCAACATAAATTCTTTATATTTTGAAGTTATTATTTTTGGACGATGTATCATTGCTAATAACAAAGTTTGGCTATTAAATAATACTACTATTTATCCTATCAATGTGAAGTCATGATATCACATGCATGGTGAACTTGTAGGTATGTTTCTTCTGGTTTGGTGAAAAAAAACTTGCTTGAAGTAAATACAAAATCTCTAGGTTATTTATATATGTAATAATTATTTGATTTTAATATTTTGTTTTGAAACTGCACTTGTTTTAGGATATTCAAAAAAAAAAAAATACAAATGTTTATTCACAAATGTATATAAGAGAGTGTCCTTTTTAAAAAAAAAATTTAAATAAAAGAACCAAAGTACATTTACAGAGTATTATTTTGATTGTATATAATAATGGATACATGTAAACCAATATTATATTCAAATAATTCTACCTGTAGTTCTTTTTCATGATAAAGCAATTTTTGTTTTTGAACTTCATGTCCAAGTTTGGTCTTGATTTGTTCCTTCAGCTGTAATATTGTCATAGCTGGATTGAAGATAATGTTTGCACTGTCCCCAGTTAAGACTGAAACTCTTATAATATCATGAGCTGCTGAATCAGTGATACAGGGTGGTGTATACTCTGTTGTGTATTCAGTGAACATCTCTGCCAATGTTGCCTGAATGAGCTTTACTACATCACTGTTAAATGGTACAGGTTGACCACATGAAGGATGTGGACATATTCCATTTTCTTCTGAGCTTGCTATCACACACTGAAAGAAAATGATAGTAGTAACTACCAATCTAATCTAAGCACATGGGTTTATATTTTTGTGTGTGGAAAAATTAGAGTTAAAAACTTCAACACTGATAAAAATGATTCCTTAATTAACATGTAATTCAAATAGCCATTTTATCTGCATATTTGTTTTATATTTACTTTAAATTTACCTGTCTCCAAATTGATGTCTCTTTTAAAATTCAAAGAATATTTATGATCATAAAGCAAGTTTTAACAGCCAGTAATTTTTTGTTTTATCCAGCCAATGTCTTAAACTGTTTCAAAGAGACATGCAGATTAGTTTGCAAATAATAGATGTTAATTCAAATCTTCTAAGTTCAGGTAATAATTATTTTAAAACACCAATTGCATAAACACTTCAATGAGATGTGTTTTTTCTCCATTTTTCATTGATGTATCCATAATAATTGAAAAATATGAAATAAAAATAAAGAATGACTAGTGTACTATTAAAAACAACTTGCTGCACTGATCTCAAGATAAAAACACAAATTATACAAAAACCAGTTGCTTCCTTTTCAAGAACAAATGGATTTTTGATATAGTAATTAGCTTTGTATAAAGACAACAAGTTTTTCCTTTTGAATAATGGTGGCCATATCACCTGACTGTTAAAACTTTCACCTGCATAAATACACATATTGCTTTGGCAATATATAACACATATCTGTAATGGCAAACCATTTTACAGAGTACATATTATGTAAGTGTGCATTATTTGTGCCTCAGTTATGGATAAATTATAATTCAGCAGACAAAAAGTAGTCTGTGTTTCCAGCTTGATTCACTAATATATGTCACTGATGCACTGTAACTGATATCAGATAAACACTTATCTGCTTCCATATAAGTATGGTTAAAATCATTTATATTGTAGTTTATAATTTCTGTCTGTATAACAATAAAATAAACAGAAAGCTTACCCTCATGCAGTAGAGCTGAGGATGTCTGCATTCCTTGGTGAGATCATCAGGATAAAATTCACGTCTTAGTTTATCTTGATTGCATTTTCTGCACCTCATTCTCAAGTCTTAATGTTTACTGCACTAATAAGAACATTATTTCTTTATAAGACCTCACTTATTATTAAAAATTACAAAAAGAAATCACTATAATGTACAGGGTGGTGCAATAGTCTCTTACCATTTTAAAAAATAAATATAAATGATTTTGCTTCTTTCTTTCAGTGATATTTAATACAGGTTTGTGAGATTTACACAACTGAGCTAAGACTGTTCGATGTTGGTTTGAAAACAACCATTCCATTTTGCTTAATCAAGACTCTTGTGAAAGTCTCTTGGTTTTAATTCTTGCATCAGCTCAATCTTATACAGGAAGAAATATAAATCCTTTGTTGTATACTGCAGTGACCTATGATAAATGCCTAAATGCATGGAATGTCTTAGAGTTGGTGTTCCTGGTTCTTTTGCAAGACTTTCACATAAATGTTCAGTAACGTGGTAGTCAATACCATGGCAAATAGTAAAGAAACTGTTCTCTTGAAAACACTGAATGGTACTTCTGAGGGATGATCTTGAGGGACTACTTCTGACAGATATTAAATTGGCAGAAGTATGTTTTTATGTAAGCAAATGGAATGGTTGCTTTCGAAACAAAATTGAAAAATCTTTGCTCATTTGTGTAAATCTCTATGATAATCTAACAAATGATTATTAAAAATGAAAGAAGAAAAAAAAAACAGATTCAAATTTTTTTTTAAATGTTAATAACAGTAATAATATTTGTTAAAATGGTAATTAAATGACTATTACATTTTTATATTTCTGTGAAAAGAACTTCATTATGAATACAGTACCACAAATGCTGTGGAAGGAGAAGTTAAATAAAAATAAGTTTATTGTATTGGTCATATGGATATATGTATTTGCATAAATCAATAGAATCAAAACAACAAAATGTAGAAAAAAAAGTTTCAGTAAAAGTTACAAGGACCAGAAATGCGGGTTAAGCAAAATGTACAAACCTTTCAAATAGTATACAAATATTCAGTAAAAAAAAAATCGAAATTACATTTAGTTTCATTTTAGTTTCTAGTCCCTATCAATTTCTAAGAATTACTTTCAGTTTTAATTCTTCGTAAATAAGTGAACGCCTTTCGAGTGTACCACTATTGTTTAGGTGTTCAGTGGTATAAATTAATCATGGCAACTGTTACCGTATAGAAATATGTCATAGTTTTTGATTGCGACAGTCAATACTGTCTAATGAATATTAGTGTGCCCAGTGTGTATAATTATAGATTTATTTTATTTCATTTAAACACTGATTAAAACAATGTTTCCCCTAACTTTATGATGGACTAACCCAGTAAATTATAAAGCTCATACAAGTTTGTTCGCTGGGCTAGGTTACTAATTGGTTTCATGCGTTGCGTAAGTATTTTAAACATATTACTATAGTTAAGGTAATTATTTAAAAATAAATAAATTAATAATAATAATAATAATTTTTATCCAAAAAACACTGAAATAAAGAAGTTGTATTTTCATAATACTACTGATATTGTTTGTTATCGCCCATGCTATTTCAACACAGTTAAGTGAATAAAGTGAGACTGACGGAAAATCTAATTTACACTGTTGAAGAAAGCTGACAACAAATATACTAGGTCTAACTTTTTCAAACAGCTATTTATATTTATTGATATTCTGTCTGTACCAATATTTTTAATTGATTTCGTTTTGTCCCGATTCATTTTAATTTTTGGCAATCACTTCGACAGGTGTGTCTATATCATTATGTCACGAGGCCTGAATATTTCGCAGAATAATACTTATGAAATGTTTTCGTCGTCAACTGCATCCATTTGTCATTACATATATATTTTCCAAACTGACTGACGCATTATTTATCGATTTATTGATAAGCTGCAAGGCCTAGATCATACATGATACAGATGTAAACTGCAGGTTTACCAAATTTTTTATTATTAGTAACTCACCATAAAGCGATTTTAACAACAAAAGGATACAAATATTGTTTTTACTTACGAACAAAACTTGCAAATTTACTCGAATATAAATAACAGATCACAAAAGTGCACCTACTTTCATTTTAGTTTCTGTTCCGATCAGTTTCTAAGAACTACTTCCATTATAATTTCTTGGTAAACTGAGTCTACGCCTCTTATTGTTGTTTATCAGTACTGTTCAGTAAATAATGTCTTCTCTGACATTATAATGGATTAAATACGAAAGTTACAAAAATCACACAAGTCAGTTCGCTGGTTTAGCTGACTATACTGAAAAACTACTGAGATAAAGGTGCTATGTTTTATACGTACAAGTCCGTTTGCTGCTAAGATCACTGTTTTTTTGCATTGCGTAAGTAATTTTAAAAGGACATTATTTTAGTTGACGTAATTATTAAAAAACAAAATAAATAAATAAATAAATAAATAAATAAATAATAAAAAATAAAATAAATAAATAAAATATGTAATTGAGATAAAGGTGTTAAACTTTCTTATTACTGTTGAAATAAGTTGATCCCGGTCAGGCTGTTTTAACATATATGTCTGACGCAAGATTGATGTAAATCAGATTTCAGGAAGTCACTGTACATTTTACACCGGTAACCTCAACATAATTTTAATAAAACTCAATAATCTTATAATTTAAATAAAACGGAATTGAGAGATAATCCATGCTATTTATGAGAATGGGAATTGTATCAGATTTTTTTTAATAGATAAGTAAATGACATTCAAGATTCACTGAAAATGTAATCCTGAAATTTCTTAATTATTATTTTTTCAAATTAATAATTTATTTATTTATTATCCTTGATTATTAGTCAATATATATATATGTGTATATACCTACAATGATAAGGTAGATAGATTAGCTGAGGCAATAAATATATAATATTTTGAACTAATTAACTAAATTTATTGATAATCTGTTCATATCAGATTTATTAATTCCTTTTGATGAAAGTGCTTAGGCAGGTAGTTACTGGTTTCTGTGAATATATTGTTGATGACTAGACACTTTTATACCAATTCATTTTACTATAAGTTCTCAAGTATTTTGCCTGGCAAACACCACAAAGTCTGCTTAATTCACAGAATAATACATTCTTCAGCAGATGCAGTATGTCTTAAGCATATATTTTCCAAACTGACTGACTGACATATTATTTATTGATTTATTGATGATTTGCAAGGTTTAGAAATAAACAGCAGTTTTACCAAATTTTTATCACCATACGGCTATTTTAATACCAAAAAGATAAAATATTAATTTTCTTATGAAATTTTATTTTATTTAAATTTTTTTTAAAACACACAAATATGAATTTTTGAAAATAACAGATTGCAAAACTACACCTACTTTCATTCTAGTTTCTGTTCTGATCAGTTTCTAAGAACTACTTTCCATTTTAATTTCTTGATAAAATGAATCAGTGACTTTTGACCGTTCTATTGTTTGTGTATTCAAGGCTGTAAATTAATCAGACCACTGTGAACACAGAGCCACTTTTTATGATCTATAAAGGCTGTATTGGCCCTATAAATATTACATATGTTAATATGAACAATTAAAGATTTATTTTATTTTACTTAAATACTAATTAAAATAATGCCTCCCCTAACTTTATAATAGACAAACCAAATAGACTAAAAACTTTAACACCAGTCTATTCCCTGGTTTAGGCTGCTAATTTGTTTAAAGTGCTGTGTAAATATTTTAAATATTTATATAACTTAGTGTAATTATATGCATAAAAAAAAAAAATAATAATAAAAAAAAATAATAATTCTGGTTTGTTATTATCAAAGAACAATAATATTAAAAAAAAAATAAGAAGAAGAAGAAGAAAGAAAAAATATTTTTTTTTAAAGATCAAGAAAATCATTGAATAATACTACTGAAATAGATTCATCTCACACTGGAGATTTCCCCACAAGCAAGATTGATATGTAAATTTGATTTACTCTCTCTCTCTCTCTCTCACACACACACACACACACACACATGATTTATTGTATATGTTAACAATGATAATAAATATATTAGACTTTCAAATAATAATTTATACTTGTTGAAATTATGTTTGCATTAATATTAATTCAATTCGATGACAGTGCCCAAGCAGGTAATTATTGTTTTGGGTTCTGAGAAGATACCATTGATGACATACAATTATATATCACTTTATGAAAGAAAAATAACAGTTCAGGAATATTCTGAATCAGTTCCTCTGACTAAAAACACTATTAATATGGGCACATCACAGCTGGATCAAAGTTATATATTATGCAGTTTTTTCAAATGAAAATCATTTATTAAAATTGTAATGATTTAAAAAAAAAAAAAAGATAAAAAAAGAAGTTGTTTTTATTGCCTTGACAAACTTTTATTGAATTCCAAAAAAGGTCATTTGCATTAAATAATTTTTTTTATTCTTTATTTATTTATTTACTTATTTATTATTATTATTATTTTTATTGTTATTATTATTATTATTTTGTCTGTGTTTATTGATAAAATAAAGCAGCTTCCCTTTCAAAGTTAATTAAAAACATTTAACAATGAAAAGAAATACAGCATCAAATTATATTGTAAATATTTAGAACTTGTACAGTAATAATTATGCACGTGTAATTTTGTTCAGATTTGTATTTATTTTTTGACTGCATGGAAAATGTATAATACATAGCCAGATCTTTATTTGTTTATTATTATTTTTGTTATTATTTTATTTATTAAATTTTTTTTACAGATGAAATTCATATAACAATCCAGATCAAACAATGACTTAATTTAGGATTATTATTCACAATGGCTGAAGCAAGTAGTGGACAGGCATTTGGTAAGTTATGATATACAGTGGAAAAAATAATAATGATTTCACTCACAAAATCATAATCATTTTGGATCTGCTAATATTCATTTATCATAAGATTTAGAGACTGAAAGTCCAGGTAATAAGTGAGAATGTGTAAATATTTGGTAAAGCTGGCTTTTTTTCATTTTCCAACATTAATAATCAGAAACAATAATTTAATACATATCACACATTTGTTCCTGGTGTGTGTATGAGTATATATATATATATATATAATCTTCAAGCTTTTATTAAATTTTTCTATTATTTTTAGACTAATTTTATTTACAAATACATTTTTGTCTTTAGTTAACAGTTTGTACTGTATAATAGTCATCTAATTCAACATTAATAAAAAATGAGATTTTATTGTTTTTTCTAATTACTGGACATTTTTTCAGAGTTTGAGATCAGTCTTGATCCATGTATTGTACATGAAGATGGCGATGAAGAAAATATAGAAGATTATAAAGTGGTTTATGAATTAGTGAAGGAATTTCAATTTCTTAAAAATTGCTTTAGAAGTTTCAACTTCGTCAACATTGTCAGAGTTTCTCCTGATTTGAAAATTACTCTATCTGTATTGTCTTTAAAACATTTTACTGAACTTCTTAAAGAAATTAAGAATGGGAATCTGTCAAAAACAATTACAGATGTTGCAGTTAGTCAAGGAATTGAAGTAACTATTGGTGTATTTTCTCACACTAAACAGACATCTCATTTGCAACTGGCTGTATCTTTATGTGACGAAAAAAGAACAGAGAGAAAGGCCAAATCTCATTTTAAACCATCAAGGTAAGTAAGCTTAAGAACAAATAAAAATTTAACTGATTCAATTGTAAAAAAAATAAAAGAGCACAAGTTTATGTAGATGAATGTATGTGACTAATAATTTTTTTTTTTTGTATATCTCATACATAAATATTTCAATTAAGTTATTAGTTTCCACATGAGTAGAAAAAATTGTCATATATCTGTAATTTGAATGTTTCAATTACTGATAAAAAAAAGAGTCCACTCAATGCAAAAAAAAGAAAAGAAAATCTGGTTACAAGAGGAAAAAAAGTACAGTATGCCAAAAAACAGATTAAGACCATTTACTGGTTGAGAAAAGAAAACTAACAAACTACAACTAAATAAAAAAAGCTAGTTTAGAATAAAGTGCTGTATTGCTCATTCAACAGTTTTCTTATTCAAAGTCTAATATTTTTTTTATACTGATTAACAGAATGGCTTATATAGATGTAACCATTGTTTTATATTTTATTTGAAAATAAATTTAACCACTACCTTTGCAATTTATATGATTGTTGTTGTTTTTGTTTTTTTCTATTTATTTATTTACTATCATTATTATCATTTTTATTTGTATCATATTATTATTATTATTATTATTATTATTTTGTTTCTGTTTGTTAAAGTGATTCTATATAATTTTTTGATAAATTTAAAAAAAATGTTTTTATATAATTGTACTGCTGAAATTCTGTTCAAGATTTTGTATGCATAAGAAATACAGAGAATTCTGGACATATTTTTATTGCACTAGCATGTTATGAACTACTTCCAACTAGAAAACTGTAATTTCTAATCCTAAGACCATTTTAATATTAGAACAAAAAAATAATAATTATGCATAATGTATTATTTTTGGTGAAAGCTTCAGTATGTTGTTTCTACATCTTCTTGTCTTCTGCTGTCCGCTGCCAGTTTGTTCCTGTCCATTGTCTCACATATCTTCCTTTATGTTACTACCTGTTATATGTCCATCAACTGCCTTGTTTTCCTACTGATGTACCTTGCCAGTCTGTGATCTTTGTTTTCTCTCTTAACTGGATGTTTGTGTTTTGGTCTGACTTTGTTTATGTGGCTGCTTATCTCTTCTTTGCCTCATTATTTAATGCCCATGCATCACTGCTAGAAATACACATTGTAAACTTGTCACTTCAACGATTTCCTTGAATATGTCCTGATACTTTGCAAAAGCAGTCCAGCTAGCCTTGTTCTTTTCATTAAATTAATATTGTTTAAATTATTTTCTTCTGATTGGTAAAAAAAATTAAAATAAAATAAAATGAATGAATGAATGAATGAATAAGTAAGTAAGTAAACAAATAAGTAAATAAATGACAAAATAAAATTAATATTTTCAATAAAATGATGCATATTAAATTCATTAATATTTTGATATTAATATTCATCATTACTATTTTCAGCCGATATTATAATTAAAATGTATAGCTTATGAATTAGCTAATGTTGTATATTGTATTTCTAATTGCAAAAATATATGGATTTCACTGACATCATGACATCTTTCTAGGCCTGAAACAAAGGAAACAGCAGAATTGTCAAAAGCCAAAGACAAAACTAGGACACAGTGCACAGCAGAATTTGTAAGTGGTATTTTTATTATTTCTTAGACAAGTACTATTATTCTGTGAGACCGCATAAAAATATTATTATTCAGCTGCCAAAAATAAATAAACAGGAATTTAAATGGCTCATTTTTGATTTTGTTGTACTGAAACATTTCAAATAGTATCTTACTGTACTGAAGAAATAAATTGAAGATTTTTATCAACAAAGTTTGATCTCTAATTAAGTAGAAATGAACTGATAAAGAATGAAAATGTTTCACTTAAAAATAACAGTAATATTCTTATATTTAGTTAAGGCATTTGTATTTTGGTAAACATTAAATGATAGTAATACATTTTCTTTGTTTTTTTGTTTTTCTATCAGGGTACACAATGTTTGAAGTCATCTGAAGAAAAAACACATTCTGCTTCAACAGCAGTTATTTGTAAGCAGTTTCGTGAAGGAACAGAAGTAGATAAAAAGAATCATGACCAAGGCAATTTACAAAGTGAAAGAAAAACTGATGACAAAGAGATTCAGGTATGTATTAAGTTTTATTCTGCTTGATGTGATATAAGACATAGGGAAATAATTTTCAGTGACAAGGACAGGCCACAAGTAGAACAGATTATATGATTATGATAGTATCAGTGAACATTAGGAACATATTTTCTTATTTTGTATTAAATAATCAGAGGATACATTTAAATTTGTTTTTATTGTAAAGCTAGTTTAACTACAAATATCTCTGTTAACATAGCCAAAAAAAAGAAAGTCTATAAAAAAAATAATAACATAATAAAATAAATGACTGAATTACCTAAATAAATTGGAAGATATGTACAAATACTATTAAAATGAATTTTTAATTTTAATTTCAATTTTTTATTTCAGTTAGTTGCCCGATATCTTTAGATAACAGTTACTAAAAATAATTAACATGATGAATGTTATGCAAAACTGGTAAAGGTTCATTATTTATAAATGATTTAACATTAACAATTGTATGAATTCTTGAAAATATGTATTAAATTTCAATCATTGTTTTGATAATACATTTTATAACCTCAACATATTTTCTTGTTTTCAGTCTTTAAGTTTTCAGATAGTTCTGCATATCCCTGTTGACAAATCTTTGCTGAATTCATATGTATATATTGAATTAAGAACTGAAAAAATCTACATAGGTTGGAAACACTTGTATAACATTTGTGAAGAAATATGGATGAGCTCTATATTGTCTGTTCCTCCTGATACAGAAACATTGGAATATCGATGTGAATTTGACATAACCACTGGAAGAATTTTCAAAACAGTTAAAAAATATATGGATTATAAATGGAAACAGGTAAAAATTAAACCAGTGATTCGAGACTTCTTTGTTCCTTTAGAAACAGACACAGTTGAAAAGGGAATTAGTCATCATCTTAAGCATCTGTTAACAACCTTTAACAGCAACTTTTTAAAAGATACAATAATGGATATTGATGATGTTATTATGTGTGCAAATAAATATAAGACATACAAAGCAATAAATTATAAAACAGTTGTTTTGCATACTGAAAGATACATTCTAGAAAATCAACTTGAAATACAGGAAACATACATTATTTTGGGTTATATCTGTGGTCTGCTGCTTGGTGGTCATGAAACAACGAAAATTTTATCAAAACAAACATGTCTAGAAATACTTAAAACTTTGAAGACACTTCCATGCACAGCTCTACCTGTAGGTTCACTGAAATATTTTGAAAATATTGCCGAAGACCTGTGCTCTAAAGCATTTCCTGATCAGCCAAGTATAGTGCAACTGTTTGAATTTTGTTATCCTGCAGTTACATCTTCTTATATGATACAAAAATGTAACAAATCCAAAAAACCTCAATTTGTGTGCAGTATGGAAACATGTGAATCTATCTGCCATAAAATTATCAGTCAGAGAGAATCAGGAGATAAAGATGCAATGTTGCTCCTACACACCTTTTTAAAACACTCACCCATTGATTGCAGTATTTATGCAGCACAAAACTTGGATTTGTTAAATCAGACTGAATTTGTTAACTGTTTCAGATCACGATTTGAAGATGAATGTAATGTGTATGCCAGAACTAAGAATTTTGCAGCCTTGCACAAGCTTGTTTGTGATTTATCTTCAACACATGAAGATATTGTATTGATACTCTCAGAAATATTAACAAAAACAATGATTAGCATGGTAAAGTCATTGAATAAATCTGACACTGCTGAGTATCCTGAAATAGAGAAGTTAATGGATTGTCACATTCTTTTCAAATCAAACAAATCTTTTGACAGACTTTGTGCAGTCATGGCTGAATCAGATAACAAGTTTATACATATTTTTTTTTTGAAAATGCTTGATTCAGAACAAATGACTGATGTAAGCAGTACTTCCCTGTTCAATTATGTAAAGACATGGTTTGAGACAGCAGTCAACCATCACTGCAGTGAGAAACGATATAAAGATGTATGTGATGACCTCCCACTGGTCTATAAGCATCTAAATAACCTGCTGAAAACAACATCAGTTTCAAGGCAGGAAATACTTATAAATGAATTGAAAGAAAAAACATTTCTATTTCTTAAAAAAATTCCACTAAATAAATTAATGCAGGGAGTTTGTGATTCAGAGATTCTTGACAATATTGAGTTAACAGATCTATTTAGTGAACATTTAATTAGGAAGTTATCAAGCTCAGATGGAAAGGAGTGTATTCTCTCCACCATTGGAACATTTTCAAAACAAAAAGCTTTTGACGCCTCAAGGTATGCTTAATATTTACTTTTTAAAAATATTTTGCAGTTATTCCACTTTTAATCTGAATAATTTTATCCTTGGTCTACATGTCTTTTAGCAACATAGATAAAAATATTTTACTTCATCATTATTTTCAAAGATTTTATATATATTGAAAGAAAATCAAAATTGTAATAAAAAACAACAGAATTTACAAAATAACAGTTCCTATGAATTTTACTTCTGTTACATATAAATGTTTTTATTTGCCATTGATGACCTTTTTCATTAACTAAGAATTTGGTAAAAATAATTCAATAAATTTATATTTTTATTTGAACTATCACGAAATAACTGCATACTGAAGTAAAATAAAATTTATAAATAAAATACATTTCAATGCTTTTATTATTTATTTGATCAGCACATCACGTATAATGAATATATGTGACACCAGTTTTATATGCCCAGGCACTGATAATGCAACATTCTTGGTTTCACTGAAATCAATTGGTTTCAAAGTTTTTCAAAATTCATTTTGTTAGTTATTGAAGACATTTGGAACTGAAAGGGCAAATATGAATTTTCATCACTGAGGTGATGATTATTATTATTCAATAAATTTAATATTGACAAATGTCAGTGAGACTGTCTGGTATCACAGATAACATAAGACTGAATTGCTGGCCTGATATCCATCAGGCTTGCTTGTTGCTGTTAACATTTTGTGATTCCACTTGGCTGCTTCAAACGGTTAGGTATTTCCTGAAACACTAGGTATAGCTGGTTATACTAGAAAATGTTGCAACACAATCTCAGTGGTCATTTGTGAAGAATAATACTGTCAATTTACATGGCTTATTTATTCATAAATGCCACACAAAAATATAAACCAATTAAATATCTTTAGCAAAAGGCTAGATGTAAAATGTGAATTTACATTAATTATTTGAAAATGAAAACAAATAAGATAAAAAATATTACAAATGTAGACAAATGTACAAAAAATGCTCATTTTATTCAAGTTAGGAAAATATTATACATACACTGCTTTTTTCTTATTTTCCCAGATCTTTGACTAAATTGCTGATTGTTGCCATTGAGGTTTCTGGATTGACTGATGCAAGTTCAGATTTGGATAGATTGAAACTTATGCTAAAAAATGTGGATTTTTGGATAAAATTAATGAATGTGCACGGAATACATTCTTATCAAGTAAAGAAACACACAGGTTTTGTCACAGCGCAGAAATGTCTTGTTTCTATTTCAGAGCAGTTAATCTCCCAGAGGCTGAAATGCAATGAAGTAGAACAATTGAAAGCATTTGAAAATGAAAATGGCAAATGTATTGTTCACCTATTGAATGTATGTCCAGCCTACCAGGGAAAAGATATCGATAAAGCATGGAATCTGGTAACAGAAAAAATAGTGAACTTTAGAAAACTTCTTGATGTTTCTTTTGCAATTTTGCAGAAACTAAAGAGAGGTATTGAAAAAGATTTTCTTCCAA
Source organism: Chrysomallon squamiferum (assembly GCA_012295275.1). Classification (NCBI taxonomy): domain Eukaryota; kingdom Metazoa; phylum Mollusca; class Gastropoda; order Neomphalida; family Peltospiridae; genus Chrysomallon; species Chrysomallon squamiferum. The sequence goes on from CM022679.1 coordinate 23,773,762, forward strand.
ATATTCCACGTTTCAATAACGCAGTGGTATATTTTGAAAAGAAAAAAGAACATTTTGTAAATGGTGGTGTCTGCTTGTATGAACTAGATGATGGTTCTTTTGTTTCACCTTTAATATATACACTTTTCAGTCTGCAAATGAGTCAAATGTTAGATTCTGAAGTCTTTTTGACTCTCAGTGGACACATTGTTGAAACAGTAATAAACAATCCTATTGAGGATTTGGAATCAGAATGCATAGAAGAATCTATTTCCCAAATGTTTGGTGAAGAAGATCCTGAGATAATAAAGTTACCAGCTGTAGTTCTTTCCATTCTGAAAAAGTTGGAAGATGAAGGTATTGATAAGTATAAAGCTGCATGGAATCCTGTGTTCATGGAAGAAGCTGAAGATATTTCTGAAATTAAAATCATTGTTGAAGTATCTGATCTGGAATCTGAGATTCATTTGCTGAAAAAATCGTAAAGAAAAGTTTCCATATTGGATTTTTGATTCACTTTTGATGATTAGAGAGTACAAGAGATATGAAGAGAAAGTTCATGCAGTCAAACAAAGTTTTGGGAATTGTTGGAATTAAAGATGAATTGGATGATGGCTTTTCTCAAGCAGTGAAATCATTTTATGCTCTGAAAAACAGTAATCCTGAAGGAATTACATTGAAACAACTGCATGCAGCAAAATGTCAGTTTTCTCTGATTGATGAAATCATTGATGATGACTTTTTGGATATTTTGAAACAACTGAGTAAAGCATCATCTTTGGTTGAGTTTCTTTTTGAAACTGCAGAAGATGATTTACGCCAGTTAATAGATTCAGTGGAAGAACATTCAGAACAATTTATACAAGAGTCCACAATTTCTGCACTCATAGATGTCAAAAGATTTTTGAATTCTATTTTGAAGAACAAGATGCAGTTCGATAAAATAGAAGTATTTTTAAAGACTTTGGAAAAGGCTGCTTCTGCAAATGACAAGACAACTCTAGCAGGCAAAATAAATATTCATGGGTTGAAATCACTTTACAAATCTGTATCCAATCGAGGTGAACTGACCAAAGACATTGTAACCAAAGCAGTCAAATCAGGATCAAAATTTATTATTTCACTGAAAGAAAATGGTTGCTGTGAATTTTCTTTACAATGCAAATCTCATGGTCAGAAAGAGGTGTACTCCCAGTCTGATCTTGATGATTTGCGAAGTCGAGCACTTTTACTTGTCAACACAGAAACTAAAAGAAAACAAGGAGGAAAACACAAAGCAAAACTTCAGGCAGACTTGAAATTGTTTATAGATGCCTTGGACAGTGTCATCTGCATAGCAGGATGCTTTGTAAAACTTGCTCAGGCTGGTCATCCTGATTATGTCTCCAAAAGCAAAAGCATTCACATTACAATAGAAGATTTGAAAGACAAAATAAAATGTCTTGAACAACATTTTGAGGAGTGGATGGAGATACTGAATGAAAATCGTGAACATTATTTTTGGTTGAACTGGTTTTTTCCTGAGCAACTTTTAAAAATTAGAGACTATTTGGAAAATGGTACCAATGACACCTACATTGCAACACTTTTTGAATATGGAGGCTTTAATGTAGAATTTCTTAGCAAAGGAAGAGACATCTTTAATGAAATAACTGACAATGAAAACAGTCATTCATTTTCACTGCCTTTGGTTGGACAAACACTTGATATTGCATTAAAAAATACATTGTTTCAGCCAAAGCATTTTCCTAAAGAAAAGAATGACTCAAAAACTACACATATGATACAGAAAGGTCAACTTTTTGTTGCTGCCATAGATGAAAACAGCAAGCTGGTTATTCCAACTATTTTGGCAATATATAAAAACACAACAGGATTCCTTCCCATGCCACATCAAATTCTGTTTTGTAATTCAGATACAAAATGGGAATGTATTTTTCTTCTTTTACAAAGATGCATCCGATCAGATGGTCCTGTCTTTGGAAAACAGCTGTATTGCATTGTTGGTGTTGAAAAACTATCAAATGAAGTACAGTTTAAGCTTGTTGATGAATTAGATGAAATGCTGCAAAAACCATTTCCATATCTAGCTATAATCTGTCAAGGTGGCACACATCACCCATTTATTGATCACTTTGATACATATGTGCATCATATTCAACCAATGACAAATAATGCCATTGAAAAATGTTTCAGAACGTTATGGCCTATGGTTGTAACAATTACATCAGATGTTTCAGGTCAAGGTAAAACAGAACTTGTTTATGATATGGCAGCTGAGCATGACAAGGGGATACGTACTATTCATATTAGTGGAGATATCAATATTAAATCTTTGAAAGAAAGAATGTCTCAACTAAATCTGTTACCTCATCATGTTCTCCATATTGATATAGGGACGGTTTCAAAACCTAATGAATTGGATCTGCTTTTGTTTCAGCTAATAATTTTGGGATTTCTTGTTGATGGACCATCCCTTTTTCAGTTACCAACTCAATACATATCAATTGAGGTAGCTAATTCAATTAACAATGTCCTTCGAAATTCATTGCAAACAGTTATGTTTTTCAACCGTAAAATTACGCAATCTTCCTGAATGCTGGCTATGCTTTTCGCTACAAGGTGACAAATTGAAAATAACAATGTAAAATCAGCATTGATTTTCAGCATCAAATCTTCTGGCTATGCACAAAGAAAATAACAATGTAAAATCAGCATTGATGCGTGCACTTATTGACTTTTCAACAGAATTTTCTACAAGATCTGTTCAAGCCTACAGAGAAGAACAAACTGCTAATGTTTCACAGATATTGGATGCAAGTATGTGCAGTGAATCTTCATTTTCAGTTTCTACATCAGCAGTATCAATGACCAAAAGAGTTGAAAATATGATTCAATGGAGAGAAAGTAATCATCTTATCGTGGCATTTCATAATTCAGATATACAGACATTATCTGCTCTTTACAGAGAGAGATTTCTTGTGCCAAAACACATCAAAGATCTTTTTGAAACACAAGTCAAGAAAAAATTGCCTGATTTTCAAAGTCTTGATCAAAAACAGCTACAAGAAATACTCCAGAGAATTGCTCGATCTGCAGCTGGGGATATTCCAAAAGAAACTCTACTTAAACTTTGACATGATTATGCCCTAACACCAGACAATCTTTTGAAAATGATTCTTATCATTCTCAGAATAAAAGCTCATGTTCCTGTTATTATCATGGGTGAAACTGGTTGTGGAAAAACTAGTTTGATTCGCTATCTTGCAGTAATCTGTGATGTGAAGCTGGAAGTGCAAAACATACATGCAGGTACAGATGAATCAACTATTACCAAAAGGGTTATGGATGCAAATGAAAAAGCTAAAGCAAACTTACATGAGCCAGTATGGGTGTTCCTTGATGAGATAAATACTTGTAATCATTTAGGATTGATCAACAACATAGTTTGCCATCATATTTGTCAAGATACGGCACTGGCACCAAATCTTGTACTTATGGCTGCATGCAATCCATATAAACTGCGAAATGAAGCTTCTGTTCTGACTGCTGGTTTAACAACAAAAATAAAAACTGATGAACAGTCTAAGCTCGTATACAGAGTAAACCCACTTCCAGAAACAATGGTTGATTTTGTTTGGGACTATGGAAGCTTGTCTGATGAAGATGAAAAGGTCTATATCCAGAGAATGGTAGATGGTATTGTGCAAGACCATTTAGTTAAGTTGTTGGTGGAACTGCTTGTAATGTCACAAAATTTCACGAAAAAAACAATGCAGAATGAATCCTGTGTTAGTCTTCGAGATGTTAGTCGATGCAAGAGGCTAATTGTTTGGTTCAAATCTACACTGAAAACTAAATATCCAAGAACTTACCAATAACCAGTGTGAAATAAAATCAGTAATTTTATCCCTAGCTCATTCTTACCATTCTCGTTTGGCTAAAAATACAGAAAGATGTCAATACAGAAAGGATATGTTGAACCTATTCATGAGTCATAAAATAACAGGATTTACCTCAGAAAAGGACATTCTTGATGCCATCCTCTTAGAGCAAAAGGACATATTGAACAGAATGGAACTTCCAGAAGGAACAGCAAGAAATATTGCATTACAAGAGAATGTTTTTGTCATATTGGTATGTATTTTGAATCATATTCCAATATTTGTTATTGGCAAACCAGGTTGTAGCAAATCACTGTCACTGCAGTTGATCAAAAATAATTTGAGAGGTAAAGATTCACATGATGAATATTTCAAAACTCTTCCTCAGCTCTACTGTATATCATATCAGGGTTCAGAGTCATCAACATCAGATGGTCTTGTTAAGGTCTTTGATAAAGCCAAACGATACAGAAAGCACAATAAAGAAGATGATGTCCTGCCAGTTGTCGTTCTTGATGAAATTGGTCTTGCAGAGGTTTCAAGGTTCAATCCTCTTAAAGTTTTGCACAGTTTACTTGAGCCAGGTGATAAAGAAGTACCAGATATTGCTGTTGTTGGTATTTCTAACTGGGCTCTTGATGCAGCAAAAATGAATCGAGCTATTCATCTGTCTAGGCCAGACATGGATGTTGATGAGCTTTACTTAACTGGAGTGTCAATCAGTGAGGCATCCATAAAAGCAGAGCATAAAATTTCGACTTCATTATTTAGTCCAGAAAAAGTACTTCAAGATAATTTTCAAAATATAGACCATAATCTTTTAAAAGCCATTGCAGAATCATACAAGTCTTATATATATAAACAAAGCTATCAAAACTTTCATGGATTGCGTGATTATTATTCTTTGGTTAAGTTTGTTTCAAAGGAGTTGAGCCAGCTATCAGAAATAGACGGATATCCAGAAAGAAAAAATGAAATCATTTTGAAAGGTCTGTTGCGCAATTTTGGTGGTCTACCTACAGAGCTGAGTTCCATTGTCAGGACTTTTAACGAACATTTTTTAAGTGCAAACATAAACTTTAATGACTCTTTCTCAGAAAACCAGGCTTTGAATGTAATCTCATTGATCAAAGAAAACATTTGTGATCCAGGTGCAAGACATTTGTTGCTTACTGTCTGTGGTGATTCAGTTCTGAGTATAATTGAATCAATGCTGCAGAATATGAACAGAGAATATGAACTGATCATGGGCAGTCAATTTGAAGAAGATCTTACTGACGATTACAATTATAGAATTCTTAGCAGAATAATACTGTGTATGGAACAAGGTGTTGTTCTGATTTTGAAAGATCTCGACAGCATATATGGAAGCCTGTATGACATGCTGAATCAAAATTACACTACTGTTGGAAAAAGAAAGAATTGCAGAATAGCACATGGTGCCTGCAGTAACCCACTGTGTCATGTTCATGATCAATTCCGATGCATAGTTCTGGTAGAGGAAGGTAAACTGGATATGTCTGACCCACCATTTCTGAATCGATTTGAAAAACAGAATGTTAGACTTTCAGATATTCTGACTTGTGAAGAGAAACAGTTAGTCATGGAAATAGATTCTTGGCTCGAAAAGGCTACTCAAGTGGAAGATTTTCCTTTTACCAAAGTTGACTTTATACCTATTTTCAGCCCTGACATGATATCTAGCTTGGTGCATTTTACAATGACTGTTAGTTTGGAAGGAAAGGCAGTCAGTCAGAAAGATTTATCTCTTGAGTGTAATGAAAATTCACTTAATAAATGTAAAGATACGTTGTTGCAGATGTGTTCTCCTGAAGGCATTATAAGGTTACAAAAAACCTTTCTTGGCAAAGAAAATGAATGGGCCTGTCAAAAACTGACAGATAAATATTTTGCACTACCCTTACATGAGGGGCTAAGCTACTGTGTAAAAGACATGATTCAGAATAATTCTCATGTCAACCACAAATTGATTGTATTTACTCACAGTAATCTACACACAGATCTAGGCAGCTGCATGAAACCTCTTTCATCCAAATACCAGATTGAGAAACTTAGTTCTTTTAAATCAGAAAAACAGCTTTCAAACAGAATTGGTCACTTCTGGTTGGACTCTGATGATGAATGGTTAATTATTCAGTGTTCACATGTAGATATGGTAAATTTCTTATTGATGAAATCAATAGTTGAAAAATTCAGAAATGAATTTGAGAACACAAACAGTGAATGCAAGAAAAATGTCATTATAGTCTTACATTTAGAAAGAGAACTTGGAGATATGAATCTGGGCTTAATCAGTTTCCTATGTGGCTGGAAACTTTGTTTTGTAGACAAGCTTGAGCATTCACCAAGACCATTAACCAGTTTACTTGACAAGACCATGGAAAATTTGCTTGATGAACAAAGGCCATTGACATCATTCATATCTGAAAATCTTTTTTGGGCATTCACTTGTATTGGATACTCAAATGGTCAGCGAACAATGGACAGTTTGGTAAAAATAATTAATAAAATAAAATCTGAAGAAATTTTGTTTGCCTTTGAAAAACTGATGATGGGTTTTGTCCAAGAAAAACAGCAATCAGTTTTGATGAAACAAAATTGGCAACTAGATGTTGCATGCAGTGCTCTAAAATTGTTTAATGCTTGTACTTTTCAAAGTGCTCTTGAACAAGAAATTCACAGTTGCTTAAAACCATCGTTAGCTGCCCTTGTTTACCAAATTGAATTCTACAATGCATGGGATGTTTTGACTGTTGCAGCTGAAAAACATGATAGGCTGCAAGTATGGAACATATTTGCATTTGACAGACATGTTGTTAACATTGCTGATGTCCCAGCTCCTGCTGGACCTCAGTGTTATCTTTGTCCATTACTGATAGATTCATTACAGTATCCATTTATCTGTCACTTTTTTGAAAAAATTGCAAATTTAAAAAATTTGTTCTTGGAGAAGCTAAGATCATACAAAGCAGAATTAAAATTACTATATGATGATGATGAAGAAGATGAAGACGATGACCATCTTGGCAATATTGATTTTGATGATGAAGACCAAATTGCAAAAGTCAAAACTGAAATGTGCAACAGATTCAAAGGAATTATCAGTGTAACTGCAAATGAACTTTTTCAGAATGAGTATACAACTTCACAGGAAGATTATTTCTCAGATTTTTGCAGGTACATTGGTGCATCAAGGAAAATGCATATATCAGATGACAACAAACATCAAATAATAATGATGACAATGAAGCCTCTCCTCTCATCAGAAAATGGATTTCTTGAAACTGTTACAGAGATACAGGTTACATTCTGGTTATATGAATCCTATGTTATTTCTTCACTGAATTTAGTGGATGCATGCCTTTGTGTTACAGACATTTCGTTTGAAAACATCATCAAAGAATGTTTTCCACCTAAAATTGCAGAAACTGATGTTGATGATTATCATGCCAATTCATTTCCTGACTATGTCAGTGACATCTCTGATTTTGAAGAAAAAGCAGAACTTGATTCTGATAACGTTTCAGTTGAACAGAAAATAGCTGCAGGTGAAAGTCATTCAAACAATGAACATGACATTGGTAATGGTGATGATGGTGGAAATTCTGTAAATAGCTGTGATGTAGAAGTCTCAGTTGGTAAAGAAAATGTTTCAGAAAACAGATTGGTGAATTATTGTTGCAAACAGATGATACCATCAAAACATATGGCTAACATTAAAGTTGATGAGTGGCACCAGGGTGTTAGTCTAGTTTTATCTCTTTCAAGTGAAGTATCTTTGGAGCCCAAATATCTGCAGTATCTCAGAGTCTGTAGTGACTTTGCATCATTGATTGTTATTCCATTAAATTTACCAAATCACTACCTTTTAGAACTTGGGGATACTATGATGGGAAAAGATCTGGTATCAAATGAATTTCTTAGTTATTTGTTCTCATTGCTCATTGATCTAAGAACCAAAAAGCAAAATTCTGAAAAAGAACTCCAACATTTCCTATCATGTTATATAAGCTCTTGCCTTTCTGCTGATCCAGATTCTCAGATTTTATTCTGGGCTTTCAGGGAATTGAAGGATAATATGCTCGATGAAACCTTCAGCTTTTTTGGTCCAACTGTTCATCAGGCTTTATTCATGGAAGTTAGAAATGGTTTAGACATTTTGAAAGATGACCAATTAGAAGACAATGAATTTGTTCATTTTCTGAATGATTTATTAGCTGAATTTGATGAATCACAGAATGGATCTTCATGTTTTGGAGCTCTTATATCAGATATTTTAATTGATTTTTTCTTGAAAAGTGCAACTCTTTTTGAAGGAGATTTGGCAAATGACACTGCAGTTATTAAAGAAATGCTGAAATGTCACAACACTTTTCTGGATGAAGATGAACAAAATTTAAAATTTTTGGTTGCTATAGCATTTCTTAAGAATGTAATGTCAAGTTTTTCAAATGTTCTAATAAGAAATGACTTTATCCCAGAACACTTCTCATCTGAAATCCAGCAGATCCTTTCTATATTTCATTTGGATGAAACTGATGAATTTCAATCAACTAGAAATGAAAAGATTAAAACCATGCAAATGATGTTGTTACGTTTTCTTGTGAAAGGAGATGGATTAAAAGGGTTTGATGTTATTAAACAGTCAGTAACTACAAAGATTGAATTCCTACAAGAAATAGAAGTTGATACAGAACAGAGGTTACTATCATATGAACAAAATCCCTGTGGATTACATGCTGAAGAAGAAAAGAATGCATTTTTCTCTGTGAAAACTAAACCTGAATTGATGAATTCTTTGATAAAATCTGCAACTAAAAATGCCAAGCTGATGATGAGGATATATTCTTTTGTAATTCAGCAGTTGTATTTAGTCCAAGCTTTTCGTCCCATTACTGACACAGAAAGATCTTTATCAGAGTCTTTTATAAACTGTGCTAAAGAAAGTTCTATGTTACCCATGCAGATTAATCTTCTTGAAAGACTATGTTTGAGAAAAGATTTTCTACATCCTCTTTTACAAATCAGTTCATTAACAGACAGCCAGAGTTTCAGCATGGTGTCTGTTCTAGTTCATCTGTTCAGTATTATTATTGCAAATGTACAAGAAGAAAAAACTAATTCTAAAAGATCATTATTCAGCAGTTGTCTGCTAAAACTAAATCAAGTTGATTCCAAACATCTTTTTGCATTCTATGATTCAGAAGGAAAAATGAATGGTGTTGTTTCACACATTGGTAACTGTGTAAAAATTTTCAACTGCTCTTGTGGATTTATAACAGCATCATGTGCCAGTGAGGAATTAGACAAATGTTTGGTTTGTAAGACAGACAGTACGAAAAATGAAATACATTTTACTGCAGGGCAACGGTATTCAAACTTAGAAAATGATTTTAAGAATCATCTAATATCAGTGAGAAAACTTTCACCTCTTTCTTTCCAGATTTTAAATTTTCTACTGTATGGATGTGTCATTGGTTCATTTGCACTGGAAATCACTCCTCCAAAAGATCTGACTGATCTGTTAAAATTATCTGACAGTGCTGACATTGTTAGTCATCTAAATGAACATTTAGAAATACATTGGGAAGCTCTAAAGACACTAACATCATTTGGAAATGCTCAACTCTGCAAATTCTTGCATTTCATACTAGAAGACCAGCAAGAGTTATTTTTGAACGGTTTGTCACAATTTTGGAATGACAAAGAAAGAGAAGAATTTGAAAATACATTTGATCAATATGTAGTAAGTCTAGCCACAAGCAGGTTTGAAATAATCCAGAGAAAGATCATCTTCCATTCCAAAACAGTTAATGGTAATTTTGTTGTTAAATTTGAGAAAGCACTGGAGGACATTTGTGATGATAAAAATTCAAAAATTCTTGCAAGGCTGTTTAGAACAACAGTTCCTCCAAGTTTCAACCATATGCAGGCAGAATTTTTAAATAGCAAGATGAGATTGATGTACCCATTCCTAGCATTAGTCTTTGAAAAGAAGCTTCAGCTTGATTTACTCTCTCATTTACTGTCATGTGTTCAGTGGCACTTATGCACAGTAAAATATATCAGTCATAGAATAAAACGGGCTAACAGTGTTAAAACAACATTAGCAACATTTATTTATAATTCTATGATAGATGAAGATGAAGATAACAAAAAGGTACTGAAAAAAGCTTATGAAGATTTTACAAAATCCTGGAACCGATTAAGAGAATACCTCCCAATTCTTCAAAAATACAATCCTGACATTGTCCAAATGGAAAGGATAAACAAAGAAAGCAGTCTTTCTGAAACACTTGTAATGGATGACACATCACCAATGTATTTGGTGATGAAAGCTCTTCAAAACATGCATAATGAGTTTCTTGAAGAAGCTGTTGTAATCACATTAAGCACTAGATGCTATTCCACTAATTTTCTGAAGAGAAGTAAGACTTGTTCAGTTCTTGCAAGTGTCAACCTGGAGGACATAAGTGAAAAGGAAATGATTTCTAATCCTTTTGATGAAGATTTGTTAAAGTTTTCTCAGTGTAATCCAAACCCTGGTTGTGGACTTCAAAGAGAATATGACTTCTATCAGATTGAAATGCAAGTTGCAGATAAATGTCTGATAAATAAGCCATACATAAAGATCCAGACAAACTTTCCTCAAGTGATCTTTTCTGGTGAAATGCTTCGAATGTCAAAAACTTTATTTAATGAATTACGTAACACTGTTCATCAAAAACCTCTTGACAAGGAATTAGAAAAATTAGTTATTCACCTGAAGGAAACCAATCCCAGCAATTTGCAAGGGCTTTTGAATTATTTGGAGATGGCTTTCAGTTTACTAACAAGAAATCCTTTACAAAGACATGATGTTGATCAGAATTTAACTGAACTGCTTCAGCAGTGGCAGTCACTGATATCAGTACAAATTCCTGCTGTCTCAGTATTTTGTTCCAAGGTGCCCCTGTGTTGCATTATTGCATTATATGAATTTGTTGAAGTTTTGATGGCAGATGTCATCATTGATTCATTAGAAGAAAAGTACACCAAGCCAATTCCAGAGGAATGTGTTGATAATCTTGTTGCTGTCAAAAATTCTGCATCTATTCAGCTGATAGAAACATTTTTATATGCTCTGAAAAGATTTGCTTTCAGATACTTGTCTGCATCCAGTATAGATCCCAGTGATAAGTTGTCACCTTATCTTATGGATGCAACCCTGTGGCCTACAGGTGTAGTTCAAAAGGTTTCTGCTGGTTCATCAAAAGCTGACACAGGAATACTCTCACCACTTTTAGCAGTAGAACATACTATGTCAACTATCTTGTTCTTTGAAGATGCCTTGAAGGTTAGTAAATACCATGGATGACATTTAATGTTGATTTTTCATACAGTTTCTTTCATTTTTTTATTTTTTTTTAATCTTAATTTCAAGACAACTTGTCACCACATTTAATTTTGCTAGCCAGAGAAACTACCTTTAAAAACTGAATCTGTTTAAATTTAATTATTATAATTTGTATTTCTCATAATACATCTATATCTGTGAGTATTGTTTTGAGTAGATTGTGCTTTTGGTGTGTATAATGTGTAAATGTTTTATTTTAACAAATATATATAAAGTGTGAAACTTCAGTTAATATAATTGAAATTAATATTATTATTTATATTTTTTCATCATTACAGGAAAAGAAAAGAAAGATCGATAAAGCAAGTGGTAGGCTCTCACTGCACACTGAAAACCAAGGCAAAAACAAGAAACACAAAGCAGCAAGACTTTTCAGAAAAAAATAATTAATTAAAGGTAATTTAATTTCCTGTCAGCTAATCGATAAATTTTTCATCTAATAGGGTAGATCAATTACAAGTATTCATAAAGAAAAACATTAAGAAAATTATAATACACAACAGTAAACACAACCGTTATTATTTTTATTTGTTTTCTGTCATAGTTTTTAACTTATGCTATTCTTCTTGTCAAATACATAATAAAATGTTTTCTATATTTAATAAATTAATTATATTTTATTTTCTATTTTCAGTGACCTTCTGAATGCCACTGTTGCAACTTTTTGTATTATGTAGCTTTTGTTAATTTTGTTTATTCAACATATACAAACTCTAAATGATTGCTATTAGTTCTGTGTGCACATTTTTAAACTAATGCTGTTTATTTGACATGTAGAAACTAAATGATAGCTTTTAGTTTCATGTACACATTTTTAAACTGATGCTATTTATTTGACATGTACAAACTTTAAATGACTACTATTAGTTCATGTACACATTTTTAAACTGATGATGTTTATTTGGTATGTACAAACTGTAAATGATCGCTGATAGTCTTGTGTATAAATTTTTAAAATGGTGTTGTTTATTTCACATATACAAGCTGTGAATGAATGCTGTTAGTTTCATGTACCGATTTTTAAACTGATGCTGTTTATTTGACATGTAGAAACTAAATGATTGCTTTTAGTTTCATGTACACATTTTTAGACTGATGCTGTTTATTTGACATGTACAAACTGTGAATGATTGCTTTTAGTTTCATATACCGATTTTTAAACTGATGCACTTTATTTGACGTGTAGAAACTGTAAATGATTGCTGTTGGTTTCATGTACCGATTTTTAAACTGATGCTGTTTATTTGACAAGTAAAAACTAAATGATTGCTTTTAGTTTCATATACCTATTTTTAAACTGATGCTGTTTATTTGACATGTAGAAACAAAATGATTGCCTTTAGTTTCATGTACACATTTTTAAACTGATGCTGTTTATTTGACATGTAGGAACTAAATGATTGCTATTAGTTCATGTACACATTTTTGAATTGATGTTTATTTGACATGTACAAACTGTAAATAATTGCTGTTGGTTTCATGTACACATTTTTAAATTGATGCTGTTTATTTGACATGTAGAAACTAAATGATAGCTTTTAGTTTCATATACCGATTTTTAAACTGATGCACTTTATTTGACGTGTAGAAACTGTAAATGATTGCTGTTGGTTTCATGTACCGATTTTTAAACTGATGCTGTTTATTTGACAAGTAAAAACTAAATGATTGCTTTTAGTTTCATATACCTATTTTTAAACTGATGCTGTTTATTTGACATGTAGAAACAAAATGATTGCCTTTAGTTTCATGTACACATTTTTAAACTGATGCTGTTTATTTGACATGTAGGAACTAAATGATTGCTATTAGTTCATGTACACATTTTTGAATTGATGTTTATTTGACATGTACAAACTGTAAATAATTGCTGTTGGTTTCATGTACACATTTTTAAATTGATGCTGTTTATTTGACATGTAGAAACTAAATGATAGGTTTTAGTTTCATGTACACATTTTTAAACTGATGCTATTTATTTGACATGTACAAACTTTAAATGACTACTATTAGTTCATGTACACATTTTTAAACTGATGATGTTTATTTGGTATGTACAAACTGTAAATGATCGCTGATAGTCTTGTGTATAAATTTTTAAAATGGTGTTGTTTATTTCACATATACAAACTGTGAATGATTGCTGTTAGTTTCATGTACCGATTTTTAAACTGATGTTGTTTATTTGACAAGTAAAAACTAAATGATTGCTTTTAGTTTCATATACCGATTTTTAAATTGATGCTGTTTATTTGACATGTAGAAACTAAATGATAGCTTTTAGTTTCATGTACACATTTTTAAACTGATGCTATTTATTTGACATGTACAAACTTTAAATGACTACTATTAGTTCATGTACACATTTTTAAATTGATGATGTTTATTTGGTATGTACAAATTGTAAATGATCGCTGATAGTCTTGTGTATAAATTTTTAAAATGGTGTTGTTTATTTCACATATACAAACTGTGAATGATTGCTGTTAGTTTCATGTACCGATTTTTAAACTGATGCTGTTTATTTGACAAGTAAAAACTAAATGGTTGCTTTTAGTTTCATATACCGATTTTTAAACTAATGCTGTTTATTTGACATGTAGAAACAAAATGATTGCCTTTAGTTTCATGTACCCATTTTTAAACTGATGTGTTTATTTGACATGTATAAACTGGAAATGATTCCTGTTTTGTGTACACATTTTTAAACTGATGCTGTTTATTTGACATGTAGGAACTAAATGATTGCTATTAGTTCATGTACACGTTTTTGAATTGATGTTTATTTTACATGTACAAACTGTAAATGACTGCGGCATGTACCGATTTTTAAACTGATGCTGTTTATTTGACATGTAGAAACAAATTGATTGCCTTTAGTTTCATGTACACATTTTTAAACTGATGCTGTTTATTTGACATGTAGGAACTAAATGATTGCTATTAGTTCATGTACACATTTTTGAATTGATGTTTATTTGACATGTACAAACAGTAAATGATTGCTGTTGTTTTCATGTATCGATTTTTAAACTGATGCTGTTTATTTGACATGTAGGAACTAAATGATAGCTTTTATTTTCATGTACACATTTTTAAACTGATGCTATTTATTTGACATGTATAAACTGTAAATGACGGCTGTTAGTTTCATGTACACATTTTTAAACTGATGCTGTTTATTTGACATTTCGTGTACACATTTTTAAACTATGCTGTTTATTTGACATGTACAAACTGTAAATGATTGCTGATAGTTTTGGGCACACATTTTTAAATTGATGTTTTTTATGTGACATGTACAAACTTTAAATGGTAACTGTTAATTTTGAATACAGATTTAATTTTATTCTAAACATTTAAACTTATGCTCTTTGTTGTGTACATTCATTAAACTGATAATTATATCTGATAAAAATAAATTCTGACATGCAGTAATCTGATGATGTGTTTGGCATAGCTATATTTTAGACTGATACTGTTTCTTTGATAAATACACTGTAAATTGATGCATTTTGTTATGACTTGACTTAATCATTTATATCAGTTATGCATTGTAAATTAATAATGATATGTATTTACTTTATATGTGGACACTACATTATTTTATATTTTTTGACATATTATACACAATGTAAACTGATTTTTGATTCTGTTGGAACTACTTCATATGCAGAACAAATGGCTTCTGCTTGATATAAACAAAGTATAAATTTATCTGTATATATATATATAAAGGATTTGATTTCATATTTTTTTTCTACACAGATATAGGTGAATAAGTTAATTAATATTAAATGCTGCTATTCCTTGAATACAGCAATGTTTAATATTCAGTTATGGATGCCAGTTTAATTTGAGTTACTTTGAATCTTTTTTCTAATTTTTTATTCATTTTGGATTTATAAATCATCTGGACACTTTCATCAGCAATGTTAATAATATGATTTATATATAACTATATACTAGTATATTTTTCATTAAAGATGTATATTAAATATGCATTGATTTGTTTGATCTAAATAATTAGAAACATCATACCTAATTATTATATTGATCATGCCTATCTTCCCATTGTATGTTTATTTATGTATTTGCTTTAATTTCATTTGTCTAATTTTTAAAAATTTGTCTAAAAGTTAAAATTTCTGACTTTGCAATGACATGTTATTCTGCTGATAATAATTTTTGAATTGATTTAAAAAGCTTACATTTCACTTTGTGAGAGTAAAAATATTAATAATAAAAAGTAAAAATAAAACATTTATGATGATACTTTTGTGAGATGCAAGTCAGTGATTTGTGTTTATCTGTAATATATAATCTACTTTGTACATATATTTTTTTAATGATTAATTGTGTTGTATATATTGATATTTTAAGCCACCATATTAATAAATGGATTTTATTTGTTATAGGTATCTTGTGAAATTTTAGATATTTATGACTTTTTTGTTTTTGTTTTTAATTGTTGAATTTGAAAATCATGAAGGTGTTTTTGTGTGATAAAAATACATACAATGTATTTTCATTTTAATTTTTAATTTTTAAGTATCTGTTTTATATGGTTAGGTAGATGTGCAAATTTATTATTATCATAATATACACTACCATATAAATAATTACTTTTGAAAAATATATTCAGATCATATTATGAAACTGATTTGTATTATTGCTTGCAGCTAGACTGCATACATTTCACTTTATAATGTTGCTTTTGTGATACACCAATCACTAAAAAGAAAATGACAACAAACCTAAACATATTGTTGATTTTGACACTTTAGTGAGATATCAGTTACAAAATAAATTTTTGTTTATAATAATTATGATTTTGATATATTGATATTTTGAGTTTAGTGACTGATAACATTAGTACTTTTTTATATTACAAAGATGTTTTAGAATTTTGGAGAGTAATGACGAGGATTTGTTACATTATACTATTGGACAGTGTGTATTTTCAATTAAAATATTTACCATCTGCATTCAATTTATAATAATAATAATAATAATAATAAACCATTTGATAATTCACTTGTGACATTTTAAGAAAAAAAGAAAAGAAATGTTATATAATTACAAAATTAAAATGTTATTTATAGTGGTTACTTAGTATTCCTTGATCTCCAGAATTCTGAAATTCATAATTTGATTTTATTTTGAGGAGTTACTGCTGTTTAATGAGAGCATTCTGATGTTGGAGCAATGCTACATATATGTTTTCCTCATTATTTCTATATACTGGAAACATTTAACTGTATTGTTTTGGCTTCATGTTGAGCTTAATACATATGGTATTGTTTTATTTTACAGTGACATTAAATTTTAACTAGTGAAAACAATAATTTCAGAGTGAAAAATGAAGATTTTGTTATAAAGATTAATGATATCAAATTGTTGTTATAACATAATATTTAAATTTGTAATGTGTTTTTTACCTTATGAATGCTGAACTAGCATTGTCACAATATTTTGCTAACATGTAATTATGTCTTAGTGAAAGTAATATGACTGAAAATATTTCTGTATTTGATATTCATTCATGACATTTTACTGACTACTGAAAATTTTATGTTTTATTATATATCATTTTCTATATGATTTTCTTTTTTATAATTATTTGCAAAAAAAATATATATATATAAAACAAAACAAAAAAAGCACACAAATGGTATAAAGTATGTGCTGCAGTACATACTATAATTTTAGAATTTCACTGTTAGACACTGGCATATTCAGAAGAAGAAAATATTCATTTAAATTGGTTTTCATAATTTAAAATATTGTATGTCACCTACAAGCCTGGCATAACACCATAGATGATGACAATATACATTCATCTCTACACTGGTTTAATGATTTTTCATTTATTATGAAAAAATTAATAAATGTAATAGATTCAACTGTACAGAATATGATTTACTGAATAATTATATAGTGAACTGATTGGAACATAGCCATACTGTTCTGTTCAGTTTTGCTTATTTTGATAGATTTTTTAAATTAAAAAAATATATATAAAATTTAAATGAATTAATATTAATAGTTTTGATAATTTTGTTAATTAAAATGGATTCCTTACTATTTGCATCCCAGAATTCCATAGTGATTTTTATGGAGTAACAGTTTAAAAGATCTAAATTGTTAAACTGATTTGCACAGATTTATTTTTCATTTGCATGCTATATTCTTATTGTTATTCATGAATATAAATTTGCATTTGCATAATTCATTGTTGTTTGACAGACATAGATATGAGATAATGTTTTCAATAATCCAAAGCCAACAGAAGTAATAAATATAAAATTATTTATAATGCAGAAGAAATAATGTTATCCATGGTATAGGCATGTGTGGGGAAATGAGTTTAAATGCCAATGTCATTGTTTGCTTGGAAACTCTTTAACCTGTTAATATAACATGATTTGATGTGTTGCCTTTGATTAAAAAAAATATATATACTAATATGACACATTAATAAATACATTATTAAATAGAATATTAAAATCAATATCAAACCAAATAATTAACTAAATAGTACACTTACATTTTTCTTTCTGCTTCTTTGTTATAAGTGAAAGAGTTCACATTTTGCTCTTCAGTTATGTTTTGAAACTGTTTTTGGTTCTATAAAGTGTTTTTTGGTTTAATAAAAGGAAAAAAAAATCACAGAAATAAATAAATATATACTAGTAATTTATATATGTTAATACAGTATTTGTTTTGTCTAGTTGAAAACCAATATTCAAGATGTTTTCAAATGCTAAACTGAATAAAAGATACAGATTTGTTTATCCTTTGATTTTAAATGTTCTGAACTATTTTTGTCTAAACTAATTATATGTATCATGGCTTCACAATTTGTATATTACGCAGGATTTGTTTATGTACTGTGATGTGACATGGATTACATATAACTGTAACACTGTGTAAATGGTTATCTAGATTACTGAAAACATTACACTGCAGAATATATTTTATAAAATTAAATATGTAATTACTATAAATTCAATATTAGAAAATCATTAGTGATTTCTATATATGCTATTTTAAAGTAAATATATAGCACCTTTTCTTTTTAATTTTTATAATGTATACATGTATTTTATAATTAAATATATTAATATAAAGGCTGAAAATTGTTGATAAATTTAAATCCAAACACTACAAAATTATCTTTAACTGTACATTTTTTAAATTAATTTTTATGTTTATTGTTATTATTAAATTGCAGAAGTGAAATAACTGATCTAAAACAGGTACTGTTTTCTGTTGTTGTTTTTCTTTTAATAATTACAGAGTTTATGATACCTATGAAAATGTACTTAAACACATTTAATTAGATTGATTAGAATTTATCAGCAGTTTTAAAGCCTATATTAACTTTTGATATATCCTTGGTGATTGTTGGTTTCCTTTGAAATGGATATAGTGTGTATGTTTGTTTATCGTTGTTTTTTCATATTTTTTTATGTTATCCCAAACCCTTAAATAGTTTATCTGTTTTGTATAAGTTTTTTACATTATAAAAATGATAACAGTTTCTGTTTTAATAGTATGTAAACTAATGAAGCATATCTGGAAAAGTAAAGTTAAAAGATGTTCTAATTTATTTGGATTTGGGATACATAAATAAAACGTGAAAATTTTATTATTTTAAAATTTTTCTTTATACAATGTACGTATATAATAAGCAAAAAATAACATTTTATTCAATCCCTGTAGAAGTAACTGAATGTTTTTTGATGATTATATTTGCTCTAAAAATTTGAATACGTTATTATGCATAAATAAAGATATGTTATAATATTAACATAACTTTTGATAAGTTATTTTACTTATATTAACTCTCCAATTTAACATTAACCATCATACTTTAAATATGTATCGTTATAAAATATTTTTATTTAATGAGAATACGCATGTAAAATGAAAGCAATTTAAATTTAAAGTTATTTTTTCAATTTTCTTTTCTTTTTTGAATTAAAGATAATTAAAAATTATTTTCTATAATAATTAATCAAATCTCCCTGCCAAAAAAAACATTAAAAAAAACTAAAAATTTGATCACTGCTTATTATATTAGTTACTATTAAAACTGAATTTATTTTTTAAAGAGTTTATAATAAAATATTTTGCTACATTCATTATGGTTATTATTTTTATATTTAAAATATTGATGGTGTTATTAAACGGAAAAAGGAACCTTCAGGAGAGTTTTGTGAAATATCTATATTTATTTGCTAATGTAGTTTATCCCAAGTGCTATATATATTTTTTTAAAGATTTAAGATACTTGATAAGATAATTATAGATTTTTTTTGGGGGGATGATTTAATCATTTTATTTTATTCTCTTATATATATATATATATAGAGAGAGAGAGAGAGAGAGAGAGAGAGAGAGAGAGAGAGAGAGAGAGAGAGAGAGAGAGAGAGAGAGAGAGAGAGAGAGAGAGAGAATTAATTTACTTTTCTTTTTTCTTTTTTTAATTTATGGGATTTATAATTTGTAAGATTTTGAAATTCTTTTAATTCTTCTTTTAGGAAATTAACAGGTTAACTCTTTAGTTAATCATGATATAATAAAAATAGAATTTCTCAACATTTAAAAAAAATATATTTTTATTATTTTTATTTTTTTATTTTTATATTTTTATTTTTATTTTTTTATTTTTTTGCTATTAATTTGCTTTGGAATGCATTTAAATTAAACAAAATATATTTGTGCACTTGACATTTAAATATTATTATTATTATTATTTAAATATTTTATTATAAATTCTGCATAAATTGCATTATTGATTTGTATTAGCTTCCTTAACTTTTGTGTGGTATAATAAAATTATTAAAATAAGTCATGTTTCTTGTATTTTAATTCATGCTACCATTATTGCATTGTTTAAATACCAAACATCTATTGATATGATTAAGCGAGCTAATCATTATCTGTGGATAAAACGAGCACCTTCCTTTATTTTCTTCTTTTTCGTTTTTTTCTTCTTAAATTGGTATTTAACTTAAAGTAAAATAGTATGGGAAGATTTGACAATAATTTGACTAAATCTGTAACTCTTAAAAACCTTGATAGTAATTTAAATATACTTTCGAAATAAATTGTCTTTTCTAATTTTTTACGTCTGCTTAGAAAGAAAACGAATCCATTCGTAATCGGATCTTTCAATAATCGGAATTGCTCGTTTATTTTCGCGTAAACGAAACGCATCAATACCACACTGCTAATCTTATTGATTTTCAAATTATAATTCGCTGACTTCAGTAAGAAATATTTGTCAGTTGATTCTTTCTGGCGATCGTTTTCCAAATACTTCGAAAATTGCAAATAACAGATGTAAAGGACGGACTGACCTAGATAAACGTAGGTATTATGTTACGGCCACACAAAACAACGTTTTTTTGTTTTTTTTTATTATTATTTTTTTTTAATAACTGGCTTGTATCGTATAAAATTCTTTTAAAATATATTATTATTAGATATAATTAACATTTTCTCTCATTAAAAAAATAATAAAATAAAAATAATATGACATTAGGTTAAGAATTTAAAACTATTTTATTCTTTTTCTTTCTTTCTTTATTTATTTATTTATATAAACCATGATAAAATAAAAACCATATTAAAACTTAAAACACGTGATAATATATATTTTTTCTTCTCATTAAAATGTATTTTGTTATATATGCACACACCCACAATGTTACGAACTTAACGCTATACAAAAGTGTGAAGGGAAACCTTTTCTTTTTTTCGCTAACTTCGAAGACACGCATGCGTAAAATGATCAGTATCCGTTCGATTCTTTATCCACTGCTTCGTCTGTTAATAATAATAATAATAATATAGATAGGTGGGCACAGATGTAGATATATTGTTTCATACATAATTCTGTTAAAATGATAAATATCTTCAGATGTTATTAAATAAATATGTGATTTTTACACATAATACCATAATAAACTGATTAATAGCATCGTTTTGCGACTGGACCGACTTAATTTTTAAAATCGACAGTATCATAAGTATGGCTAAAATTCTTCAATATATAAGTAAACAAATATCAAATTAAAAAAGTGATAACAATAATAATTAATAAAAATATTATGATTATTATTATTATTATTTTTTTTAATTATTTAATTATTATTATTATTATTATTATTATTATTATTATTATTATTATTATAGCACTAGATAAATAATGGAGAATTCATGATGGGAATAATCCTTATAAGCCTGAGTAAACATGTTTTTACCAGTACCTAGCCATATTTATTAAAGATGATTACTATTATCCTCTTTTCTTGCTGATTTAATATTGAGTGTTACTACATCTTTACTGACTATATATAATGAATTTTTTTGATTTTAAGAAATTAAAAATATGACAGGAAATCCGCTGCCGTCATTCTTGCCGATCAGCTGCCAAAATTTAAACGCGTTTTCATGTACTCACACGCATTCTCGACAAAAGAAAAACACGATTATGGTCATAAACTTTGATAGAATCGCAGATCGCTGAAAAGAATTGGCTAATTAATCTGGGGCGAAAACTGGATGGCTTCCCGCATGATAATCCATCACTTTAAAAGTAACGGAGAAGAAAAAAAATATATATATAATGAATGAAAAATGAATGAAAAATGAATGAAAAATAAATAAATAAATAAATACAACGTAGATTTTGAGTAGATTTAAGTAAGGGTTAAAACCTTTACGTTTATTCTGTTCCTTTAGATATGGTTTGGATTTAATGTGTCAACCCTTTGCCAGTACATTATTGGTTCAAACTGTTTTAAAATACAGTTGTCTTCATTTCCAACAGACTGAGCAAAATTTGTAAAGCTCATTTTGATAAGTTAATCCTTTTAATCATCCCCAAGAAAAATACTGAGTGTGATTAATAAAATATCTAAACAGAAAATACATTAACTTGAAGCAGCTGCATCATATCACACTTCCGATGTTTCTGCTACCGAGAGGAAAATTAATATAAGGTCTCAGTTATTAAATATATGACGTGTTTGGGATCGAATATTAAGGGTGAAGCGATTATAATTCATATTCTGTAAATTCCCGTCAACATGGTGACATATTCCTAACTAAGAAATTTAATAATCAAATGGTAATAACGATGGCTGACGACAAAATCTAATACAGTGTTCAGTTTCCTTTTGTTTCTCAGTTTCAGTTCCATAGCCTTTTTGTGGGGATCAACTTTAGTTGGTCGATGATGGCAGACCTTAATGCTTTGAAATAAAACAACAAAGACAACATACTCGAAATTGAAAATAATAAAATAACATAAATAAATAACTAAATAAATAAATAAATAAATAATAATTAAAATAAAACACCAAAACAATAAAGTAAATTAAAATATTAAAAAATTATATAACTGCTCGCGAAGAACAAAAGACAAAATACACACACACACACACACACACACACACACACACACACACACAGAAAAACCAATGAAGCGAGCTTTGTAAAGTTAAAGTTTGTTATTTCTTTCAGTAAAACTCTGTGTGTGTGTCTGTGTGTGTGTGTAAGACAGAGAGAGAGAGAGAGAGAGAGAGAGAGAGAGAGAGAGAGAGAGAGAGAGAGAGAGAGAGAGAGAGAGAGAGATGTATTATTGAGAGGCGTGTTAATTTGACATTTATTGTATCTGATTCATCTTCAGTCACAAACTGTTTTCAAGATTATATTTTGTTTTTAATATATACTTTTACATATATTCATATTATAAACAATCTTTTGACTAGTTCACTTTTCACCACAAACACAAGTTCACTGTTTACACAGTGCTATAATGCTTGTATTACTGCTCCAGGCGATGGAATGTGGGCATCAGTGGAAGACAGTTCATTGCTGTAAGTCGTTTGTTCACCTCCAGTCCAGCTTTTAAGTAAGTCACTAAAATCAGGCGGCTTTGATGCACTGAGAATGCCAGGAATTGTTTTCTCTGTCCGTTTCTCTCGCTGTTCACTTTTTGGCTCCACCCAAAACGATTCTGGAAACACACGGTTATGCATTGGCACTATGTCCTCATGTTTTTTCAAATCAGTTTTAAAATTTTTTAATCTCTTGTCTTTTGTTCTTTTGTCCAAAAGAAAATGTCTTAGACCGTATTCGAAAAGATCGTTCAGCGGTCCTAAACCTAAACTTATATCTGATTTCCCACTAAATGAGTTTCTGTTATCCGTATCATGCGATTCGACAAGGGATGCAGATTTTTTACCTCCCTTTGCTATATCGCCATCTCCTTGTGCTATTCTCAGTAAGTCGGCATAATACAGTTCTCGACCGGATTTTGTCGGCAACCATTTATCCTCGTAAATATCACATGAGTCTTCTTCACCTTTTTTCCTCCCGAAAAACTTTTTTATGTCGGCGTTAATCATTTCGGAAAATTTTAAAAGCTGTTCCGTCATATCCGGTTCTTTAGGTGTCGTCTGCTTAAACTGAAGTTCGAGGAAATCATCTGTGAGATCTTCTGAATAATGGGAATCGTGATCGCTGAAATCATCCTCGTCCATCTCTTCAGTTTCTTCTTCCTCAAATTTCTCATCATTGTCTTGCTTTTGTATTTTCGACAGTCGATCAGAGTTTATTTTCAAAACTGATTGACGAAACGGATTCGGATCAACCTGCATACTGCGTACATCCTGTAGAGACGCCATAGATGGAGTCAAGTGCTCTACGTGCATGTTACGAGTGCAAAACGTCACCGACACCAATATTAATTATTTTCCAAGATAAACCACATAGTATTTCAAATATTATCCCTTTAGGAACAGTGAGGATAAATGATTTCTGTTTATAGTTATTGTTTTTGACTTTTGTAGATATCGGGGAATTTTGCTCTTATTTTTTTATTATTTTTTTTTTATTCCAAATTTTTATTGAACGTAATTGCTTATTCTTCTACAAAAACAAAAATTAAAGCGAATACCACAACAGAAACATAAGAAAACAACTTCAGAACACGACATCCGATCACATTTTTCTTTTTTCTTTTCTAAAATCTGCTCCACAGTTTAGTCTTGCTCTGGTACCTTCAGTAGATCATCACCTAGAATGAAACAAAACTTATTTTTAACTATAATCCAAACACTACAAATCATACACATTACGTTTAGAAACCCTTACTCGCTTCTTAGTAACACGCGACTTGTTATTTTTATGTACACATCTCTCTCTATGGTGCTGAATGGAGGCCGACCGCCCCAAGATATTGTTGACTATTACTAGAGAATTCAGCCATGGCCCGATAGATCATCAATCAGGAAAGCTTCAAGTGATAACGTATTTGTTCTTGTGCCGGTGACCGACAAAATAGGAGCTCCTTCGGCTAAAATCAACACGTATGATTATAAGAAATAAAGACGCTCTGTTCTGGAATGAATGAATAATAATAATAATAGCAGTACTAACAATAATAATGATAATAATAATAATAAGATAGTGATAACGGTAGTGGTAGTAGTAATAATAATAATTGGTGTCGTCGTGATGGTGGTAGTAATAATAATCAAGTAGTGGTAGAAGAAATACTAGTAGACGAAGTAGCAAAACAGTAAGTTTATATTATTGACTTTATTTATTGCTGGGTATTGGTAGCTGTATTAGTAATAGTAGTAGTAGTTATGTAATAGTAATAATGGTAGTAATAGTAACAGTAAACAAGTTGATTATATTTATTGTAATTATTATTTTGTTGTGGATGTTATTGTTATAATGAATAATCAGTAGTAGTAGTTGTAATATTGTTAGTGGTAGTATCGGTAATTGTACAAATAGCAATAATTGTAGTAGTAATATCACGTTCTAGTAGAAGTAGTAGTAATAATAATATCAGTAGCAGCAGTATAGTAGTAGTATTAATTATAGTAATAGTAGTAGTAAAATTTGTTGTAGCAGTAGAAATAGTAATAGGACTACCACCACTGCTAGTAGTAGTAACAGTAGTAGGCCTAGTAGTAGTAGCTGTAGTAGTAGAAAACAGAGTCAATAATTTAACGGTAACAGTGTTACTGAGGTAGTGATTCGTTCCTAGGTTACGGACTTTTTCTGTATCACTAAGTCCAAGCGGTTAAGTAAATCCAACCGAATTTGTAAATAAGCCATCTTTTGACATTACACACTGATTATAAAAACCTAAAAAAAAACAAGTTTCCTGACACAACGCTAACACTCTTATGGACATGAATATTTTGTGGGTGTTCCTTGGTTATTAGCATTAGGAAGTTTAATAAATTCATGATACTGAAACAGCTGCATCGTCGGTAACTGATAAATGTATGAAAGAAAAATAACGCCCCCACTTGAATAAATCACAATTCGAATCAAATCTACAAGTTTAAACTGTTTTATCTTCGGAATTTACACCAATGGGACAACTACAAAACTAGTCTATTAATCAGAAAATGACATTTGAATTGCAGACGATTTTATCCGTACTTTTGACACGCCGATGGCGAGATAATGATAGAGTAGATTGTAACACTAGAATAAGTCGAAAATCCCCAGCTATTTTATCTACTTTTCACTGGTTTTTTAATGTAGAAAATATATGAATTAGAATTAAACAACAACAATAAATAAAAAAAAAAATAATAATAATAATAATAATAATAATAATAATAATAATAATAATAATAATAATAATAATAATAATAACAATAACAATAAATATCTTTCGGTAAAAATAAAAAATAAAAATATAAATTTTATGTTTGACCCTACTTTACATATAGGTATATAACCTAAACACATGTGTTTTACAATACACAACAAATTTATCATCTACCACAATATTAACAACCAGAACAATAGCAATAATAACTAGCACAGCAGCAGCAGCAACAACAACAATATTATCAGTGCTTGTAGTAATGATGACATTAACTAGAACAATAACAAGTACTAAAAAAAAAAAAAAAACATTAAAAAAGAGGAAAAAACAAACAAATAAATATTAAATGTCTAAAACTATGTTTAATTCGCACGATCAACAAGTTTCATTTTTTCTTCTTCTTTCTTTCTTTTCTTTAATTATTTATTTATTTTTTTAAATTGTTATTCACATTTTATCAGCAGAAATGTGTAAATCATCTACTGGGTGTTGATTAACTTCTGAATACGATGATAGAAAGGTTTTTATTACCAGACAACTGCTGGGCATCGGTTGTACAGCAGACGTATAGTGCTAAAAACTGAACCGGACAGCAAAAATACTTTTAAATATTAAAAAATAAAAAGAAGAAGAAAAAAGAAACAATAACCCCCAAAATACTTTAAAACAAAGTTGAAAAATATATATATATATTTTAAAGAACAGAAAGAAGAAGAAAACGACGACGAAGGAGAAGAAAAAAGAAATCTACCAAACAAAGCAGACAAAATGAATAGGTAAAAGTAGTTTCAATATATGAATACTGCTGATTATACGAATAAATTTATACTTTTTTTTTTGCGGGGGGTGTGAATAAAATCTGTCAGAATTTACACCAAATCTTAATGCACGTACTCTTATCTAGTGTCATAAGTCAACACTCAAAACCGCTTACGATTTGGTCTTCTTTAAAATAAACACGAAGCACAAACAGGTATTTGAGGCTTCTCACTTCAGCTAACAATGGCAGAAGGACATAATAATAATAATAATAATAATAATAATAATAATAATAATAATAATAATAATAATAATAATAACAACAATAATAATAATAATAATATATTTTAATTTCTGGGTATTGGGTATAATCCATTAGCATGTGTGTGTGTGTGTGTGTGTGTGTGTGTGTGTGTGTGATTTTAACTGAAATATTGGTGGTTTCACTAACACAAACTCTCTCTCTCTCTCTCTCTCTCTCTCTCTCTCTCTCTCTCTCTCTCTCTCTCTCTCTCTCTCTCTCTCTCTCTCTCTCGTTGTAACTGGAATTATCGCAATAGCTTTACATCCGATGGACAATTTATTCGTCCCACTCTATGGTAGACTGAATAAACATCTGTACATTCGTTGTTGTTGATTATTTAAAACCAGTTAATTAATTGAATCATTAAATTTTAAAATCATATTTACGTTTTAGAACTGATTTCGTATTTATTCAATTGTTAAGCCATGCATGATCAAAGTTAAGATAAAACCAACAAAAATATTATAATAATACTGAAGCAAGAACGACTTTAACAAAAAAAAAAAAAAAAAAAAAAGTTTAATAATGGTGATATCGTGAATGTACAGAATATTAATGTACAGAAGTATCCGTTCAAAAATAACATTAAAGTGTTGTTGATAGATTAGGATTATGTTGAAATTACTTAGGAGATGAAATTGTAGTGATTGTCCACAGATAAATAACAGATCTAAATCACTTACCTTCAACATAAAAATAACCAGCAAAAATTCTGTTTCAATATATTTTCCTTAAGAATTCGTAACACAATAATAATAATAATAATAATAATAATAATAATAATAATAATTTCCTGTTCAAGAATCAAGAAAAGCGTTAAATTCCGGATTTACAAATAAAACGAAAAGTCCACGAAGACTTATCACTGTCACTCGGAGGGTGCGTGTTTTGCCGAGCCTCTTATCTTACGCCATTACTTCGAGAGAGAAATGTCAACTCCAGTCAACCTTTCTTTTAACTCGTTCTCCACTAATACCGCACGAACCTTCTTTAAAGTCTGATAAGCGACACACGCCCTCTATCGGCGATCTCATCTAACCGGAACGTTTTGAAGCGCCATCGTCAATGTTCCAACCGGCTGTCATCTTCGATGCCAGGAAACAAAACAAGGTTTTGTTACTACGTCGTCGGTCTCGTAAATTCTAAAAACCGTTGTAGTGGATTTAATGGGTCATACCTGCAGTTTAGCTGTTCTTTTGCTAAGTACCGTCTTTCGTTTATCGGTGAAAACCAGAGCAAAATCTTATCATTAAATCAGAGTATAGAAAGAAAACGGTGACAGCTACCCTCCGTAATCTGTTGTTCGATGTTAGACAGTATGAAAACAGTTCAGTGATATATACGGGTCGGGTGGACCGTTATCTGTATTCCGGTCGATTGCGGTTCATTAAGTTAAAACACGACGTCAATAATGGCGGATAATTATCGCTTTGAGTCAGCCCGAGAATTATCTTCCAGTGGGCTTGTCAAATGTGTGTTTGTTTTGATAAAAATAAGAACGGTATGAACATAAGATTGGAGTAGTGAACGACGATTATATTGGGCTGACTAAACACAGACTAATTCAAAAGCTATTTTTAAGTTTTTGGATGAAGAGCCGGTTCTGTAATAGTTCCGGGGATCAAATCTCCTTACTGAACTCAATGGGCTATTTACCATTCCAGCTGGTGTTTCTGTAACATGGAGTCATGGGAGCGGATTTTCTCTCTAACCATATCATTATATAAAAATAAAATATAAATCATCTTCTTTTTTTTTTTTCTTTTTTTTTTTTTTTCTTCTTTTTTAAATCTAACAGAATGAAATGTTTCATTGAGCTAATGGGAAATATGACATTTATTAACAAATTTAACAATGAAATTTTATTACATGAATGTATTAATAATAATGAAAACAAAACAAACAACAACAGAAACAAATAATAACAACAATAATAATTTCTGGCGATGTCAATTATAGCAGCTATATGTGTCTTGGTGCATGCGAAAATCACGGATGCCACAAAGCAGTACTTTCACGCAAGAAAAAATTTCCATTTTGAGATATTTAATTATTATTATTATTATTATTTTAAATTTAAATTTTCATCTAAAAATCTATTTAATTCTGAAGTATTATGCGATAACATGAAGCATTTCTTACTTTACTTATACATTTTATGACAGGAAGTCGAGCATCAAAATTTTGGAAATATTTAACAGTGTAAAAGAATTATGATATTAAATGAATTAGTTTCTTTTACTCCTGTGAATGCTGTTGGTTAATATGAAACCAAATACTTGCTATGAAAAATGATTGACCTTTAGTTAAAATTCCTGAAACATTGCTCAGTTCTGATGCTCATTTTCCGCACATGGGCTGGTCGATCATATAACACTCAAAGTTACGTATCTCCAAATCAAAATAACACAGCTGAAATCAGTTTTTACCATTTTGTTACTCTCTTTTCTCTTCATAATATTTATCAAATGTATCCAATATCCATGATTTTCCTGTTATTTTCTTGTTAAATTTTAATACTGAATTAAAGTGACGTATCTTTAAAAGGCCAATATTGTAAAATAATAACAGCATCAACAACTAAAGTGTAAAATATTACTTTCAGTGCACTTTTCATGGAAGTAACAATTCTACAGAGAAATTCCATTTATATTTTATTTACAGTTCTTTCCATTATCTTGAGTGCAGCTAAATAGCATATTTTAATATATTCCATTTAGATTTCTGTTATAGTTTATTCACGATCTCTATACCATATTTTAATAAACTCTATTATTTAATATATTTACACAGTTTATTTGTTTATGTTAGAGCATACCTAAAAACGAAATTTTAATACCTTGGTTATACCTTGGTTATATTATATATATATATCTCATAAAATGTATTCTCTAATGATGGACATAGCATTATATATATTTAATGAATTCCAAAATTTATTTCACTTCTCTTGAACATAGTGTCATACAATATTTTGAAAAATTCCATTAGTTTATATATTTTATTTCAGTTATTCGCAAACTATGAACGAAAGTTTATACCGTATTTTAATAAATTGCATTTACATTTCGTTTATAGTTTATTCACTTCACTTGAACACACCTTCATACAATACTTTAAAAATCTCCTTTATTTTATATAATTTATACAATTTATTCACTTACGATGAAGTAGCTTCAAACAGTATTTTAATAAACTCCATTATTATTTATATTTTGTACAGTTTATTCACTTACGTTAGACGTAGATTCATACAATAGCTTAATAAACTTGGTTATTTTATACAATTTATTTACTTACGTTAGATATAGCTATACAGTATTTTACTAATCTCCATTTATATTTTATAGTAATTCAGTAAGCTTAAACACAGCTTATTAAAAATAAAGTTAATGTATATTTCTTTTATAATTTATTCAGTTCGATTGATGGATGTTCATACAATACCTTAATAAACTCCATTAACTTATATATATTTTATACAATTATTCACTTATGTTGAACGTAGCTCCATACAATATCTTAATATACTCCATTCTTTTATATCTTATATACAATTATTCATTTACGTTGGACTTTGCTTCATACAAAATCTTAATAAACTACATTATTTTATATCTTATATATAATTATTCACTTTCGTTAAACATAACTTTATACAATATCTTCATAAATTCCATTATTCTATATATTCACTTACGTTGAACATAGCTTCATACAATATCTTAATATACGCCATTATTTTATATCTTATATACAATTATTCACTTTCGTTAAACATAACTTCATACAATATCTTAATAAACTCCATTATTTTATATATTTTGTACAATTTATTATTTACGTTAGACATAGCTTCATACAAAATCTTATTAAACTCCATTATTTTATATATTATATATACAATTATTCACTTTCGTTGAGCATATCTTCATACAATATCTTATTAACCTCCATTACGTTAAATATTTTATACAAATATTCACTTGCGTTGAACACAACTTTATACAATAAATTAATAGACTGCATTAATATATATATTTCTTACAATTATTCACTTTAGTTGGACGTAACTTCATACAATATCTTAATAAAATCCATTATTTTATATATTGTATACAATTATTAATTTACGTTGGACACAGTTTTGTACAATATTTTAATACAACTCATTTATGCTTCTTTTGTTGCTTATTGATTTAGCTTCAGTGTAAATAAATAAAACAAATTTCTATTTTGAAACAAACTCAATTATTTTTATATATTTTATACAATTTGTTCGTTTATGTTAAAAGTACCTTTATACAATATCTTAATAAACTCCATTATTTTATATATATTATATATATTTATTTATGTTGAAGGTATCTTTATATAATATTTTTATTCATTTCATTTATATTCCTGTTAGTTTATTCACCAAGCTTAAACACAGCTTTATATAATAAACTTGATTTACATTTCTTCTAAAATTCATTATCTTAGCATGAACATAACGTAATACAAATATTTGAATAAACTCCATTATTTTTGTACTTCTTTATTTACTCACTTAATTTGAACAATATACAAATTATCTCTATTACTTAATAT
Source organism: Chrysomallon squamiferum (assembly GCA_012295275.1). NCBI lineage: Eukaryota > Metazoa > Mollusca > Gastropoda > Neomphalida > Peltospiridae > Chrysomallon > Chrysomallon squamiferum. The sequence goes on from CM022679.1 coordinate 23,805,360, forward strand.
ATTTTGCATAATTTATTCATTTACGCTGAAAGTAGCTTCATACGGTATCTCGTTAAACTTCGTTTATATTTCTTAAACAGTTTATTCTCTAAGTCTAAACATATCTTCGAATAATATTTCTAAAAATTCCGTTACTTTATACATTTTATATAATTATTCCATTCGATGAATATAATTATATAGGATAATATTATTTTAATAAACTTCATTTATATTTCTTAAGCATATTTTTTCACTTAGTTTGAAAGTAGATTCATATATATTTATTAACTTATATATAATATTTTTAATAATTTTATACATGATTAACAACAGTGAACTGGCCTCATGCAAAAGTTTCATGGCAAAGAACTCTTATGTTATTAAATTCTCTTGACTAATACTACTACCACAATAATAATAATAATAATAATAATAATAATAATAATAATAATAATAATAATAATCTATATATAAGCCTATAATTAATAATCCTGCAGACAGTTAGTTTACTAATTTAGTAAATTTATCAATTATTGACGCTAATATTATTTTCTGTAAGAAATAGGCGAAGTGACGTAATATCCTGTAGACAGTATCTGTTCGGAAACGGTGCGTGCCGTAAAGGTTGACATCTGTATTGCGATGTAATATTTATGCAGATGTATATGCATCAGTAACAAACTAAACTGTTAAAAAAGTTTCGGTCGAAAAAAGTTTTGGATTTCGTTAATTTGGATAAGGGATGCTAAAACCTGCATTCATTTTACTACGATAAAACCCTTATTTCACGCGTCCCAGTTTAACGCGATTTCACATGTATCGCGATACGTTATGGCCTTTATTATTATTATTTATTATTATTATTATTATTATTATTATTATTATTATTGTAGGGAGAGTCTTTCCGGAGCTGAAAACATTTTTTGATGAGTTAATTTCATATTTTTTATTTTATGATTATTATATAAAATATATATTTTTATTATTATTGATTTGAACGTATTAATTTTTAATATATATATATATTAGATAAAGACGGCTAAATGGGAAAATAAAATGTTCCGTCAAAGATCAATTTCGCGCTCATTACGTGATCAAAACTAAAAGTCAAACTCAAATTTGTTTTAATATAACAAAATGGATTTATTTGCAGAATTCATTATTTCAAAGTTAATTTACTTTCCAGAAGGTAAGCGTGAAAAAAAAAAAAAAAAAAAAATAAAAAAATAAAATAAAAGAGAAGATGAAAAAGAAGAAAGAGGAAAGAAGACAAAATTGTTGGAAATTAAGATATTTTAGTGTGTTAGGTCAACACTGGAACAGTCTAAATGATAATTATTTATTGAACCCCGCTACTGCGTTCCCGCTTTTTTCACGATGGCATTTTATGGTCATAGTGAGACTTCTTTTTTTTAAATTTGATCATAAAGTAGTGAAAAAATTATGGAATTTTATTTAACACATTAGACTCTTGCGATATTCTCTCTATCCCACTAAATATATACTTACACACAACACAAATATATACGCGCGCTCGCCTACACATAATTATGTGTGGAAAAAAGAAACACAAAATTATTTCTTGACTACAATTTCAGTAATCCAGTTTGATTTAAAGATTAATAATAATAATAATAATAATAATAATAATAAATAATAATAATAATAATAATAGTCAAAAGGAGAGTAAAATCAACACCACAACAACAACATGAATAGTAATAAAAATAAAAATTCAGTTTCGCGATATGATTTACTGTTGCATTATTTTAGTATTTTATGTGTCCTGTATAAACTTCAATATGATTATTATGATTATTATTATATTGTATTATCATTGTTGTTGTTTTATTATTATTAATTATCAACATTGCAGTTTATACATCTACACTAAATTAAGATTAGAATATTTATTTGGACGACTGTCTCTCTGTCCGTTTCTCTTTTCGGAGCGCTACACATTTTGATACACCCGTCACATGAATTTGTTAGACATAAAGAAAATTTAAAATTATATACTTACAATAATAATAATAATAATAATAATAATAATAATAATAATAATAATAATAATAATAATAATAATAATTTTAAAAAAAAATTTCTTAATCTTATATTTCGATTTTCTTTTTATTATTATTAGAAGTCTTAATTTTTCGTGAAATATTTTAATTTTGTACATTATTTTACTATTATAAATGTTAAATAATTGCTATAGCGCTTTATTTTGTAAATTTATACTTACCGTTTTTTGTTACTGTTGTGTTATTCTTACTATTACTACTGCTACTATTACTATTTCTATTACTATTACTATTATTATTATTATTATTATTATTATTATTATTATTATTATTTATTGTTATTATTTAATCTATTTTGTACAATTTTATATTCATAATCCATTTAAAGATAACAAGAAAGTAAAGACTTGCTTATTACTGAGTAGAGGGGTTTTTTTCAGAAGATATAATAATCATTCACCTCGATCGACAGAATTCATGTGATTGAAAATTAAGTTGCGAAAAATACGTTAAAAATAAACAAGAAATATTAAATTATTAGTATTGTTGTTGTTACAATTATTACTATTATTGTTGTTGTTTTTGATGTTGTCATTGTTGTTGTTGTTGTTGTTATTATTATTATTATTTAATTAATTATTTATTTATTTATTGATTTTACCTATTCGAAGCATAAATGAAACAAACAAAAAATGGAATTGAAACAAAAAATATATAACTGAACAAAATAAAAATAAAAAAATAAATAAATAAATAAATAAATAAATAAATAATATTTCTGTATTGTAAGAGTACATGCGATAATTCCATTTTTCTAGCAGTAATAAGGAAAACAATTTAAAAATAAAAATAATAACAATAATAATAATAATAATAATAATAACTATTATTATTATTATTACGATGATGATGATGATGATGATAATAATAATAATTTAAGATATAATTAAAAATAAACGAATCAAATTCATGATGATTAAGTAAGTTAAATTAGAGGTTACGAAAGCAAGAATGATAAAGTATGAAAAGATAATAGTAACAATAATAATTAAGAAAAAAGTAAATGAATAAAAAAACTAATTAAAATAATAAGAAGATAAACGAAAGAAAATAAAAACTAATTATTTATTTCTTTAAACCATTTAATATCACTTTTTATTTTACTAGATTTATTTTATTTTTCTTTATTTTAATTAATTTATTTTTACTTATTATTAATATTTATTTATTCGGTTTTGTATTTTTCATTTATTCGTTTGTATGCTCTTTTTTAATTTATTTGTTTATTTGTTTATTGTTAAAAGGTATTTATTTATTTTTCGACGCTCTGTATTTTGTTAGGTAATCAAAACTAAATTACATTAAAGAACCGATGCAAGATGTAAAGCAATCTATCTAAAATAGATAATCCAAAATACTTAGATTTAATATATTATATATTTATATTTAGTCATTAAAAATTAGTGAAAATATTTCAAATCTCTTTCATCCAAAAATTCGCAAATGTTTATTGAAACGAGTGAAATTTTCTTATTATCATCATCATAATCATCATCATCATCATCATGATCACTTTTTATTTTAAAATAATGAACTACATTTTCTTTTTCTTTTATTTATATTTTTAACAATTGGTATCTATTTCGTTTCTTTTCATTACTTTTTTCCAAAATATATTTATTTTAAATTTATTTTTTAAATTATAAATTATAATGTTCTTATAATTTGGTTTTTTACAACCATTTTTCAATTTTAATTATTTCATAATTATATATAATTAAATGAAACATTACATGTATCTTTATAAGAGAATAAATCTAAAAATTTTAATTATAATAACACGGAGAATTAAATTTAGGAGCAGCAGCCACAGCAGTAGTAGTTGTTGCTGTAGCTGTAGTTGTTGTAGTTGTGGTTAATAACAACAATTACACAGAGATACATTTTATTATAATTAATATGCCATATATTAATACATTCCATTTATCATTTTGAATGTTATAAATAATTTCCAAAAATTTATCATTATTTTTAAATTCATAGCGAAATCAAAATTATTTATTTTGTTCATAATCAACAATCAATTCATTAAATATTATGCACGATATCAAATCTCACCTGTATAATTTTGACGTCATAAGCTCACCTGTGTCTGATCTAGTCCCACCTGGATGTATCAAAGAGCGCACATGGTGAGATAGCAGTCTTGTTGATTTGAATAATCAACACAAGACACGTACACGTGATTGGCTGAAATCTGCATGAGATAAATACGTCAATGACTAATAAACAGATGGAGTTTATTTTTTTCTGTGTTTGGTTGATTTTGGTCTTGTTTTCTGCCACGGCATTTATTCAGATTAAACCATCATCGGTAAGGATGGGAGATACTATGATCGAATCGCACAATATCCAAATAAATAAATAAATAAATAAATAAATAAATAAATAATAATAATAGTAAAAATTAAATTAAAATGTTACGAAAAAAATTTAAATATTTTATTATTTAAAAGACTTCCATTTCTGGAAACAAGCTGTTATTTCATTTATAAAAAAATCACTAACAGACCAAAGAAATACGAATAAAAGATTGAATGAGTAAATCTTTTCCTGAAAGTGTTTGAAAATGTGTTTTGTTAGGTCAGTTTTTTTTTGGGGGTTTGTCTTAAATTTCTAGTTTGAATTTTCAATAAAACATTCGATTATAAATCTTAACAGAATTACACTGCAAAATTACAGATTTTATCAACGAGAGGCATTTTTGAAAACTCTCTCTCTTTCTCTCTTCTCTTTATAGATTTATGTATATCTCTCTATTACTTGTAGATAGACAGACAGACAGACAGAAAATGAAATAATAATGTAGAGACAGAATCTTACAGATGAAAGTGATCGACGAATGGATTTGTAAAGTTAGTTTAATGAAACAATTATAGATTAACGTATTGACTAAAGGACTGAATAATGGACATGTGGTTCTACCATCAAAATGGCATCTTCTGGTGGATATTAATATGTCGGAAAATCAAAACACGTGCCAGAATCATCCCATTCTCATCTTATTGGAGAAATCACAGCTACATGTGACTGGTAAACGTCTATATATTGACAAAGACCTCTAAAAATATACTCAGCAAAAACAGTTTGTGAAACAAAAAATATTTATTCACATATAATGTTCCTGTCATGTCATTAAGACATGACTTTCACTTCTAGTGACACGTTTTGATACAAATGGTGCTAGTATTTACAATTTGCTTTGAATATTTTATTTATATTATAGTAATTATCTGCCAACTCAGCGTTCCGTCTTATTGTATTATGTAATATTGTTATATTGCTCTCTGTTTTAGTTAATGTGTTATTATTATTACTATTATTATTATTATTCTAATACGGTGTAGATATTATTATTAATATTATAATATGGTTGTTTTTGTTGTATTTCTTAAAACAATCGTATTTTTCATATCAGTGATACAAATATTACAAAAATCGTTGCTTTATATTTGAAAATTATTTATCTACATTTTGTTTTGCTCAATATATATCGGCAATACCGTTACAGACTTAGTGTCACTGTAGTTAGAGATAAAACACTCTCTTCTCCAAATCGTACGAGCCTGTTGTCGTCTTGACAGACATTGTTCTTGGTCTTGTGTTAAAACATCAAGATTACCTTTCATCGCGGTGTTAAGAGCAATTGGGATAGATTTTAATCCACCTGTTTAAAGAGTTACGTCAGAGTGTATGGAAGAACTGTTTATCAGAGGATGTACGGTTTGCACTGACACGTGGGTCTTACGTCAGTGGATGGAAGATTTGTTTATTAGAGAACGTACGGTTACGATTGACAAGATAGGAGCAGTTTGAATAGAAGCTTTCGTAGTCAGATTTGATGTAGTGAATTTATTGAAATATTTAATTGTACAGAAATTTATAACTCTGCACAATGCATAGTTCGAAGGATCATTAAATCCTTAAGGAATTAAAAACAAATATATTTGTTTGTAGTTTAATATTACATAGAAATTGTCTCGTTAAATCCATCCATTCAGATTTATCTTTTAGAAACATGCGTATATGTATTTCCTCTTCTATTACTTCTTCCTTTCCTCCTTTTGTTACAAATGAACAAATATTGTAATTCATTAACTAACGGGACGATCAGTAATAAAATAAAGTTTAAGAAAACAAATATTCCGTTTTTTTTCAAAAACCAACAATCAAAACATAAAATTACAATATATATCTTGGGCGTTTGGGAGTTCTTTATTCAAAATTATTGTTTCTTTTTCTAAGGGAAATTTTGCCCAGATCAAAACACGAGAACCAGTTTCTTCCCTTCTGTTTTGCCGCTCCATCCCCAAGAGTCGTTTATCCATGTTACATGTTACAGTCGTCTGTGGCGGTTTCTGTTTTGTTTGTCACATTTAATACACACAGAAGTGAGCAATAAATCACTGTGTATAACAACGATATCGACTGAACGAGAGTGAAACGACTTCTTAATTAATCACTTCAAACTAATTCAAGGCTGTTGTGTGCGACTTATCAAAAATCTGTCAGTGTATTGAACTCCGGTGACCTCAAATCACCCATGAAGGCAACCCACTATAACATTGAAAAGTTTGGAAAGGAAGCACGACCATTTTGCAAGGCTTCCTAAAACCACACTTCTATATTTTATACGTATGTACATTAGCTAATATATTACGTTCTTAAATATTGTTGTCGTTTTTGTTTCTCTTGTTGCTATTATTATTATTATTATTATTATTACCATCATTATTTTTACTGCTGTCATAATTGTTGTTATTATGTTATTATTCTCGCTGTTATTATCTCTGTTGATAGTACTGTTGATTTCAATTAAGAAATAAAATAAGAAGTAAAATGCTTAGATCTGACTCATTCTCGGTCTTCACGTTCATTCTGTCTTTCAGTATTTAATTCTACATTAAAAACCCCTCTATTGATCAGTAAAGTGTGTGTGTGTTTGTGTGTGTGTGTGTGTGTGTGTGTGTGTGTGAGAGAGAGAGAGAGAGAGAGAGAGAGAGAGAGAGAGAGAGAGAGAGAGAGAGAGAGAGAGAGAGAGAGAGAGAGAGAGCGCTGTTCATTTGTTTATACATAAACATATGCATACGATTTCCACATATGCATGATAACAATTCAAACGTCCTAAGTGACAAACTACAATTCAAAAGTCAGTCGGCACCAGAGTTTTGCGTAAAAACATTTATAGTAATGGCAGTAGTTAATAACTGGTTTGTGTTGTATTTGAAACAAAATCAATCACTTTTTATTGTTATTATTATTATTTTTTAAAAGATATCTTTGAAGAATATAGTTGAAATTATAAGCAATCACACGGTTTTATAATTCAATAGACGTCTAGGGGGTAGTTTATTAATCAACTGAACAAAGAGGAGAGTGGCTGTTTTACAGCGCCAAATGTTGATTGTGTTGACGTAACTAAGACTGTGGCACCAGTTAAATACATTGCGCATTTTCAAAATGAATCATGTGTTTTAGGTTCATGGTCAAGAAATGGGGTGACGTGATTTAAAATGGAACACGAAAGGTTTGAACATTAAATAAATAAATAAATAAATAAACGCAAACAGCAACATAATATGCAGTTAAGAACCACCACAAAAATCAAAACAAACAAAAACAACAAATATCTATTCTATGGAAAAAAATAATATAAAAAAAATAAATAAATAAATAAAATAAAATAAAATAAATAAATAAATAAAAAGTGTGGTAAAAATAAAAATTACTTTTCTGTCAAACACGCACGTACCGGATTCATTTTACTCCAGTTATGAAACAAAATACTATTTTCACAAAAACATCATCTAACAAAACGGACTATATAACTGCACTAAATAAACGTAAATCTTAAATTAATTAAAAAAATATTTACTATAAACAATCTGTGATCCAGTTCATGAGGATTGTGTATTTAGTTATGCATAATTATATTTTTATTTGCTACAACTAATTGCATAGCATATTCAGCACCTTAAAAAAGGCCATATGTATATAATTTTGACAGTCAGGTGTATATAAATATCAAGAATATATAAAATGCATATTCGTATTTTCGTAACTTGAAACCATTTTCTGATAACTGATGGGCTTGTTTCTAAAAATAGTAACACTATTAATAAATGCAAATTCACCAAAGCTTTGATATTAATTCGTTAAAAAATACCGAGAAACAAGTTAACAGTGTCTCTAGGCTGTAAAATCCAAGCAAGTCGCCATTCTGTTTTAAATTTTAATTTTAAAAGTCGTTGGTAGGCGCATTCCTAACCACATCAAAGCGTACATTAGTAACACCCTGGTTCAGAATGACCGACAGTAGTTAATCATGGAGGTTCACTCAGCCTCGTTTATCTAGACATTTCGTTTTGTAAACACAACGAAAGACGAGACATGCTGCGCGAGAGATATACGTCGAGACGTATTTCCAAACATACCCTATCTTCATACGTTCCTGACATACCTGTCCCTTTTTACCGATGTTGAGTGGCTGTCTTGTGCATCTTCCAGCACATTAGTCATAAATGTTGTTTGGACATGAAATACGGATAACCAAAATCCTTAGTCATCTTGTGACATGAAGTTAAAGGTTTATGTTTGCTTGAGATAAGTACTGTCAACACGCGTATATCTACAGTTTTATGAAAACCTACTGCAATATATCAGATTAAAAAAAAAAACATTATGTGCGTGTGTATATGGAGGATCTTCTTTGAACCAAATTTCTTTCATTCTCATCATTTATTGTAATAAAATTTTAATTCTTCCAAGTACGATCACATTTCAATTAGAACCCTGTGCATGTACAAGCATAGTTTCAACCAAATATAAAAAATAAAATAAAATAAAATAAAATAAAATAAAATAAATAAATAAATAAATAATAAAAGGTAGTCTAACGGAATGTTAATTTGCCGTTCTTCATTAGATTAACAGAGGAGCTGTGCAAAATCTTTTGCTAAATAAGCTTCTAAATATACAGAATTCTGATATGTGTGTAGGATCTGAATGAACGTTTTTAAAGAAGTTCACTGTTTCAAAGTGGATTTCTAACCTTATAAAGGCGGGCCATTATGCTGTCATTAAAATTTCTAATGCCTGCTTCCATGGCATGTACATGTATTTCCACATAACGGTAGCACAAGCGTTGATTGTAGTTTTACATCCAACCGTATATAAAACCGTTTGAAGGTTTATAAAAACATTATAACATCAACACACACACATTTTACACAAACAACAACACAAGCACACACACACACACAACACAAAATATTAATAATAAAAAAAAAAAATTTTTAAAAAAATGAAAAAAAAAAGAAAGAAAAAAAAGAAAGGATATTAAAAAAGAACAAAAATAAATGATGTATTATTTTGATTACACACACACAAACGCACACACAGACACACATACAAATTGATTTTTTTTTTTTTTTTTACACTGAAATAATAATATACTAATGAAATTAAAACTTCAGTATATTTTAAATATTTTAACATTTTAATTTTAAAAGCTATTTTCCATATAATGACTATTCATTATCATTTTCTTATCAGCATCATGTACTGGTGGTCCTATTTTCACGAAAAAATCTCTCAAACCTGTTGACTGATATAATCTCGTATGACATGTTGTAAAGCTGGTAAAATGAAAAATGATAACATTTAATAGAATAATAAACACGTGTTTTAACAATAGCCTAAACTCACCTGTAATTGTGTCTTTAATGTCTAGAAGTGTTTTCTTTGATCTTGTTTGCGCATCTATCTCTCCAACACGAGGATTCTACCGCCAAAGGTATGTAATAGTAAAACAAGATTTTTTTTTTTTTTATTATTATTATTATTATTATTATTATTATTATTATTAATTCGTTTTATAAATGCATAGATTATATGACAGAGAATAGAAGTGTATATTGTTTCATGGCTAAAATATTATTATAAACTTTTGTATTTCAGACATCAGAATAGTTTTAAAGAATAAATATAAATATGACAATGCAACGAAATTTGAAATGAGGTAATAAATAAATAAATAAATGAAATAATAGCAGTAATGATGTTTCAACTACAGCAGCAACAACAACAATAATAATAAACATAAATATCTATTATAATATTATAAAACTAGTATGGGCATTTTGTATTTTTATGTTTTATTGTTTCCTAAAAGTTCATTTATTTATTTATTATTATTATTATTTTTAATTTCATCATCATTATTCACCGTCGTAAACCTAGAATAAAATTTTCTATTTTTCATATTTTTATTCACTCTCTCAAGTTTTCAAACGTTTTCGTAAATTACAGATGCACCATCGATTTTCCGGAATCTTTGGTTCCGAAGTTTACCGCGGATTATCCGTTTTTCCGGACCTTAGAAGGTCACATATTAGTAAACAAAACACTTCTGAGCAACGAAACATAATACACTTTGCCTACCTCTAATACACCATGCACCTGCTAGAAACGTAAACAAATATTAAATGTAAATTAAATGATTAAATGATTTCATTAGCAAAAAGGTTATCAGTTTATCAGAACAATCTACTTCAATAAAATTAAAGTATTATTATACAGATATTAAAAATAGATTAAATAAATTTTCCAAATTTATTCGGTCTAATTTAGATCAGATCATCAGAGCCTAGGAACATTTTTCATGTAACTATAGTAATTTAGAATAAATCTGGTGTATGCATCAGAAATCCGTTTTAAAAAGAGATTATTATTTTCGTCCATTCCATCATTTATTTATTCATTCTCTTAAGTTTTTTTCTTTCAAATATTTAGTTTATACATCAGAAATCAGAATAAATCACTTTATTTAAGTGAACTAAGAAGTCAACAACGTTAATCAAATCGTTGAATATCTCGGATTAAGCGGGCCCAATCTAATCAAAATGTTGTCCAGATATAGTCCTTTATTTCTCTGCAGTAAATCCCTCCCTTTCCCGCCCCCATGTTTGCTTCACAATTTTGTATTATTGAACTTACCTTGATTAAATTTCTACCTTCTTAGCATGGGGTGTACTTATCTGCTGTTAATGTAGAGATTGGCCTACCGCATTCTAGACGGAACCCATGGCAGGTCGGTGCGCTCCGAGTCGTGGGAAAGTTACTTCTCGGAATTTAGTTTCGATTAATATGTTTGTTTGGGATTATCGGTTGATAAGAAGTAAATAAAAGTTTTAACAATAATTGCTGGTCCAAAGTGAAAGATATTGGCGATTTTTCTCTATTACAGTCCATTTTAAACATTAAAATGAAATAAACCAGATAACAAATGAAATTATTTCAATTTGTTTTTATATTTCAATATCTATTTTATTTCCAGTTGATCGAAAACTAAGAATAACAATTATTTGTTCAAATTTTCGGAATTTTTCGGATTTTGGAACATAAGCAGATAGCCTGAGAGAATAGGATAAAAGATTAAATACGAATGCCATTTGGCATTTATATTTCATATTAAGTTTATACCGATAGTTTACAGGATGTTTTGCTTTAACGCCTTTAATTTAAATAAGTAAATAAAATGGTTATCCGTTTCTGTTATGTATTTGCCTTTAATGATTTGTAGGCAAATGATGATATGATAAAAATAATAGTAAACAATAACAATAATAAATACATAACTAAATAAGTAGGTTAATAAGAAAAAAATTAAAAATTAAAAAAAATCGAAAATTTATGTGCATTTTGGCAACAACAACAACAATAAATAAAATAATATAAATAAGTATATAAATAAATAAAAATATTAAAACAAAATTAAATTGAAAATAAACACATACAAAACATTTTCAAATAAATAAACTGACACATTATAGGATAGGAAAAAAATTAACGTGCTAATCAGAGCAAGCTGTTGTGAAGCACGTCCACATATTACAATAAATGCACATTTATATACTAAACTGTCAAGTGTTTTAAATATATTACGTGTATATACAGATTCGTCCGTGTAAGAGATCTATTGTGTTTTTAAAAGAAGTGTGAACAACGTACTTCATAATAAAAACTCGGTGCTCTTTAAAACGCACTATATTTTTGTATTATGCAATACAGTTTTGTTTAAAGGGGTGTTTTCACGTCGCTCACTTCTTCTGTTGGTTGTACAAACAGGTGTTCCTGTACCTGGACTCGCTAATTGCCTGAAATGAAAAAGTTTACGTTTCACAGATAAGACATGACAAACGTTTAAGAGGATGATAAACAAGCGAAGCTAGAGCAGCTGTGGTTACGTGCTGTTTAAGAAATTTTGACTAATTCATGATAGCCAACTGTCAGATGTACTCTTCCTGGCAACTGTTACATGTTTGGCAGACGATTTTAAATACATTTATTGTTATTTTAAGATTTTATTTTTTAAATTTCTTTTTCAAGAGACAAGAACAAGATATTTAAATATTTTAAATTTCGTGGAGTTCTGAAAATAATATTTTGTAAATTAAAGCATATATTTCCTGATGATGATGATGATAATAATAATAATAATAATAATAATAATAATAATAATAATAATAATAATAAATTATGATAATGATAATAGTAATAAAATATAGAAGTAAAACAAGAAGTGATTACTATACATCACTTGTAAAAAAACCTAATAAAAAATGAAATTACTGATATGTTTTATACATGGATTACAAACATTGTGAAAGAAAAACAAACTATTCAGAATGATTACAACAAAAGTTTATTAACAAAAAAAAAAAAAAAAAAAAAAAAAAATTTCAGTTAATTAAACATTAAAGCCACATACTGAAATGTTTTTAATTGTAATAATTTTATCAGCAGTAAAACCAGACAGATCTTTGGAAATGGATGGATTAATGGACATCATCAAAACTAAAATAAATAAATAAATAATAATTTCTGTAAAATAATTATTCTTAAACAAAGGTAATGTGTTTCAGTAGGAAAATGAAAACTAAAATTAAAATTTCAACTGGAACATTTGCAAATACATTGTTAATATTTAAATTGTAACTAAATAGATAAAAAGCCAGCACATGCAGTTTGTTCTCAGCTTATTGCAATATTCTTTATTGATTTAAAACATTCTGAAATATAATTTCATATTTTATTTACATAATTTAATTATTACTTCAACATATTTTTCATTTTTGAAATTAACTAATTTACAAAAAATTAAATAATAAAAAATCTGTATAGTTACTAATAAATGATTTGTTTAATAATTTATTTCATTGAAAGAAATTGGAGGAAATTTAAGACATTAAATATTTAAACAATTATTATTATCATTTTAAACTAATATCAATGATTAGATATGCATAAATAAAAAGGTAATACTAACGCTGATGAAAGTAATTCCTTTAACAATGAACACTTTTTAAAATATTTATTAAATAAAGAAATAAAAACTTCTGTTTAATAATTCTAATGATTGGTTTAAGTCTTCTAGTGTGCATATATTGTGTTTGTGTTTAAATAAATAAAAATTACATAAATAACAATTTATTATTAATAATTTAATGTTTTGTTTTGTTTTGATTATAGGTGCTTCCTATAGGTGTTTCTTATTAAAACATTACTCTACATTACTAGTGAGCTCCTATTTAATAAAATAGATTTTTTTTTAAAATAAATAAAATGACATAAAATAAGGTAAAATAAAACACCTACAGAATACAGCATTATTAATTAAAACAAATTAGACAAAATTCAAATATAATTTTAATGCATTATTCAATGGGTGTAATAAAAATAAAATTAAACTAAATGTATATCCTTAGATTTGTGTTTGTGGCAAGATTTTATGATTTAATTATCTGAGTATGAAAAAATTCAGATGTGGCAATAAAACATATTAAATGCAATAAATAGAATTAAAAACAAAACAAAAAAGTAAAATAAGTAAAATATAAAACAGTAAAATTGTATGCTATTATTACATCATAACAATTTGAAGATTAAAAATGTATATTTATATATATGAAAATATCTATGTATGTAATGTATTTATGTTTGTATTGATTATTTTTATTTAGTTAGCTAAATGTCACATTATACATTAAGATTAAAAGTACATGAAAACAGTGTTTTTAACTGTAATATATGATGGATAAAAGTTGAATGATTAATTTAAGAATTAACTTGCAGATATTACTATCATTATTATTAATTTTTTTGTTGTTTTTTTAATTATAATATTTCTTAACTATTTCTTTTTACATAACTTCAAGAATTGTTCCTAAAACATTTTTATTTTCTTTCATTAAATATTACAGGTCTGTGTGTGTGTGTGTGTGTGTGTGTGTGTGTGTGTGAATGTGTGAGAGAGTTTGTGTTTGTGTGCATGTGTATGTATTTATATAAAAAAAATAGGAACAAAATAAATAAATAAGAGGCAAATCTAATAATAATAATATGAAGAAGAAGAATTTAAGTTAAACAAAAGTCCTTTCCAGTAAAATTAATATTTACAATCCATCATTGGACATCAGTGGAATTCTTTCATATTTGTATTACAAAATTAAATAAGCATCAAATCAATTTTAATACATTCTATTTAAAATCTACTCAGATGAGTGTAACAGTTTCTTTAAAAAAATGCTTTATGCACTCATCAGATACAAAATATATATATATACAAGGCACAAACAAATAATGAGACCTGCCCACAAAATGTAAAAAACTGTTAGTGCCAAGTTTACACATTTCTGTAAACTTAAACACACAACAAATGCCTCTTTCACTTGCTTATTTCCAAAACATGTTAACAAAATAACAAATCATTTTATATTAAAGAAAAAAAAAAATTGCAGAGAGAGAGAGAGAGAGAGAGAGAGAGAGAGAGAGAACATTAAGCTTTATCACATGTAATATTCTTTTACAGTTTCCACTATTTGAAACAAACAAAAATTTGAAAAATATTAACAAAATTATTATTTGACAAAACTTGCAATGGAATCTAAACAAACAGCTATTACATAAATACATCATATATGTGCAAACAAAGCCTAAATACATATATGCATAACAATAAATAAAGGAAAATGTGCAAAGTAAAAATACATTATATATTTGCATATATTTTCATCTGCATGTTGTTTAAGGTGCATATTGTGGCTATTATTCTGGTATAATTATTAAGGCCATGTATTAGTTTTGCTTTTATTAAAATATTTAATAATTGTTATGTTTTTAAAGCCAAGAGAATTATTAGTTTTCTGTGTTTAAAAAGATGTTTTATGAATAATTAAGAACAGTTATTATTCAAACACTTTCATATATCTTTGTAGATAAAAAAAAAAGGAGATAATAATAATAACATAAATTAACAGTAAATAAATAAAATAATAATAAACAAGCAAAGGTAAGCAACCTTTAATGAAGGGAAATAACTCATTAACATGTTTTTATTGTATAAAACAGAAATCAAAGTAAAATGAAATACTTATATAGTTATAAAAAAAATAAGAATTTTTTTAGTTTGTGTGAAAAAAAAAAAACAACTGAGAAACAAAAAGAAAATAATATAAAGAAAAGACATGTCTGTTCCACAAGAGAACAACTAAAAAAATGTAAAAATTAAAATGTGAAACACTGAAGTAAAAAATAAATTTTTGTTTATGACTTCACAAATTCTGATACATATCACAGACAAGCTTGCTTGTAAAAAATATGCTTTTAGAAACACTTATTAAAATTTGTTACCAAGCACTATCACAGAATAACATATTTAAACAATGTAAAGTTTACATGCACAACAACTTACACTGTATATTAAACATTTTCAAAATACGTATTTTGTTACATAAGTATTTACATAATTAAACTCCGAGCAACACAGCAGAACAAAACTTACAATGAAAATGTTAAATGTATGTTTATTTACAAAATACCCCATTTTTTCCGCTTTTAAGATATGAATAAAATAAATACCCTGTGTTGTGAGTAAAAGACTAAAAGTTTCATTCAGGATCAAGTAAGATTTTGTTATTGTGTTGAAGTCTTAATTTTGTTTTCTTATAAAATACTTTTTATTCCTGCTTATTCTTTTAAAGATATAAATAATTAGATGTGATATGAATGAGAGAAAATAACAGGTTTAATCTGATATGTAGATTTTATTAAATTTATTTTTGTTGCTTATTATTATTATTATTATTTTTGTTTTTATCAATTTCTTTTTTCTTTTTACTGAAATAGCCTCAACAAAGTTAAGTATTTTATGGAAAATGAAATGAAATTTTAAGTGAAGTGAAAATATGACATTTGTCATTGATAACTATTTCTTTTTCAAAGGCATCTGTATTATTTTTATTATCTTCCACCTTTGATTTTTAATATTTATATTATTATTACTATCATTTTAAATAACAAGAAAACAACATACAAATAAACAAAACCCTGAACAAACCAACACTGATGTTAAAAAAAATCATACAATTCAAACTATTTCAAACATGAATTTTCAGTAATATAGATTTAAAAAAAATGATATACTACTATAGGCTTGAACAAAATATAATTATATTTATCTTAACAAATAAAAAAAAAAAAAAAAAATAATAATAACAATAAAATAACTAAATATAATTAAAAAAATATATATATAAAGTTAAAAAATAAATATGGCACAAAATACATTAGATAAAAAGAAAAAAAGAAAGAAAATAAAAAGATAATTTTAAAAGATGATTCCACATTTAAATCCAAAAAGTTTATAATCTCCCTTTTTTATACAAATTGTAAAACTACTGGTCAAATTCAAAGCAACAGGATAATCACTAAATTACACATCAAAGAACAATAAATAGCTGAACAAATATTTTCATTAAATAGTAAATAAATTTAAAAAAAATCAAATGCATATTTAATTGAAACACTAAATAAATTGAGGCACAGTCTGTTTTATTAACGTGGTCCTTCGCCTTTGCTGGCTCTGCTGTTGTTGCGACTGTTAGGTTGACTGTTTCTCCGACTGTTAGGTTGACTATTTCTTCCACTGTTAGGCTGGCTGTTTCTCCGAGGACTAGTGCTTCTGTTGTCAAGCTGACGTCGTGACGATTTTTTCCACTTGAAATACATCAGCTTGGATTTCCATGTTAACCATCTGATAAAGCACAAGTGAAAAATCATTAGTGTTAGTCATTTTAAAAAACATAAAACATACGAAAATGTATGCTGCAATATTCACTCAGGAACAATTGCAGAAGTGAAAGGAAATGAAACCAGTTATTTCCTAAAATACCAGACAAATTCATGACAGTATAAATAAATATGTATTAATATCTACCTACTAGTTTATTAGTTTATTAGTTCACTGTGCCCAAGTATTTCTAGATGACACAAATTTGTAAGCAAATAACTATATACATAGTCCTTGTAATGATTTGTTATGACTGCAGGTTTATTGTAATGGTGGAGAAAATTTTAGATGTGTTGATGGTTCTTTGAATGAATGTATAAAATGTTTGATTACACTGGCAGCAAATGCATGATGACACGGAGAAAATTATTTGTGGATAAGTTAGGTGAATTTTATCACTCTTATGTGCCATTTATTGTTTATCTAAAATAAATAAAAATAAAATGAATGATATATAATAAGAATTAAAAATAAATAGATATGAAAACAAAAATGAAAATATATAAATAAATAAATAAATAAATAAATAAACAAATAAATCATAATAATAAAAAATAAACATGCAAATAAATAAATAAATAAATAAATAATAATAATAATAATCATTAAAATCCAACAGTCCCTAAACCTACTAAAAAAAAAAAAAAAAAAAAAATTAACTTAAAGAAGAAAACAGAAAAAAATATAGTAATAATAATAATAATAATAATAATAAAAATAATAATAATAAATAATGAGAAATGGAAAAAGCAAGGAAAAATAGGAAAAAAAAAAAGAAAAAAAAAATACAACAAAAGAAATACAAACAGAAAAAGATGTTAAAATTTTGACAACTTATAAATATATTTTTTTAACATTTTAATAACATTTCTGGTAAATTTTTAATTTTAATTACATTTTAAGAATAAAATTTCCATAATCAAAAAATAAAACTGAAAGATTTTAAAAGTTGTGCATTAAGTACAATATTGTTTGTGCCTGATTATATATATATATATATGTATATATTGCATAGAAACAACAAAATACATTTGATTATAAAATACATATGCACTCCAGTAGATCAAAAGAACAACAAGTATTTGTTTATTACAAACATTCCAATCATATTTAAAAAAAAGAAAGATTAAAAAAGGAAAGTAGTGAAAAAAAAGAGAAAAATCAGAAAAATAGAAAAAAGAAAGAAAGAAAGGAAAAAAGTAGAAGAAAACAACAGAAAAGTAATAAAAAGAAAAGAAATTCAAGTACATAAATAAATAAATAAGTAAATAAATAATAGAAATAAATAAATAAGTAAATAAATAATAGTAATAAATAAATAAGTATATAAATAATAGAAATAAATAAATACTAAGTAAATGAATAAATAAACATTCTTAAATAAAATATTATTAAAGTGATGAATATTTATAATATTTAGCCAAACAAAATTAATAAACTATTATCTGGTACTAATTCTTTATAATTTATTTTTATTTTTATTTATTTTTACATAAAAGAATAAATACAGTAATTTTCACTCTACTTAATTTTTTTGTAATTCATTTGAGTATAGCCAAAGAAAATAGTTTATTAATTTTACATTGTTTAGCTATAAAAACATATTTGATTATTATATTATAACAACACATAATTAGATCATGCCCATGTCTTAAAAGAAAAATATTACATGCTTCCACTTACAAATATGTTAATAATTATATGAACACCAAAGTATATATTCACAAATAAATAAAAATAAAACAGTAATAATAATAAAATTGAAAGAAATAAGATTTACATTTTGATTATATGGTTGCTGCACATTATATAGGTTCAACAACTAAGCATTTTAATAATATAATAAATATAACAAGTAACATACAGATTAGTTACCATTCATCATTAAAGTTGCCAAAATTCTGAGAAACAGATTGAGAGAAAAATACAAAAAGAAGAAAGAATTTGAAGTTACAAAAGAATGTCTTTAGTCTGTACAAAAATAATCTGATTTTCATATTTTATTTTCTTTCTTTTAAATTATTTTTCTTAATTCAAGAAATTTGGATTACTAATATCTGTCAACTGCTTTTGAAAACATTTAAATTCCCATTTTAATTAATTTATGCATAGTCTATATAATTTGAAAGCTTACTGAATAATGAACTAAAAACTATTAAATTTAAACTATTTATTTTTTTAGAAATTCATATTCTTTATTTATTAGTATTCTCTAGAAATAGATTAAAAAATAATAAAAAAAATATGTAAATAATGATCTAAAACAAATGAAAAATACATATAAAAAAATTAAAACAAACAATCCTATAACAAAAAAAAAACCAATTAAATAAACTAAAATAAACTAAAATAAAATATTAAAAATAATCACCTCAATAAAAAAGTGGAAAAAATAAATGGATAAAAAAAGAAAGAAAAAAATTAAAGAATTTTTTTTTTTTACAACAATTGTTAGATATTTCCATTATTTGTAACTATAGTTATTTTCAACACTTTTCAGTACTAACTTGCCACTTCCTATTCAACGTGATTCAGGATTATGCCCCTTGGCAGGTGGCTCATGAGATCTGACTGAATTTCAAAGGAATATATATACCAATGTTATTGGAAAGATATTTAATTACTCTATTAAGGACAGACTATCTTAATAAAAAGAATGGCTCAGATTGAAAGAATGAAAGACCCTTCTCAGCAGAGATTTTGTTCACTGCAAATCAAAAATGTTTTTCCAGTTTTCTGAAAATTTAAAAAAAAGGTTTGGTTAAAATGGCCAACCATCTTAAAATTGCTCATTGGTCCCCAGTTTCTAATCAAAAATGTTTTTCAGTTTTACAAAATTTAAAAGTGATCTAAAATAACTTCATTACTATTATCATTTTAAAACCAACCACTAAAAAAAAAAAAAAAAAAAAAAAAATTAAAATATAATATTAAAAAAAAATAATGAAATAAACAAAATATCTTTAAAAAAACTAAAACAAATAATCAAAAACAAACCCAAAGTCTGCCTCTTAAAAACAAACACGAGATCATCAAATGAAAAAATTTCAGCTTAAAAACTAAAAAGTTGAAAAACACACACACACAGAGAGAGAGAGAGAGAGAGAGAGAGAGAGAGAGAGAGAGAGAGAGAGAGAGAGAGAGAGAGAGAGAGAGAAATATCTTTATATCAAGCTTCTGGTTTTTTTAATTAATCAATGCATGAAGTCTTACTGAATGGAAATGTGAAATCTGTGACAATGATTTAGTTTGTCTAATGTAATAAAAATATTTTCATAATTTACAATGTTCAGCAAAACCACAGCAAAATTACACCAAAAATAATTTGATAGGAAATATATAAACAAGTTCATACATTTATTTATAACAGAAATTTAATAATTTTATAATGATCAATATGTTGTTTTTATTTGCAAGTATCATAAATCAAATGTTTTAATTAAAAATTAGAATCATATATTAATAACAGTGGCAAAAGTATATTGGTATGTTGATTTTTTTTTTTTTTTTTTAAATCAACATGATTTGGTGATTTGAAATGACTAAAACATGTCCTATTTGTTTTGACAAACTGGAAGCTGACAAGCAAAATATTTATAACAAGAGTCAAGTCTTTCAGTTTTCTCACAAATGTCAAAATTCAGAACATGTGTATTGTGGAAAGAAACACCCAATTTTAATGTATTTTAAAAAGAATATTACTAACTTAACTAAGAAAAAAAAATTATATATGTATATATATATATTTATTTTCAAAACCTGTTTAATATCACTAAATGAATTTATTTCAAAATGAATTAAATTTAATTTTATTTCACAATAAAAATCAGCATCGTTAAATTATATGCCTAAAAAATGTTTGAATGATAAAGATTTTAGACCATAAACTTCTTGTACAGGGTACATTTTATGAAATCAAAATATAAAAGATGAGACAGATATATCGGTGTATATTACCTGTAGGTGTTGTAGAGTCCCCATCGGTTAATTTCTGGAGCATCCTCTTCAGCTTTCACACGATCTTTTTCATCCTTGTTTTTGATAAAGATTCGAGGCAGAGGATTGTGGATCAGTGGTTCTATGAGTGACCGCAGTTTGGCCACCTCGTCTTTGAGACTGACAACCTCTTCAACACGCTGCAGATCAAGACAGGGTGAGTAGGTTAGTTAACAGTGCAAAAACTCAAAAAACATGAAATGTGTGAGTGTGAGTAGTTGTGTGTGTGTGTGTGTGTGTGTGAGTGCATGCATGTGTGAATGTGCTTTTTGTGTGTGCTCTTGTCCTTAAGTATGCATGAGTGGGTTATTAGTGCGAATATGTGTTTGTGTGGCAATAAATAAATATTGATTTATCTTTTTAAATTCTGAACAGTTTTAATCAGTCCCAGAAAATGAATAATATTATGATAGTATGATGGCATACAACTACTACTACTACTACTAAAATATTATATTTTTTATCATTATTCTTTTCATTTATCTGGAAAAAAATTCTTTATTAAAAAAGTAGTTAAAAACCCAATAAATAAAAATTAATATTTCTGTTATATTCTTGTAAATTGTATTAATCATAATATTATATCTGTTTATTAATCAAACATTTATCTAAAGCTTTGGCAAATGTACACAAATGAGTTATATCTCCTCAAATTAAAAAATAACTGTATCTTGTTTATTAACAAACACTGCTTCAGAAACTTAGTATGTTTTTTGTAGTGGAAATTAATAGTATTTTTAATTTAAATTCTGAGCAATTTTGTTTCATGTACATTGTCTCTACAAATGCAGATTTTAGCAGATTTTTTATTAGTATTATTATTATTTTTGTTTGTTAATTTATCGTAGGTTATGGTCTCTAAAGTCATGGTTTTATGCTACAAAAATAAAAAAAATCTCTCCTGTTCACTGATTATCTACTGAATTCAACAAAATAAATAAATGAGTAAATAAAACTTTTAAAACATGATTAGCAGTTTGAAGACAAATTCATCACAAACTCAGTGCATGTGAAGTTATCACACGTATCTTTGATCTGAAAGACAAATTCTTGTTAATAAATTAACAATAAAATAAAAATATTAGTTCACATCTGGATAGATCTGGAAATTTCATTAACTCGTTTGATGAGAAAACAAATGTTCACATCACAGTCATTTATTTTTATAAAGCAGTATTTATAATAAAACCTTAATCAATAAATTACAAGATTTAATTTTCTTTTTCTTTTTTATATTAATAATAATGTTCCATGAAAAATGGAATTATTTCTTCATTTCTTGACAAACCTAATTATGAAATCAATAATAATCATAAATCATAACTATAAAAATAAATTATAAAAAAATCAAATAATAAGCTTATATCATTAAAAAATGCATAACTTACATTTAATTATATATGCTATTTTAAAGATTTGAAATTTCCAGAGATACCATTTGAAAGTGTAACAATGCTGGGGACAAAAAAAATAAAAAAATAGAAAGAAGTAACTATAATCAGTAAAACAGATTTCTTCTCTACTGGTTGTTTCCACCCCACTGTTGGAGAACCGTAGGTATCAAACAAACTGTAATCAGTGTTACTCTGATTTCAAAACATCTTTCTTCTCTGATTCGAAATTTTTAGGCGTTTCTTCTTGTTTTCTGTTTTCAGATTGTTCTGATTTCTCTCTAGACAAGGGACCAGGATCAGTAATAAAAAAGTTTGATGCTTTGACTTCAGGACTTTCTGATTCATGATCAAGTGCAGGTTCATTTTTAGATTCTGATGTAGGTTCTAATTCAGATATAGGTTTTGTTTCAGGTGTAGATTCTATTTCAGGATCTTCAGTGGATGGGCTAATGGGCAAGTCAGAAGATTCTTGGACAAGGTCTGTCTGAGTGGCTGTGTTCCTTGAAGCATCATCCTCTCCATGACTGTTGTCCATTTCTGCTGTGACATCATTTCCAAGACGGTATCTGATGGTACTGCTGCCTTGTCTTGAAACAGAAGTCTCTTCATCATTCCTAATATTTCCACTCTCATCTACTTCAGGATGATCCAATGTGACATGGTTTTCATTAGGAATCTTTGAAGATTCCTCATGGATATTTGTAAGAGATTCCTCAGGTTTATCAGATCTTGGACTATTCCAGTCTGGAGAGCTCAACCTGGCAGAACGTTGCTGTCCAAGGTTAGTTTTCATGAGCTCATCAAAATCTCTGATGCCAGAAACAGCAGGGGGACCAAAAGTTGGGTGAAATGCAGCAGAAGTTTTTAGTCTGTCTAACTGAAACTGAAGATCTTCGATACCTAAAACCCTCTGAAAGTCAAGTGAACCTATTAACTGCATAGTGAAAACAACTCTACAGAAACTGTTACTATTTTTTAAACTCTATTTTTTAACAAATATTTTTAAAGCAAAATAAAAACAACCACAATAAAAAAAAATGTTCTACCACTACTGCTACTACTGCTAATAAATAAATAAATAAATAAATAAATAAATATATAAATAAATAAAAACTTCTAGAAATGCAAAATAAATATTTAAGAACTCCACATCTTTGCGAGTTGACCTGTAAACTTTAAAAGAAAATTGTATAATAAAATTTCTTTCCACCTTTCCCTATAGTTTTATTGCTTTACTACGTGCTAGATGTATCCTTGACAGTATGGTGATATCAGTATTTAATAATAGTGATAATAATAGTTGGAATATCAAACTGGTGGCTGCCTGCAAAATAATGAAACCCTAGAATAACAAAAAGCAAGAACAAAACAAGACAATATGAAAAAACAAAGCCTTCCCAAATGACAGGGATTCTGAAATATAGGAATACAGCAATAAAAGGAAACTTATTTATTGTTTTCTTGACTTTTATTATTTTCATTGGTGAATAATAAGAATAACAAGCTAAAAAAGTGAGGAATTATAATTTATCTTTTACTGGGAATGTTTTGAGGTAATTCTTTGTTCTAATCTCTATGTTAGATTCAGATCCAGAAAGCAACTTGTTGAAATAAATATGGCTTACTGTGTTAATCAGTTTGCTGAAATTAAACTGTGTAAGAGTGTATGGACCAGTGTGATGGACAGCTGGTTGGAAAACCAGAACAATTAGTTATCTAAATCAAGACAAATTCCTGTGAAAACATGCTTAAAGCTTACCAGTTTTTGTTCTGACTGAATCTTCATACCAAGAACTGTCTTCACAGTCTGAATTGATTCAGCAAGTTTGCGAACATTTTGCTGAAGCTAAAAGAAAAAAACAAAAAATTTGAAAAATAATGATTTATAAAGTTTTAACGAATATTAACAACTTTTACTACATATTAAATATTTAAAGAATTTAGTTTTTTAAATTATTAGATTTATGTAAAAAGCTTATGAAACATTCTTTGACAACATTTACAAACAATTTCATGTCACATCAGTAACTATTGACTACCAGTAAATTAATCAGTAAAAATGTGATTCTAAAATTTGTGAGGAATGTGATACAAATACTGTGACGCATAAATAAAGAAGAAAAGAATAATATAAAAAATACCTATATATGTTTATATATTTTATTTTATTTTTATTTATGTGAAACAAATCTGAAATATAAATAATAAATTTCCCTGAAAATAAAAGGATGTGTGTTAATATATTTTGTGATAACATTCTGAAATCTATCAATATGAAGTGCTGGTGGTGGGCACATGCGCTCATGCACACACACACACACACACACAAACCATAAGTTTTTATATCAGTTTCAAATATCATAATTGTTTCAACATGTCTTATTAATATTATTCAGAGAACTGGAGATTGGTTTCATTTTGTTGCACATTGATTCCAATATATGACAAATGTGGGGGATAAAAATGCCTCCACTAGATAAAATGTTTTTTTTTCATTTCGGTAGGGGTTTATTGTGATAAAAAAAAAAAAAACCAACAAAAGTTTAAAAATAAATAAAACAAAACATCTAACACTGTCTAAAGGGACAAAGGAAGGAACACTCCCATTCAGAAGCATAAATTTGTGGTTTTTCACAATCAAGGTACACATTTATTTTACCGTTATTTCAACATATCACTCCAAACACCTAATTGTACAAGACAGTTACAATTCACTGTAATCCATTATCTAAATCAGACTAGAATTACACCAGTTGTGAAGTCCTGGCTGAAGTCAGAAAGATCCCAGAGGGTGCAAGGGAAAAAAATTTAAACTGTGTTTCATAATTTATAATTTTTATGGGGTTTAAATCTTTAATATAAAACTGAAATGCTGCTTAAAATTATGGTTGTGCAGGGGTATAATAATTGCAGAATACATTTTTGTGTGTCTGTGCAAAGGGAGACTATAAACTTAAAGCTTTTATGATTTTAAATGCTTTACAGCAGCCTTACCAAGACTATGGTTTCATCCTTGGAAAATCAAACACAAACAAATAAAAATTTATAATAAATAAATAAATAAATAAATAAATAAATAAATAATAAAAATATTTCATATAAACACTTCCCAGTGTACACAACAATAAAGGAAAAATTTCTGCTACCATGCGTGTTAAAATATCATACTTTATTGTTAGTAATGACTGGTGTGAGGTAACAAATAAGAAATGGATCATATATGTATATATATATATATATACATATATATATATATATACTGATTGTTAGAAAACATTTACCATGCATTTAAAAAAGTAAATTTATGGTCATTCTAAGAAACATATATTAAATTCACATTCATGTTATTATTTTATTTGCTGTAAATATTGATATGACATTTCATATAATGAAAAATGTTGAGATATAAATTGAAAATCAAGTAATATAAAAAAATAAAGAAATACTCACAGCAACCATCTCCTCAGGAGAAACAGTTTGTGGTTGACGTCTCATTCTCAAAGCATTAATGTCCTGTTTCAAATTTTCTACATCTCGGATTCTGAAAACCAAATAAAATAACAATAACAATAACAACAACAACAATAATAATAATAACAACAATAACAATCATAATTACAATTATAACAATAACAGCAACGATAATATTAATAATCACAATCATAATTAAACTAATAAAAAGAAATAATAACCTACTATAAATAAGAAAATATTTTTGAATAATTGTTTTCTCAAATTTTTTTACAAAAATTCATTTTGGCTATTTCAATTTCCCTTTAAATGAAGCTGAAATAATTAAAACCAAATCTAAATAATTTATTATTTTTTTTATTTACAAAGAAGAAAAGAAACGATGGATGTATTCAATGTCTTTTTATCCAAATGGCTAAACTGATTATCTTTGTATTTTAAGTTGAACTAAAAATTAACTTATTTTAAATTCTTATTACATTGCAACATTTTAATAATATATGTATCAACTTTAATATTATTTATTATTAATTTTTTTTTTTTTTTATCCTTTCTACATTTTAAAAATTATTATGACAAAAAAATACAGCAATATATTTTTTAAGGTACAAAAACAAAATGTTTAATATATTACCTGCTTTCTGCTTCTGATCCAACTCTAGAATCAAGTTCTGCCCTCAGAAGTTTGTAACGTTCTTCTATGCCATCAATCTGCATTATAAATAATTTTAGTACTCTCAGTTTAAATATAATTTGTTGTGATAATAATAATAAATATTAATAATAATAATAATAAATAAATAAATAAATAAATAAATAAATAAATATTATTTTTACCCCCTGCTGCAAGAGGACAGTTCAAGACTTACCAAAATATCCATATACAAAAATACACGCCACTTTAAACCTTTTTGCCCATTCTAAACACTTACATCATTAGGAAACTGCTGTATTGACATATTCAGCTGATGGACTTTTTCGTTGGTTGATTTCTGCCATTCAGAAATGGAGTCTAACTTGTCTCGTATGTTGTGTGACAAAGCAACATGTGCCTGAAAGAGAAGGCAAGTGATATAATATAAACTGCTCTGAAAAGTTGAAAAATAAGAGTTGTAAGGAGAATATAGAAATGTCA
Organism: Chrysomallon squamiferum; assembly: GCA_012295275.1. Lineage (NCBI taxonomy): Eukaryota > Metazoa > Mollusca > Gastropoda > Neomphalida > Peltospiridae > Chrysomallon > Chrysomallon squamiferum. The sequence continues at coordinate 23,832,552 of CM022679.1, forward strand.
AACTTTTAACTCTTTTAAAAACAATAGTGAGAAATAATGACATGGATATGCAGATGTAGTTCTCACAAACATTAAATTTTGTTTACTCTGTTATAATTATGTTTGAAGACAACTCAAAGTTGGCTGGATTGTCATTGTAAACAAATGTTGCAGACAGTTATGATATATTTTAAAACAAAACCAAATTCAATCTTGTTATATATATATATATATATATATATAAATATCCAAATTGCAATTTTTTTAGATTTTTTTTTTCTCCAGTACCAAGCTTCTTGGTCAGTCAAAAAGTATTTTAGGATCATGGATTGTCTAAAATGGAAGCCTTCATGTCAGTGAAGATTAAAAAAATAAGATTAAAAAAAATATAATAATTTTAAACATTACTGTGAATAATATTTTTTATAAAATAAAACAAACACAATGAATTCTTGTAATAAATTCTCCAATTTCTGTTTCAAATTTAGTGAACATATCTAAATATTATTTATTAACTCTGGTGAATTTATAAAACAAAATAAAATCCTAATGAAACATTACTTGGATACAATTTGAAAAGAATGTAAATTTTACCAAACAGTTTTGTTATCTGTAGGAATATCTTTTATTACTAATCAGCAAATTTATCCAATCTATAGATCTAATCATGAATTAGCTTATTAAAAATAACTAAAAATATAATTGAACAGTCAAAAAGCATGAAAAGTTTAAGATGCATCTATGGTAATGTCACACTCAGTTTTGTTATTATTATTTTAATGACAGGCATAATAAACCTTTGTGTTAGATTTATGTTAGTTTATATAAATAAGTATTATAACTATAAGACTAATTCTAGGTTGATGTTTATCTGCAACAGTAATAAAATATATATATTATTATTCAATGTGTCAGCTAAAAAAGAGAAAAATTTCATAGTTTCTAAATCTTTATATAACTTATAAATTGTTATTGTGAATGTCACAAAATGTGATAGGAAATATTATTTGTTAACCAGTTAGAAAAGCATAATAAGACATTAATTTTTCTGTTAAATTGTTGGTATTAATAATGCTATACTACTACTAATAACATAATAAATAAAAAGTAGTAACATTAAGATATAATAACCAAATGTATTCTTGGTATATTAATACAAGAATATTTATATATTACAATTATACCTATAAGGTAACAAATGTGAATTAAGATGGTAATAATATAATAATGCCTGTAATATTATGAAAACCATAGTTATTTTTCTGTTCATGAACTTATCAGTTTTAAACATTCAGTCAGTCGTGTTTTTAATTTCAAATTAAATCATTAGATATTAAATCAATATGTTAATCTTATTTGAAAAAATAATAATATTAATTAATTACAATCATGACAATGCTAATTATAAATAACTGAACTAATGTTAAGTCTATACTAAATGCTTCAAAATGTCCAATAAATTATATATTTATTTATTTCTGAACAATTAGCCCTATAGCTAACATTTAATAAATGTATTTCCGTACCTCATCCAGTTCCTGGCTCTATGGGTGCATTAATAAACAACAGATTAAATATTAGATTTATATAACTCCATCAACATGTGTAAAAATAGAATTTTATTACTGTATATTTTCATTTGTCTCAAATACAGTATGACAACAAGCACGAACATGCACCCATACACACATAAAAGCATCATAAATAGTGTACTTGAACCATACTGTGATGAAACCTAGCCTAAAATTACCCAAACCCCATACTGAATTATAAATTTTGGTTCTCTCTCTTTTTCTTTCACTCAATCTTTCCTCACTTTCCCTCTGTCTTACAATCAATAGCCGATTTTTTTGTTGTTCTGGAGTGTCATTAAACATTCATTCACTCTCCTCGTCTTTCCCTTTCTCTCTAATAAACTAAAAAAACACAAACAGATTACTTTCAATATATGTGTGTATGTGTTCAAAATATAAGAATTTAATGTATAATTTCCTTTGAATTATGCTTCTCTCTCCGTCTCATACATGAACACAAATGAAATATAAAGACTGATACTACTGTGTGTGTGTGTGTGTGTGTGTGTGTGTGTGTGTGTGTGAATTTGTTATAAATAAATAAATTAATTAATAAAAGGACAACAATAATGACAAAAACTATGGGAATTAACTTATACATTGGTACAAATCAGGTAAAAAATAAAATAAAAATAAAAATATAAATTTTCAAAAATAAAACAACAAAAATACAAAAGGAAAAAGAAAAGACAATTTTCATATAAAAACAAAATACATAAATACATAAAATAAAAATGAAAAAGTCTAGTGATTCTGTAAAATAAAAAATCAAACATCTAACAGTTTGAAAATTACCTCTCGATTTGTTAAACGTGCCATCTATAGGAGAGCATAAGAAAAAGCACAACAAAAAATAATTATTTGTTTTGAAAATATCCAGAATTACTTATCATTTATTTAACTTTGAAATGACTATTATTATTCTTTTTTTTTAAAGGCTTATTCAAACTTGATTTTTATACTACTCAGTTAAAGAAGAGTTTTTCAAGAATTAAAAAAAAAAAAAAAAAAAATTTAATTTTTTTCAAATTAACTTATGCAACTTCTTTTACTTAGGAATATACAGACAACAGCCTCTGATTCTTGGTTGTACTGACAAAAAGTTTATCATTTTCATGTCTGAAGGAGATTTTTTTAAAAGTTAATTTTATTCATGCTGTTTTGTTGTAATTTAATTCACACATTTGAATAAGTGTACTTCAATTCACACATATATACATTGCAATTCAGTTCACACATCTGTATAAGTTGTAATTCAGTTCAGACATTTGTATAAGTTGTAATTCAGTTCATACATATATATGCTGCAATTCAATTCACACATCTGTATAAGTTGTAATTCAGTTCACACATTTGTATAAGTTGTAATTCAATCCACACATATGTTACAATTCAATTCACACATCTGTATAAGTTGTAATTGACTTCACACATTTGTATAAGCTGTGATTCAATTCACACATTTGTATAAGTTGTAATTCAGTTCACACATTTGTATAAGCTGTGATTCAATTCACACATTTGTATAAGCTGTAATTCAGTTCACACATTTGTGTAATTCACACAATCATAAAAAAAAAATAAAAAAATATTTATTTTTACCTCAGCCACTTTGTCGTCAACCACAGTTTCAATAGTTGACAGTTTGGTCTTGACACCCTCCAGCTTGACGTCCATGTCACTGATAGCTCTCGCAGACACCTGACCTGACTCAGCCACCATGCTCTTTACTTCCTTCTTCAACTGCCATTCAAATAATACATCCATTATAAATTAAGAAAAAGTGGCAGCAAAACAGGATTATAAGCAAAGAAAAGAAAAAGAGAAAGCAACAAAAAGAAATACAAATATGAAAAGTATACACAGCTGAAAGAGAGGGCAAAAAAAGAGAAAAAAAAAGGAGAACATTCTCTCTTTAACTACAATTTAAACAATATATTTGTTATAAAGAAAACATAAACAAAAATAAAGTTATATATATATTTTTGAAGTTTATCAACAAAAGAACAGCATCTATAAGATAATCTCATAAACAATACAGAAATTAATTAGTTTACTTGGCTTAGTGCACTTAAATTATAAGCAATAGTCTAATGTTTATATGTTTATATCAAAATTTAATGCATCAAACACTAGTAACAGTTCTGGTATGTATTAGTATAATATAAAAAAATGTGTTTAAAAAAAATAAATGTATTAAAAACAAAGAACATTTCTTGTGTGTATTGGTATATAGTATTAATCACACCTTTTCTGTATTGGAAGCCACCTGGGCACTGATTCCATTGATTGCCTGCTGTAAAGTGGATGTTGCTACCTGTAGTTTATCCTGTACGTCATCTATCTTCTCAGCTGTTGTTTTCTCATGAATTTTTCTATAAGAAAACATTACGTTGATTTCAAGAATGGATATCAAGAGACACAATGACACCAGCTATTACCAATATGATTTTTTTTTTTTAATAAAAATAAACAAATGAACACATAAACAAATAAACAAATAAACAAATAAATAAATAATAATAATAAAAATAAAATTAAAAGTAACTATCTGTATAATTATAAGTACAACATTATTATTATTAAAAATATATTCTAATACAAGAATGACAATATTTTCTTTCTTAAAATTTTTTTTTTAGTCATCTGGATTAGGATTTTGATTTAAATACTATCAAAGGCTAAAGTATAAAATGTTCAAAGAATTAAATTTCAGTGTTAAAGAAAATGTTTTATTATGATTTTAAAATGTATTTTAAATTTAAATATTTCCTGAACTTATTTTCTATAAAAGTAACAAAATAAAATAATCATAATTCTTCAATCAATGTGAATTTGCTTAGAATATTTAGTCATTTTTGTAATCATCAAACTGCAGTCATTACATCATGTCATCATCATCATATCTTTAACAACACATAATCAACTACATTGAAATCAATTTTAAAAACATCAACAACAACACTACCTGGATTTGATTTCTGCTGCTATCACTTTGTCTGTCTGTTTTCTGTTTTCTTGCAGTTGCTGCTCCAGTAGTGTAATGGCTGCATCAAGTTTCAGAAATGCTTCCTTGTTCTTTGAACGATCACCCTAGCAACAAGATACCATTTTGAAAATTACAAATCAGAAAATTAATATCTCAAAAATACTAAGAGTATTTCCAAGAAAAGTCACATCAGACGAAACGTATAAAGAAATAAGGACTGCAAAAACTGGAATCTTTAAGAAGAAATAAAGCACAATAAGGCAAACTTAAATTCAATATTACTAATTAAATGATAAAATGATATTTTGAATAAAATAATAACAAATGAATAGTATGATTTAAACATGATTTAAAAGTCAATATTTGACACTATAGAATGGATGATAGATAATTATGTAGTTAAAAGGAATAAGGTATTAATTGTTTAGATTTTTACATCATGCAATTGTACTTGAAATGACACTCTGTTGGAATTAGCTGACAATGACTTATACAAATATATAATTTTATGCTAAATCTGAAAATGTATATTTCTGGCAAAAAGAGAAACTTTAGAACAAAAAGAAAAGAACAAAAACAACTAGAACATGACTCTCACATGATAAAACATACAAAAGAAGAAAATGGAAATGTCAGGAAAAAGTTTAACAGAAAAATGTTTGAATTATTTATTTATTTATTTATCAGATTACTTTTGTTTATCTTGTCTTCATTATACAAGAAACATATAACTAGCTACAAATTGTTGATAAATAATTATTTATTTAATTTAACCATTTATGGTGGCTATCTACCTTAAAACTATAAATCTTTTTCAGAGTTTTAACATGGAAAAATATGAAATAAAAAATAAACAAGAAACAGTTTTTTTATTTAACCTTTAATACATTTATCATTAAAAAAAAAAAAAAAAGAAAAAAAAAGAGACTAATTTAACAAATAAACAAGGATGATAAATTTAAAAGAACACATGGACAAAGGTTTTGCAAGAAACCATTCTAAGTGAAGGATGGGATAGGTGATCACTGTAGTCTAGACATATATAAAAACTGTTGTTGAAATAAAAAAGAAAAAGTAAAGAGATTTGATACACCCACAGGACTCATATGTACCAAGACTTTTAATATTTCATATGCCAGATATAATTATGCATCTTTGACATTTATATTTTGAGATATTGTATGCCAATTGTATGCCAAATAATGTAACTTTGAAATTTTGTATTTCGAAATATTTTATGCCAATCTAAAACAAATACACATTTATGTGTGCATTTTCTCTAGTATACATAACCATTTTAACTAACAGTTCTCAAATTATATGTTCTCTTGATGTCTCTTATCTTGCTATCTGAAACAATTTAATAATAACAGAACACAAAATAACAACGAAAAAATGGTCCACATCATTGATAACCTGCCAAAAAATGGTTTTCTTTCATTCTTCTACCTCTAACCAGTCTACAATGCAGATACATTTGTTGTTGATAAAACTGCCAATGAACCACCAATACTATGTTACTGAAGTTGACATAGCTTCAGTGAAATTAAAATGAAAACTCATTTCTCACGACTGGTTTATGGTTTTCCCTTTAATGGAACAACTAAATATGAAAAATGTAAGACGCACTTAATGTGACTTAACTGTGCTATGAATTTGCATAGAAAAACTGCAAACTAGTTATCTACAAATTTGGAAATGGAAGCAGGGTGTAAAGAAGTGAAAGCATCAACTGGAATGTGTCTGGGATTTTTAAACCATACCTGAGTTAGCTCCTGTTTATATAAGAAACAGTAAGTTGACATAGTTAAAACATTAACATAGATATTAACAAAACGAGATACTATATAAAAAATAAAAAATGTTAAATGATTAAAAATATTAATGTTGAAATGCTGAAATAATGCAAAAAGATATTAACAAGATAATTTATATAGATAAGGAAATAATAAAGTATGTGTAAAATTGAAATAGTTAATATGTCATTAACAAATTTTTAATAATAATAATAATGCATAAAATAATTTATAAAAATAACATATATCGAAATCATAAACAGAAGAAGAAAAATATCTGTAGAAATGCTAATCAGCATAAATGTAAAATAATGTATATAAGAAAAATTCTTAAGCTGAATTATTAAGGTGAAACCAGCTTGCCAAAATAGATGGGAATAAAAATCAGGTTGTTGAAATATTGTTTTAGAGATTAAAATAATATCAACTAAATGAAATAATGTAATATATGTTATATAGATGATTTTTTTAACTTCTGAAATGTAGTAAGTATCCAAAACTAATTTGAAATAATTTAGGAATTACAATATATGCTAATATGTGGAAAGGTTTTGACAATTATGAAATGTTTCAACAAGATGAAAAAAAAAAAAAAAAAAATCCAACAACAACTGATTATACTAATATTGTAAGCAAATTCAAATTCAACATGAAAATGAATAAGAACAAAACAAAGAATACAGTTGTGACAAAAATGACACAAAAAAAAAAACTATTACTATAACATTTGATGATGATGATGATAATGAAGATGACAATGATGATGATGATAATAAATATAACTAGCTTACTAAGGTTGCACTGAAGCTGAGATTTCCTTCTTTGTTATCTGTATTTTATTTCATTCATTTGTAAAACATCCTATTTGATAAACACTGGTTGTTACACAGTCAGCTGAAGAACTAATTCAGCAAACCCCTATAACATTAGTGGAACAGTCACTGGCTGAATGAAGATGGCCACATTTATATACTGAATGTGCTTTACACTAAAATATGTCCTAGAACTTCATACATATTCATACGTACTGAATGTTAGTTCATGTTAGTAGAGGTTTGCTTGTTTATTCCCTGATCTGACTGTGAAACAACTTGGATGCTAGGTAAATAGCCTATGATCAGTAGATCACTCAGAAATGATCTGCCTATTTATAAGGTGTGACAAATGGGAGGATATGAAATACTATGAAATGGTTACTCCTACATAAATTTTAGTATCAAGACTTAAGTATATGAAAAAGTTCATGAAATTAAAAAAAAAACACCCCAATATTACCAAGACTTTAGAATATGAAATAGTTATTGACATGAATAAATATGTATTACCAAGATTTAAGTATATTAAAATTACTGACATGAAAAAACATATTTTACCAAGACTTAAGAATTTGAAATATTGAAAAAAAAATTTAAAAAAAAAAAAAAAAAAAAAAAAAAAAAAAAAAAAAAACAAAAAAAAAAAAACAAGAATATGGAATAGTTACTGACATGAAAAAATGTAATTACAGTTCCTTATCAAAATTAATGTATTACAGTAATATAAAAAAATTACTGATATGAAAAAATATTGCTATGACTTAAGCAATATCAAATATTGTAATTAACAAAAACAAACTACTGCTATGACTTAAGCAGGTGGCAATATTATAAAACTTACCATCTTTAGGAAACAATTAGAAACAAATTATAAAAATAAATAAACCAGTAAGTATACTTTGTATTTATTTCAATATTTGACTATATAAACTCTAACAGAATTAAAAAATAATAATAATTAAAAAGTAGTTTATGTGGACATATTAGTAATTTAATTTTGTTTTTAAAAATGAACAAAATAACAATAACAATAAAGATAAAAATTCATTTTCAAAAACAGAATAATAACAAATAAATGGAATGAATCAATAACAAAATGTTTACTTGCCTTTGCTATTAATTTTTTATGATTTTCCTGAACATACAAGTTTTAAATAATTTGTAAAATAAAATTAAAATTAAAAAATGACCTGGGTTTTTAATTTAACAGACTTATTCCTACAAACCAAAAAAAAAAATGACTGCCTTCCATGCTGCAGTATATTTGTAGTGTAATTTCTCTATTTATTATTAATGTAGATATTTTACTTTCTATTAGCTACATTTAAAAAAAACAAAAATCTTTTCATCTTCTGACTGTCTACAAAATAAGTTATTTTTTATGATATGGAAATTTTTGTTTTTTTCTCACAAACTAGGCATACACTGTAAAGAAAATAGTTCTGTCCATTACAACATATGTATTCAAAACAAAGATGTGATCATCTATATATGTGTAATTACTGAAATATAATTGATACCTTGACAGTGTCTTTGATAGCAAGAATTTCATCATCCATCATTTTTTTAAGAGCTTCCCAGCGTTTTTCATTTTCATCTCGGACTCTGCGTTCATAGTCAGTACGAGACTGTTGTTCAAGTTGAATTGTCTGGAAATTAAATAAATAATAAAAAGTTTAAATTTTAAAAGTAAGATTAATAAATGGACATAATAACTAGTAACATAATTACTAAAGTGATAGTTTCAAATATCCTGGGTAATACTTTGAGTTCTTGTATTTCACCTTCTAGTCAGTATATATTAGTATTATGGTTGTCAAAGGTTGTGTTTTTTGTCATTTCTCCACTGCTGTTATTAAATATCAGAAGCCACTGTTTTATCAGCAGTGAATCTTTCTATTAATTAAACTACTTTTAACACAAAAGATTTAACACAACAAACATTAAAAAAAAAACCAGTGTACTAAGATGTCTTTAAAACTGAAATTCATTTCATAAATCTTAACCAAGACATTTGTCACAGATTTTCTATCATCAATATCCTACCGTAACAGGAATGAATTTTCTACATATTATTCATTATTATTAATAATGCCACAAAACAGAAAGTTTTAAAAATAACATAATATGATGAGTAATTATTAAATAAATCTAAATTTACAAACCTTCTCCAGTTGTAGAGCTTTTTCTTGGATTTCTTCTCTCAGTTTGATTTCTTTAGTCAGTATCTTCTTGTTTGTTTCTTCCAGTGATTCAGCTAACTGAGCCTGCAGTTTGAGTCTCTCGCTCTCAGCCACGTGTTCTCTCTCTCTGGCTATCATGTCCAGAGCATGCATCGACTCTTCACGTTTACGATTCTGTTCTCCGATAGCTTGGTGAAGTTCATTAGCTCTGAAAAGAAAAGAAAAAAATATAAATTACAAACATCTACATCTTTATCTATATCTATTATTTAAAATTAACTGAATGAGAGCAGTATATTTCAGAACACTTCATATATAATAAATACAGAGAGAGAGAGTGGGAGATATAAAAATTATTTATAGCTATTTGCTCCAAAATTGCAATAATAATAATAATAATAATAATAATAATAATAATAATAATATTAATAATATTAATAATAATATTTAAAAAATATATAAATATCTATTTTCACAATTTGAATTAATATTAAAAGTAGTTTAATTAGGTGATCTCTCCTGGCAAAAGTAATAAAAAAATTCAAAAATAGAAATATTGTATATATTTTTACAATTTTAATTAATACTAAAGGTATTCATCAAATGATCTCTTCTGGGAAAAGTAATAAAAATACACATGCACACACATACACACGCATGCACACACTCACACACACACACACATACATACATAGACTCAAATACACACAGACAAATCTATTCAAAGATTATAAGAAAATTACTTGAACTGCAGTTGTTGTTCTAGAGATCTTCTCTCTGTTGCTTCTTGGTCCTGTTTTGATCTAATGTCCAAAATAACCTCCCTGAGTTCAGACAGTCTGTGAAAATTATAAAAGTAAAAATAAAAACAATAAATAAACAAAACAAAAGTAAATTAATCAATAAACTACACTCTAATAATAATAATAATAATAATAATTATAATAATAATAGTAATAATAATAATAAATAAATAAATAATTAATTAAATACCCATCTATTCTTTTCCTTTTTAGTATAATACCATCATTTTTCTTTTATATATATATTTTTTATTCTTTTTATTTCCTGTATTAATAGATATCTTTTACATATTTCTTTATTAATTCTAAATTAAATTTTTTATCTTTTAAAATATAGAATACACTGTTACTGAAGTCCATGGTGTTTAGTTAACTAATGATAAAACATAATTGTATTTTTCTTCACATATAATTGCTATTTTTATTTTTCACTGTGTTTGGGCTTTTTTTTTTAAAGCCAAAATGAAAGCCTGTTTCAATAACAGTATAATGTAATTTTAAAATCTGTTTACCTTGTTTCTACTTGTGATCGTAAATGTGCCAGGCTATGTTCTGCGTGTGACTGGATGTCACCCTGCTTTCGTATTGAGTCCATCTGCAGAAGGGTTGTAATAATTAACATTAATCAGTTGTGTTGAGTGTTTATTAATTAGCTGAAAACTAAATTCTATACAGCTCACTAATGAAAGTGTTTTAAAAAAAAAAAAATTAAAAAAAAAAATTAAAAATTAAAAAATAAATGAAAAGGAAATATTTAGATTGGATAATAATAATAATAATAATAATAATAATAATAAATAATAATAATAATAATAATAATAATAATAATAAAATATAAAATAGAAATAGAAATAAAAATAGAAAAAAAGTATATATTGTTTCATTAGTTCAAAAAAATATTAAGATTTTTGTTTATAATTATTTATTTATTAAGCAAAAAATGTTCTTGAAAAATAATTTACACATGACACACCCATTTAAAGAGAATAACTGTATATTTTTAAATGGATTAATAAACAGATATTCAACTTCTCTGTTTCTGAAGTAAGAATGTAGATTTATTAACTGAATATTAATTTTATATCATCAAACTTGCAATGATGTAAAAATTTCAAAAGAAGATAACACCTAAAACTGAAATATAAACTCATTTAAATATGTCATATTTTATATTAACACATAAAATTGGAGAATTTAAAATACATTTTAAAACTATTTAAGTTGAGGATAAGAAAATACATTATGCTGTTATTTGTCAGTATGATCATTATTGTTATTGTTACTGTTGTATTATGAAGGCAAGGGAGATAATCAATATGACTTACCAACTATAACAGCATGCAGAAAGTACAAATTAAACATTAGTAAACAGAATAAATAGAAACAATCCAAACATCAACAGAGAAACATATCCATGCATTCCACTTAGAATAAACAAATTTATATTTATTTAAGTTACAAATAAAACATTAATTTCAATATATTGTTTTTTTGTTATATGAAACACAGCTATTTTAAAATTGTAATTTATATATTGTTTAAACTTTTAAATATTATTTTACTTATTATTATTATTTTTTACCACTTATTTAAATAATTAATTTAAAAAATTATATTTTTAAAAAGGATTTACTCTTTTAACAGAAACATTGTAATACTGTTCAAAAGAATGTTTTAAATTTTGTTAGTAAATAATTATACAACATTTACTTCACAAATTTGGTATTTAGGGAAATAATTGTTAGTAGGCAAAACAAAAAACAGAAAATCAATTACAGTTAATATATATATATTATAAACTATTTTACTGTTATTTTCAGCATTATAATCAAACAATTATGACATTTTCTAATATGTAATGTGAAGATATTATTAATCAACTGTAATATAATCCTCAATAATGTGATCATAATTTGTCTTTTAGGTATTATATTTGTTCCTGTATTATATTGTATTGTATTTATTATTTTGTTTTGTTTTGTTTTTATTTTTATTTTTTGTTTCTCTTTCTTTCTATTGTGTATTTTTTGCAATCAAAACCATTAGTCCAAAGCCCAGGGAAATCCCTAATATACAATTAATATACTAAGGGAATTAGTTAGTATATCAAAAATAATTAATAAATTAGAATAAAACACAGGAAGCTAAACAACAGGTAATCCATATAAACATCAGTTCATTGTGTAATGAGGTGAAATATAAATTAAAATGGACAAAAATTTGAACTGTTTCACAACAGGTTGGAAGGTATACCAAAACTGTGAACAAAGGTTTAACAAATTTCATGAATGAAAAATAAAACAACAACAATAATAATAATAATAAATAAATAAATTAATTAATTAATAAATAAAGAAATAATCATAAAACATAATAAAAAAATAAAAACAATGGGCAGATTTTGATTTTTTTTCCACAACAGATGTTAATAACAAAATTCAGCACATTATCTGGCCAAGACAACAGGATAACATTGGAAACAAAGGAAAATGGGAGCCTATTTTCATTTTTATAAGCTTTTATATTAACAGCATACTCTGCTGTGATTAAAAATTAGTCTCCATTTTCATAAACAAAAAAAAGACAAAAAAAACAAAAAAAAAAAAAATAAAATAGAAAAAATAAAGAAAAACCAAAATGCATTTAGTTATTTTATTCTTGGGAGCAGAATTAACACTTTTACCAATAACAAGAACAAAAAAAAAAAAAAAAAAAAAGAAATAATGATTAAAAAAAAAAAAAAAAAAAAGAAAAGAAAAGGCAGGAAGTAAATAAGTAAATAAAACAATCTTGAATGATTTGTTGTATTCCCTTTAGCAGACTGTAAGTCTTTGGTAGTTAGTAAATATTTAAAGCTGAGGATGTTATGGTTTTATTCATTCTATAGACTTTAGCAGACTGTAAGTCTTTGATAGTTAGTAAATATTTAAAGCTGTGGATGTTATGGTTTTATTCATTTTATACCTGAAGTCTGTTCTCTTCTTCCAGTCTTTTTGATCTCAGTTTTAACTCATTTGTGGCTGAGAGAAATTCAGATGTTTGAGTGTCGACTTTATTTCGTACTGATCGCAATTCATCCATCAGTGTGTATGTTGTTTTCTCAAGCTGATCTTTGGCTCGAAGAGTTTCTTGTAGTTTGTTTTCCAGATCAGCCAATCTGTAATTTTCATGCAATGTGTACATTTATTTTACCATATCGTTTACAGGTTTACACATTTATAGTTTATAAATTTGTTTAAATTAAATTAAAATGTAAGGAAATGGAAAACAATCTTTTTAAATTTAATGTCTTGTCTATATATATATGTGTGTGTGTGCGTGTGTGTGTGTGTGTGAGTGTGTGTGTGTGTGTGTGTTTGTGTGTGTATGTGTATGAGTGTATACAACAATTTGGAACAGAAATATTCTGATCAAACAGAAATAAATATATGAATGAAACTGAACATGAAGATGACAATATCGACTCACTTTGATGCCTGTGCATCTTTTCTTGCCTTCAGCTCCTGCTGACTGGCGACCACAGCCTGCTCCACCCCCTTCGTGTGACTGACCAGAGATGACAGTGCTGATTTTTCATCGAGAATTTTCTCCTCGGTAGCTTTGATCCTCGCCGACAATTGCATGATGAGGTCATTGCACATCTTGAGAGACGTCTCCAGCGTCTGTCTGGCTGAACGCTCTTCTCGGAGAGTGGATTCATTTCTGTGTACGCTGGACCGCAACTCGTTCTGCAGGCGAAGAACCTCCTCCAGGAGGGTTCGGTTTGATTTCTCCGTGACTCCTAATCTAGATTCGAGGAAATGCACCCTTTCCTGGGCATCGGGCATTTCAGTTCCTGTCCTGAGCCCACCCATGGTGGACTTCTGTGGCCCAGGGCCATGAAATGGAACCACTTGCTTGTCCTGGGCTGGAGGTGGGGGCGATGCAATGGAAGGTAGCTGTGTGTATTTTGTAGGGAACTGAGAAGAATTTCTGAAAATCAAGTAATGAAGAACTGTTAATGTTAATGCAAGAAAGGACTTACTATATAAAAATATTTGGTTAAATGATTTTTACATAATCAAAAATAGAATTAAGATAAAATAAAATAAAATAAATGAAATGAAATGAATGAATAAATGAATGAATGAATGAATAAATAAATAATTAAATAACAAGAAGAACAAAAACATAATAACAACAAATTTTAAAATTCTGAACATGAAATTATACAAATAGAAACATTAAATTTTTCAGAATATATATCTTGAACATTAGAATTAAATATTATTTTCATCAATGTTGAATCAGTTTGGAAACAAAACAAACAAACAATCTGAAAAAAAAATAAAATAAATAAAATTCCACACATAAAAGAACTCCACCATGCAACAAAATGAAAGAAAAATAAAATATTATATTAAAAGTATGGAAAAGTAATTGGTTCAATCTTTCAAAAGTGAAAAACTAAAAAATTATATATTAACTTAAGAATCAAATATAATATTAATAATTAAATAAAGAATAATAATAAAAAAAAAACATTTAAAAAACGACATTAACACAGATCACTAAAATCTGAAAAAAGAAAAATGAAAGAAATAAAAATACGTAAATATAAAAATAAATAAGTATCATAAAATGATAAAACAAAATTGTTTATAATTTTTTGCAGTATACTACACTAATATGTCTTGAGTATCAGCAAAGGAATTTTTATAGGCATGTTCTCTTAAGCTAGGCTTTGGACATTAGCTGTGATGTGAAACCATCAAAGGAGAATGAAATACTACTACTACTACTACTACTAATAATAATAATAATACAAGTAGTGGTATTAGTTGTGGTAGCAGTAGCAGCAGCATTTATAATAATACTAGATATGAAGCCATACATGGAGGATGAAATAATAATAATAATAATCATACAAGCAGCAGTAGTAGTTGTAGCAGTAGCAGCAGCAATTACAATAATACTAATAATAATAATCATACAAGCAGCAGTAGTAGTTGTAGCAGTAGCAGCAGCAATTACAATAATAATAATAATAATAATAATAATAATAATAATAATACTAATACTAGAAGTTGAAAGTACTATTACTAGTCCTATTATTACTACTACTACTACTACTAATAATAATTATAGTAATAATAATAACAATTTAAAAATTTATTAAGAACCTCAAAAAGAATGCCTTTTCAGGTAGACATTTAGATATTAATTGGATAAATGTGTTTTATTTTATCTTCAGACTCACCTGGTTTTAATTTTGTTAACACAAAACTGTTTATGTAAAACTTCAGAGCACTGATGTAGAGAATGGAATTGTTATTTATCAAAGCCATCCCTGACAACCCCGCAGAAACAAATAAAATCAATAACTGATAATGGAGGGAGTAGTGTCTGTCATTGTCAGAATGAAATTATTGTGTTACTAGTAATGGTGTTGATGAGAAGAAGAAAAAAACACAAAAAAAATTTTAGCCATAAATGAAGGTGTAATAAGAAATCAGTTAATGTTTTTCAATTAATTTTACTGTTTTTATTAATTTAACATTATTTTTAATTTTTACTAATGGAGTAAATTAGACATTAATTTCATATTAAGTTTCTTTAATTTAGAATCAAGTAATAATTATTTGAGAAATCTAACTGATTAGAAATTTTACGTTGATTTTAAAGATATCACTTATTTAATAATAAATAATAATCTTCAGGCAACAGCCATGACTTGCAAGTGATAAATTAACACAAATATAATTATACTCAATTAGTAAATAAGAATGTTTAAAAAAAAAAAAATTATCTCTTGTAATCTTATAGTTATATACTACTACTACTAACTATGATGTTGATTATGTTGATGATGTAAAATTCTAAAAAACAAATAATAATAATAAAAATTAATAATACAAATTATGATGATGATGATTATGATATAAATAATAATAATAATGATAATGATAATGATAATAAAAATAAAAAGAATTCAATGATTAATAGAATGAATCAATAAACTAAGAAAATTAAAAAATAATTAATGAAAAAATGTCATAATTTAATCTAAATTCAAATAATGTAATTATAACAAAATATTTAAAAAACAAAAACATTCCCCTTGAAAACAAAAATGCAACAAACTAACAAATGCATGCATATATCAGCAAAATGTTCAAGCATATCCAACATGCCAAAAATGTCACCAGATTCTTATAACTTATCAACAAAGCATAATATGAAACTATTTTTTTTAGATTAACAAATCAAAAAGATAACATCTATGTATACACATATCTATAATCTCACAATATATCTACTTTTTTATCATTAAGAATTTTAGCTACATGAAGGTCAAATGTCATTTTTAGTTCCAACTATTTTGCTTTTATGTTGTTTTTATTTATTTTATTTTTTTAGATTTATTATTTTTCTATTCTCATATTCTGTCTGGCACTAGTATTAGTTTAAAGACAAGTGGTTAATTAACTGAAAAATATTACTTGTACCTGTGGTGATCTGACCTGTATCTGTTACATGATTGGCTAATAATCAATACTATTTTCTATACAGTTTTACTGTAAAATTCAATTAGTGTATGAGGTAACAGAGTTAATGAAACTATTTGAATATTAGATACAGAGTATGTGATGTATTTTATATTATTAATGGGGATGATGATACTCTTTATATTTATTTTAAAATTCTGCTTAATGTTTTTGGTGTTCTTAGTAATTATTACAGTATGACTGATTGTTACTTATTATTATATTTATTTATTTCTTAACTTCTGGATTTTATTTATTTTATTTTTTTAGATTTATTATTTTTC